>JAMPIV010014825.1:0-17500 GCA_024509875.1 Oreohelix idahoensis
TCTCTTATTGCTTTTTTCTCTTCAGCATCTAATCTTTTTTGTTCAGCCTCCCTGTCTAATCTTTTTTGTTCAGCCGCAGCTTCTCTTTCCAATTTTTTTTGTTCAGCTTCACTGTCTAATCTTTTTTGTTCAGCCGCAGCTTCTCTTTCTAATTTTTTTTGTTCAGCTTCCCTGTCTAATCTTTTTTGTTCAGCTTCACTGTCTAATCTTTTTTGTTCAGCCGCAGCTTCTCTTTCCAATTTTTTTTGTTCAGCTTCAAATCTCCTTTCCTCTACCTGCATCTGCAATTTCTTTTGTTCAGCAGCAGCCTCAGCTTCTCTTTCTAATCTTTTCTCTTCCGCCATAGCTTTTCTTTCTTCTGCAGCTAATCTTTTCTCTTCTGCAGCTAATCTTTTCTCTTCTGCAGCTAATGCTTTGTCATATTGAGCAACTGCCCATTGTTCTAATTGTTGACCAGTCTTATCAAGAGCTTTCCCTTGTGTAATGAAATAATCTAAAGTAGACATGATGCCTAACAATAATACTAATCACCTGAATCAATAATAATACCCCAAGTTCTCAATGACCTGATTAATCAGTATACTATCCCAATATCTGTGGGTCACAAGCCTTTAATAAGGTCTTGTATAATAGTAATAATAATCAGGTACTGGTCTATACCATAATCCATGTGCAGTGCACAGGCAATTGTGTCTTATGAAATATACCCATATAAAACATATGTCAACCAACAGAATACATAAAGTACAAATAGGACTGACAATACAAGAACGTTTGCAGAAATCAAAATAAATCAAATAGGGAAATCAATGAAGATAATCACTGAATCTGCAAAGAATAACAACACAAATGACGTCACAATATATGAATATAAATTATGAATAGAACTGAAAGATAGAAAAGGTTAGACCAACAAATTACAAACAAATCAAAACAAAACTAAAGAACAAAGAAATATTACAAAAATAACAATAATTACAGACTTCACAGCTAACACAAAAGCAACAGTTGTCGCAGCAAATTTTCAATCAAGAAAATTGCACCTATAGAAAACGCCCACAACGGACCCTCTATGACGTGGGATACTCTGTTGTGAGGACGCCGCCCAACCTTAAACACAACCCGCTGACATAGAAACTAACATACTATACAAACAAATAACATGTAAACATAAATATATATAAATTATGTGTATGATAGTATGTGTTGCAAAATAGGCTCAGTCTTACAGTAATGGCAAAGTTATTTTTCATGAAAACAAACAAACTGCCACTTTATTCAATTAAACATTCTGGCCTTAAATATTAAAGTTCATATATGGCAAACAAGAAGATCCATCGATGAAACCAGGACTTCTTAGTTCACAAATACTGTCTTTCTGTTAACACTGACAAGAATTGATCCAACTGTTCTGTGAAACTCTATAATGTCTAATGTAAAAAATGTCAACAACGCTGACCTACATACTGCATTCACTTCTGAATTTCTGCGAGGTCAAACCCAGAAAGCTGGTCCACCAGTTGATAAAGTTGATATTTAGTTGGATATAATATATGTTGATAAAGTACACCAGAACACTCCTAGGCGGGAAGACAGGCGTCTATCATCATCAGTTGACAAGATCCCTATGGTGTTGCCTGCCCCACTGTAGTGTATGGAATGTCAACTTGACCTACGCAGTGTTGTGTAGACATGGATGGAGTGTATAATGTGCGAATGATGATAAGGGTTCGTGTTGTTGACAAATGTTCTCTTCTCACACTCATGTATGACCGGAAGTCATCGACACCAACGACTGTGTACCTTTTCTAAAGTTTAATTGGACGTACACACTCGACAGCACAGATAGTGACAAATCACAGGTTGCCATAATACATCATAGTACAGTGGACAAATGGTCTTGCAATGTTACATGGGCACTCATGTAGAATAATGGTATAATGGACTGTCAATAGCCAAGCACTCAGTATCGCCCATACATATATCATCTGACGTCACTGACTGAGCACGTCAGCTTGTAAACAATATTTCAGATGACTTCTAAACCTAATCTCGTTTAGCAACGATTCTTCAACATAATGTTCAGCACATATTTTTCCATATAATAATATTGAACCGCTAACAATGGGTTCTCATGTGTAGCAGTGATCTCTGGACTGATCAAGCGATAATACGGGCATCCCTTTTCTCTTCTTGAAAGTCCTACATGTTTTGGTTCCAAGATGGCTCCACTCGTGAACTGTCACTCACGTTTGAATACAGATAATGAATCTGTTCTAAAGTTAGTCATTCATACAACATTTCGTTGCTCTGTAGATTTGGTCATGAACAATAGACTGCATTCTACAGAATATAGTGCTGCTAGGAATCGAAGTCGTTTTTTCATCGAGTCAAATATATTCTCTTAAACATTCAAATCGTAATTATCGACAATGGTGGCTTCGATCGAGAGTTCATAAGAGTATCTTTGATTACCTTGGTAGAGGGAATATGAAACTGCCATTCCTTGGCAAGATGAATAAACACTGGGGTAAAGCATACACGATAGGTCTAGACGACTATCACTTTCCCCAAAACCACTGAGATCACTTTTTCAAGGCATCAAGCCGACATAGCAAAACACACACAGTCCCTATCAGGACGAAGCCAAATCACACCACTCAAGCGACACATCCGCCGAATAGCCTTTGACCTCTCTAGAGACAACAGAACATATAGTTCGACTTAGATATGTAAAGATATACAGATATAAGACAGACTTGTCCTACTCAGACAAACAATACACATAAATTCAGGCCATAGATATTCTGAAGCAAGAACAATCTATTATTACCCAAACAACGAATAAATCGCAGTAAAATGTATTTATCCGCGGAGTTCAAGGGAAGTAACTCAATAATGACTTTCCCTTAAGCACTAAAAAATTACCTATGTATAATATTGTAAGATATCAAAGACTGCACGTAACAGTCTTTATTATTTGTAACTGCCGCCCCTGTATTATGGTTGTAATGAGATGATCCCCGAGAATGAGATCGATTCCGAGTATAATTGTTAGAATTATCTCGTCGTCCTCTATAGTAACTATTATCTCGATGTCTCGAGCCATGATTATTACCATTCCAGTTACTATTATTATTGGGAGTATGTGATCGATTATAATTAGTGTTATGTTGACCATTGTGGTAGTTTGTTTGAGGTGAATAATTTCTATCTCGTGATCTACCTCTGTTGAGCTCATTTTTATTGTTGAAATCATTATTATGTCCCTTCTGAAAGTTAATATTGTGATTTCTTTGGAACCTGCTTCTGTCTACACTGTGATGTCTTTGTTTGTTATTATGATTGTAGGCCATATTAGACGCCACAGGTAGAGGTTCTCTTAATGAGGAGTTAGAAATGGTTGCATTCGGATGTGCCGAACAGTAGTTTAAAGAAATTTTTTCTAACTCGTCCATAGTACCTGGTTTACGCTCCTGCAAATATGCAAAAAATGGCTGGCTAACCGAAGATAATACCTTATCCCGTAGTAGTAAATCAACTAATTTGTCGTATGATTTGTTGACTTCTGCCAGTTCAACCCATCTATTAAATGTATTGCGTATGTTCGCAATGAACCCTGCAAAATCTTTTGGAGATTCAGGTAAAATTCCCTTAAATTTCAACCTACAGTGTTCCTCGTCCAGGTGAAACCTTCGTAAAAGCAAGGACTTAATAGCACCGTAGTTATTTGCTATTGATGGGTCAGCATTTTGAGAAGCCGTCAGTGGTTCTCCAACCAAGAATTCATTTAATTTGAGTACCCATGACTCTTCAGGCAAATGATTTGTTTTGCAAGTCTGTTCAAAACGTGACAGGAACGATGAAAGGTCGTCCACGTTTAAGTTGAGAGTGGGTAATTTAAAGTTGTAGAAATGTTTAGTTTGGCTGGATGACGATCCATTTTGTGCGTTATTATTCTGGTTTGCATCAGCACTTTGTGCTTGTAATTTTGCTGTCTCCAATTTGATACGCGCCAATTCCATTTCTTGTTGTAAAATAATTTCCTCTCGTTTCAATTTATTCTCTTCTTCCTGTCTGGCGATTGCTCTTTGCTCTTCTCTTTCACGTTGAGCAATCTCTCTCAATCTATTTTCCTTGTCAATTTGCTTCATCTCACGTTCTGCTTCCTCTTTCTTTAATGCAGCCTTTTGTTCCTCTTCCTCTTTCTTTAATGCAGCTTTTTGTTCCTCTTCCTCTTTCTTTAATGCAGCTTTTTTCTCTGCTTCTTTTCTTTCATGTTTTTCCAGTTCTGCCTCAGCAAACTGACGAAGTTCTTGAGATTTATAACCATATTCCCTACCAATTTTAACGAAATGGTCTATAGTAAGCATTTTGACTTTTATCTGTAAGTAATTATTGATAATTACTGATTAAAATAGTCAATAGTAGCTTCAGAGTAATTATTATACTTACTCAACTTAGAAATATTCAATATAAATAATCACAATAGTACTGAACTCTTATATCTAAGTTCAACCAATAGACAATATTTTGTAACAATATTGTATCTAAATAATACTATATCATAAATAGTTATGATATCTGTTAACTATTATGTAATTACTTCACACAATTAATCTTAATATCCAATAATGTTGGGTATGATTCCTAGTAATTATATTGTTCAATGTACTAAGTCACTCTCTTAGTACCAGAAAAGTATATTAAATAATATACAATGGGTCTATTACCTCAAAGGTAGACTATAAGATTATTTTATTTGGTCAATATATATATTATATTATTATGCCCTAGGCATCTCTGATAAATTGTAGTGCTACTTTCTTGGACTATCACTGCATAATTATGCAATGTCCCATATTAACCTTAAATATCAGAAAAAATTAATTAAATTAAATTACAAGTGTATTATTGCATATAATATCATATTATTAATGTAGTATTTAATATATATTATGAGGACAAACAAAACAATGATGCAACTAAAGGGGTACAAACAATGTTAAGACGCAAACAAGACATTTTCACAATTAAAAATGAAATTATGAACTAAATAAAACAAGCGGAAGTGTCACAAGCCAAATGAAGGGTCAAGGTCTGACCCGAGGTCAACTTAATATTCAAAGTACACAAAAAAAAATGACTGCAAAAAATGATGACATCACAGGACTCATAACTGACGACCATTTAACAATCACCAAATAAATGATAGTAATAGGAGACTGGACGAAATAGTTAACGAATATGATACAAAACTGAATAAAATTGTTAACTGAGTACGAATAAAATACACCAGTTATCTACGGAACGGTACAGCTAACACAAATCGTCAAACGACAGCAGATTTGGACAGATAGTCCAATGGCAAACCTCAATGGGGCTTCCAAAAGTGCAATCGTTTAACTGCCCTAAGAAACGACCGAAATCAATTCAGGCATCGTGAGAGCCACAGAATCTAATTTCGGTTCATCCTCCCTACCTCCCACGAATTAACAACACATTAAGACAACAAAAAGTACATTAAACATAGGTAAAAACATGCCGATGTAGGCAGAGGGCATGGACTCAGTTAGCACTGTTTGCAATAACAACAGTTAAACACCTAGACTTATCTTTTCCGTTGCTTAGATCAGTGCTAGAGGTCGTCAACAGCTAGGCCTGTGCCTTTGACTGTCTGCTCCTGATGGGCAGGCAACGGTAGTCCATCTTGTGCATCTTGATCAATTTGAAGCGAACTAGAGAGGCGTTGAAAAGATGTCTTCTTCACTGCGACAATGCAACAGTGACGTCATGTTGCTATTCATGATCACGTGCGTCACGTCAGCTTCGTAATGGTCATGTGATCGAAACTTGATCGTAAATAATTCATTCGAAAGTCATGAAGAAATTTTTGGTTTTTGGTTGTTTTTCGTCCCCACATACCGGGCACCACTGCTGCAAGGTGGTTTGCTCTGAACAATGTTCCATGTGATATGAATAAAACAATTATAAATTTCTGGCCATTGTTTTTTCTTTGATATGTTAGTTTTTTTTATTCAGTGATAGTGCATCGTGCCTTCGATGGAAGATTAAGCGAATGCGGGGGTGGAAGATTCCGAACAATACTTGAACCTTGGAATACGATTGATTTGATAAGTCATTTCATTGAGTCCATACATTTAATTCACAGTTGTACACACCGGATGATCATTTCAAATAGGAGTAGAGCATAAGTCCATATAAGTCATGCATAATTTAATCAATAACGTAGACTGCTGGTTTACGTGTCAATGTCCGTTTAAGGATACAATGCAGTATTGTCGTCAGAACATCACAGCTATATGCACGCGCAGCTAGACATGGCTACCTGCCGACAGTTAGACTGCGAGTCTGAATATATTCATACGAATTTGACGATTATTCTTCTCCTTCTGAGAATTCTAGTTAAATACTAACCTCCATAAATTTCCCTCTCATATAGAGTTCTAGGACTGACCCTGGTCCATCAAAAATACACATATAAATGGCTATATCATGCCATTGAATTGGAAGGTTAGAAAAACGCAGCTATTCAGCTTGGCGGTCAAGTAACAAAGGGTAGCGTTTCTTAGTTACCGACTGTGACCCAAACAACGCTATACACGTCATAATCGATCGTGTATGGAGCGTTCAATAATTGAAACATCTATCGCAATATATTAAATGCCTTAACCTTTACAATTGCACGTCTGATAACCTTTAGCAGACGGCGTTAATATCATATACCGTAACAGCCTCGCTGTGTTTTTTGGTGGACAGAATTACTCGTAATTGTTTAAGTCCGTCTGGGTTGGTCGATAGGAGGACTGTGTCGTCAGCATATCTGATTTTCGGGATCTGGTACCTGCCGATGTTAAATGAGTCAGACTCTGTGTGTTCTTGGTCATCTCTTACGTTTCTCATGATATTCTCGGCATAAATGTTAAACAGGTAAGGGGAAAGGGAACAGCCTTGTCTTACTCCTTTCTGTACTTCAAACCATTATATATATATATATATATATATATATATATATATATATATATATATATATATATATATATATATATATATATATATATATATATATATATATATATATATATATATATATATATATAATTTTGCCTCGTTTTGGCGAGAATTGCCCCGTTCAACCTAGACACGGGATCCGTCGGTTATATTAGGGCGCATGTCCATATATAAAAGACAGCGTGGTCTTATTTATAAATTAATGGTACTCAAAGTTAAAACACGGCAGTAGAACTTACAACGAGAAGTATTAACCACACATGTACAGCCGGTGACTACTATAACATAACAGTAGTCCAGTGATGACAACTGTGGCGAGATGGATGTTGGATAGAAAATGTGAAAGTAGTTCCCAGAAACAGAGAAGAGAACTGGTGAACCAGAGGTAGGGAGGGCACAAGACAAATTAAACAAATAACTGTACAGTTCTCGATGATAGCTGTAGAATAGAACCGATAGGTAAGTCACCTTCTCGCTAGGCCTATCCTATGCTCCAAGGGGGGTGTTATATAAATTCGTGAGTTCAGCTAATATTTATTCCCTACCAATTTAAAACTATTAATATTTCTATAACCACACAACAAAATTATAACTGGAAATTTAATAATTGAATAACCTCTACACCTCACGGTGGAGGGGGAACGACTAAGTAAGTAAGAATAACAGTTATAAACAAACCAATGCACTGTATTGATTAATGATGTATAGTAACAATTTAGCACCTTAGTACATCAATGACGTACACGATTTCACTCACAAAAAATAAAAAAAAATTAAAAAAAATGTTGTCATTGTTTGTTCGTTTTCATTATGTTACTAGCAACAACCCGCCAAAATTGGCAGGTTTTTAATTATAGTGTGTTGTTTCTGTTACACGTATTACATTGCTGCTTCTTCTATAGTCTCGCTTGCTCGCTGTGAATGACGCGATCGTCTCTTCCTTTTAGCCATCTTATCATTTTTGATCCATAATAATAAGTCTGCAATACTTTAAATTAAAATTTTATCTTGAAGAAACAATTAAAAAACTTACATTTTAAGGTTATTTTAAAAAAAAATGATGAGGTAAATCCGTTTCCCGAATGAAACTGGACAGAAGAGTATCTTGATTGTCTGTTGATTTAATGCACACCGTCACACTTTGCTATTTTCGCGAGAGTACATATAAGCGGAAACAATACAATTATTGTCTAACTTTCAAACACAGTTGCACCCCCTTAGCTGTGCTCGAAAGTTAATGTACTCTCTCGAAAATAGAAAAAAGTGTGCAGACGACGGTGTGCAAAGTGTGACCGACCGACTGACCGAAGTACCTTACGGTGGGAATTATGGTATTGGATGATTGGCTTGGGTGTCTTGGTTTGTGTTTTCACGTTAAGTTGCACTTAACTTGATTGATACGTTACAGTAATTAACTTGCCTTGGCCGTTAAAACATCTGGCCATTGAAAACGCTATGCTTATGCCAGGAACAGTGTTGGCCCACTGTTAAACAGTTCACAATTTCCATAATTGTGTCACGTTTTTCACCACTCGTTGAACCCGCAAAAAATATAACCAAGATGCCCTTCTGATGCTGACAAGCTACTGTTGATCAGACTCCTCATTTTGATAACACTATCTTGAGGCTGTGGTTAAGTCAGTTAAAAGGGGGTACCATACAATGCAATAAAAAACTTTGACATCAATTAAAATCATTTTCCCAACCCTGTCATGATTAATTCCCTTTAGCGTGATGCCAAAGTTAGCAAAATTTTTTCCCTTACAATACATCGACAAAACGTGCCGAAATAAAAGCCATGAGGATCTATGTTAAGCATAACATTAATTTGAAATACAGTATTAATCAATTTTAAATGTACATTAATTCACTAAGATATTTTGTAAGCTTATAGACATACCCTCAGACAGTGGTAATTCAAAGTTTGCGGCTGTTTGAAGTTTTGATCTACAAATCGCTCACAGTAGCGGTCAGTTGTGGCTTTTTTTCAATTATCTTGTTGTGTTGTGGGTTGATACTTCTAATAATAATATTCAGCCCTCTGGATATCTTCTCAGCTGTGTCAGATCTTGAAGGGATTTCGGGAAGTAATGAACTGTATCTGAGACGGGGCTTATATAACTTATCTCAGGTCTAACCTTTGTTTTCTGAGATCCGTGCCTGAGTTTACTTTTCCTCTTGTAAACTTTCGTTTACAATGATATTGTGCAAATTTACCGACAAAGTCATAATTTCCTTGTCAAATACCAAAGATAATGACTTCCTGCTACCATAAATTCATGTATTTGTACTTGCAGCTCAAATCCCAAAAGAAATATCCTGTTCAGGGCATTAATCGTAAAGTTATAGCTGAATTTATGTTGTGCAATTCACAAAATTAGAACGATCGTGAGACAGGGGTGCCTCTTGTCTCCATTTATTTTCTTACTAGCAATAGATTGGGTTTTGAAAACATCGACATCACACAACATAAATGGAATCCAGTGGAATCTTACTAAACAGCTTGATGATCTGGATTTTGCAGATGACTTGGCTCTTCTGTCCCATAACCATAATCAGATGCAAGAGAAAATGAAAATTCTCGATGAGAGGTCACAACAAGTGGGCATGAAAATACACAGGGAAAAGACAAAGATTATGAGAATAAATGCAAGAAATGATAACAAGGTTGAACTTGAAGAAACACAACTGAAGGATGTAGAATCGTACACATATCTTGGCAGTAATATAGACAGAGTTGGAGGGACAGACAACGATATCAAAATAAAAATACAAATAGCAAGAGGAGCTTTCATTGCATTGGAAAACACATGGAGAACAAGAGAAATCAAGTCCAACACGAAAATAAGAATCTTCAGCTCAAATGTCAAGTCAGTCCTATTGTATGCCTCTGAGACATGGAGAGCAACAAAAACAACAACCAAAAAGCTTCAGACTTTTATAAACGGGTGCTTGCGTAAAATAGAAGGACTGAAATGGTATGACAAAGTCACAAATGTGGAATTGATGACAAGAACCAGACAAGTGCCAGTGTGTAGCATGACAACCATTGCCTAGTAAATGAATGAAAGAAAGAGAAGTATGGCATGTGTTGCAGGCCCGATGCTTGTTTTTTCTTGGAAGACAATATGGGTCAACCAATCAAAAATAGGAGCTCGCTGGAAAACCGATCGATAATGCTACTACAGTTTTCTTCAGAGGATAAAACCGTACGAAGTGTAGGTTAAACTTAGTGACCGTATAAGTGTATGCAATGTCAGAAATGGATGTAAATGGTCTCATTTTACCAAGGATAACTCAAATTCTATGCTTGCCAAAGGAAAAATGGATGGAATAAGTACTTTTGGAGAAATGTGCAAGTAAAAGTGTTAGTATAACGAGCGATGCTGTGTTTTTCCTGAGTAAAATTTGATATAAAATCAATATCAGAACGAATTACGGAAAACGACACATGGAAAAAAAGCAGAACTTACGGAGAATGGAAGAATGTAACTTAAAAAGTCCTGGATAGAAACGATGAGCTGCACGAATCAGAGGTTTGGAATACCACTCACACTGTTTCACTCGGAAAGGCTAAAATCCGAGACTGCAACAGATTTACTAAACCTTGCTCTCCGAGACGTAGGATGCGAGTTTATAAAAAGAGACCGCGGAGATTTCAAACTACACATGCACATCAGAAAGTCAGAAGGACAGACGGAGAGCGAGAGAGCAGCTAGTCAAGGCTAAAATCTTTTACCATCTGTTGCCGGGCAGTGCTATCTCCACCAACCAAGTCTTTTCTGGACTTTATATATATATATCCTGAGAGGGTTCGTATGTGTCATCATACTTGAGAGGTCAAAGACTCCAGAACAATCATTGCATCCTGAAGAAACCCAGGAGCATCAGCTATTAATTTTTGGAATTCAGCCCTAGGACAACAGTGTGTGCATTCTTACTAAGGACAGGCACAGATTCAAATGTTAAGTATTTCTGTAGTCAATTCCTGCAACCAAGTGTGATACCAGTTAATAACTGTGCTAGTTGATGATGCCATCAGTAATTTATTAGCATAGCTAAGAGACTAAAGGAAAGGATTTTTTGCTGAACTTTTCAGACGTCTTGGAAGACCCAAGACATAATTTTCTTTCTTTTAAGTTAAATACTTAGAATATAAATTCACCATCATACATATTCTGTAATATACTTATTCATTGAGTTCCATCATCCAACATTCACAATGCAGCACAAAGAAAGATAGATGTACATACTAAATTAAATAATTGTACTCACTTGACTTATTAATTTTATATTGTTAAAGTCTGAGTTTTATTGAATTGTTTGATTATCATAGATAGTTACATAGCGAAGGTGGCGCGTTAGGATCTGACTTTAACCTGAATATTTTCTTAATCAGATACATTCAGAGCCGTGACTATCCTGTGATACCCAGTGTTCCTCTCCAACACTGGGACTTCACTCATTCAATACAGATTCCTATTTCTGTTTCTTCAGTAATACTACTGACACTACACACTCTTAAAAACCTTTCGCTACACAGTGGAACACAAGTTGAGAAGAAGACGCTGGCGATGGATAGGACACACAATGAGGAGACCTGTTGATAGCTTTACAATGTAGTCCTTGTTTTGGAATCCACAGGGAAAGAGAGGCAGAGGTAGACCAAAAAACACACGGAGAAGAGAGCTGGATACGGAGGTGAAAATGATGAGGAAAACATGGAAAGAACTTGAGCGGATGGCACAGTGTTACAGGTCCTTTGCGAACCGCGATCCGTTCACCAGTTTGAGACATCGCTGTGCTCAAATGGACTACCTCTTGAACGGAGCGCTACTATATTAAAATGACGTCACATGAAATAATTACGCAGACGCGCTTGTTAATTAACTTCTGCTAACGGACTTTCGCCAGTGTTCTCGAAGTGTCAAGATGTGTCTGTGGGAGCGCTTGCTCCTATGCCTAGTGTCCGCAGCTGTATGTACTTCCACAGAAAATGTTTGATATGAGGAATGCCAGAGATTAATGTGTGAACTGACAGAGAAGTATTACGACATTCTTTGATTGGTATTTGACACTACTATTCAAAATGATCGCATCGCGGACATAAGACTTGATGACGACATGCTGTCCGTACTTCATGTAGAAGATGACCCATTGCAGTTGACCTGTTTTGTGTAGATGGAGGACTGGATCACTCACGTCCCTGATCAATGTTTAGGGCGCAGCACGTTCCCAGAAGCGCCAGGGAGTGTCTACGAAGTTGGTCCCGCGTCTCTAAGACCCGTCTGATGATGGCATCTAGCGTCGTCTTCAGGCCACTTATACCCTCACTTGTTCCAGAGATAGTACCCTCAACTGGAACCAACAACTAGTGTCACAAAAGAAGAGAAACACATACCCTCATATCACACTATATAAGGTCACAATGGAACACGCAACACACAGGACAGAAAGACTCGGCATGTGTTTGTTGAAGGCCTATGCTCCTCGGGGAGCCAAAGGGTATTGAATTCACAATTTATCATAAAGACACTAGTTGACGTAGCGATTCCAGCGTGTCTTGCCAGTGTTACTACAACAACTTTGTTGAATGGTGACAGCATCACCGTCTTATGTCCGGCAGCCAATCTGAGTTATGTTGGGGACTATCTTTATGTTTACTGGCCAGTCATCGGAATTTAAACAGTGTGTCAGTCATTGGAAACGTTTTCAAATTATAGACCAAACTGGTAATTAAAGAGATGTAAATGGTTAATTAATATCGGGGATATGTGAAGGAGGTAATATTAAGAAGTAGATTTTCAGAATAAAGTAGGCAAGAACACATGACATTATGATTCAAAACAAATCCAGTGTTCATAATTAAATCCACTACAAGGCTATGAAGGAGATATAGCAGTGGTTTAACATATATTAGAGCTACGTTAGGAGTGGACTGCAAAAGTGACAATATGTCAGTAATATTGTGATAGTTCTAACCCAGGTTCTGTGCTTGTGTAGTTATTTGTTACAACCGGACACTACTGTGTATACATTCTTGTACTAATGATGATCGTTAATGTCCCTGTCTTATGTACGTTGGCTGTAATTGTATGCGCCGTACTTTTGTGTTCTACCTTGCTCCCGTGACTGCTGAATGAGATTAAATTATCTGACAACTATAATGCCTGGAATGACTTGACGACTCAGAGCTGACAACAAAAGTTCTTTATTTGTTGTCAAGAAACATATTCACAAATTGGCTATCTCCGAGCCTGATTATCAATAAATATAACATATGAGACTTCATTGTTGACACTCCTACATCACGTACTGCACTGGTCAGGAACTATTTTTATTATCTCTTGATTAACTCAGGATCTCTGCTGTCTACTTTGGTTTTCTATCTACCCATCACTACTACACATCACTACTGATTAATGGGCTGTTCTCAATCTATTACATTTGGCTTCGAAGTATTGTCTGGGTCACCACCAGTGCTGGTAACTTATTCTTAGCCATAAACTGTTCTTTGTAAACTGCCTACACGTCTGACACTGGACCCTTGTTCTAACACTTGTCCTTGTCTATCTGCGCTTGGTTAATTATACGAGTGTTTACATACCAGAATAAACTGCTGGCGATATCTGTTGGCGATCTACTGGACACAGCTCGACATGAAAACTATTTGTTATGGAAACATCTTTCATCAGTCTTTTTCTCTTCTGCACACTGCAGCGGAACCATAAACAACATGGTACCTGAGCTGGCCATAACTTGGTAGATGGTCGTTACGGTTAGTCTCTCCCTAACCTGTTCTCAGCTGACGACCAGTGAAGAGTGATCCCAACTCTTTACTTAGCGCACGGACTTCTCGTGTCACACATGACGTATATCTAAGTCCCGCTACTCAATAATTATCCCTTCTTATTCCTATCTCAGTTATCTCCTATTGCTATCACAATATCTTCTTCTTCTTTGATCCTTAGCCGCCGACCGTCAAAGCAGTAAGTGGCCATCACGCCTAGTGGCGTCTTGTAGGGCAACAACACATTGATTCCACTTTGCTCGGTCGGTGGCCATCCTTCGTACAGTGCCCCAATTCTGGTTCATTCCCTGCATCTCAGCCTCCACAGTCCTCCGCCAGGTTGTTTTTGGTCGGCCTCTCTTTCGTTTTCCTTCAGGGGTCCAAAGCATAGCTGTTCTTGTGATGGCATCAGGGTCTCTTCTGAGGACATGACCAACCCAGCTCCAGCGTCTGCCAGCTATGATGGTGTGCATGTCCTCTTGCTTGCTACGAGTAAGCAGATCTTGGTTAGTGATGGTATTCGGCCAAAAGATTCGGTGAATTTTTCTTAGGCATGTTGTGTGAAAGGAGGACAATTTCGACATTTCCTTCTCTGTAACTCTCCAGCATTCCGCACCATAGAGAAGCACAGAAAGCACACAGCTCTGATATAATCTTAATTTTGTGCTTGTGCTGTATTGGGAGGACTTCCAGATGTTGTTTTAGGCTAAAGAAGGCTGTTCTTGCCTTATTCATTCTGATGTTGATGTCTTTGCCTGCCCCGCCGTCTGGTGTTACTATGCTTCCTAGGTATGTGAAGGTATCTGTCTGTACCAATTGCTGATTCCTTACTGATATGGGCTCAGGGTTGCTCACATTGAGCGTCATGACCTCAGACTTCTTTAAATTGATGTTCAAGCCCACCTGATAGCTAAACTTGTTAAGTCTATCCGTTTTTTCCTGGATGTGTTGATGTGAATGTGCTAGTAGTGCAATGTCATCTGCATATTCCAGATCTTCCAATGTAGAAAATGTTGTCCATCTTATTCCTCTTGGACTGCCCTCTGTTGTCTGGCGCATCACCCAGTCTATGACTGTTAAAAATAGAGTGGTTGACAAGGGGCATCCCTGTCGTACTCCTGTCTTCACCTCAAAGGTTAGGTTGCTCTGCCCAACACTACACGTAAAGTTGGCATAGAGGCTTTTTTATAATTGACACTATGCAGCTTGGAATTCCATAAGCCCTCAGTATTTTCCATAAACTGTCCCTATGTATGCTGTCAAAAGCCTTTTCAAAATCTACGAAATTAATGTAAAGCTGTCTTTGCCATTCTGAGCACTGCTCTATAATGTTCCTGAGAGTGAATATATGATCTACACATCTTCTATTCTTTCTAAATCCTGCTTGTTCCTTCCTCAGTTTGTGTTCTACTGCCTTTGAAATTCTCTGTATAATTATCCTGCCTAGTATTTTGCTGGGAACTGAGAGAAGAGTGATTCCTCTCCAATTATTGCAGTCTGCAAGATCTCCCTTCTTGGGCAACTTGACAATTATTCCTTTGTTCCACTCTGATGGTGTTGTCCCCGTTTTCCAGACTTGTGCAAATAGTGGTTCTAATAGTTCTGCTGCTAGCTCAGGGTCTGTTTTTTTTTTTTTTTTTTTTTTTTTTTTTTTTGCGTACGCCCGCTAATACTCGAGGCGAAATCTCAGGTTATTATTTATGTCTAACCTGACATTGATTTTACGTGAGTATCCCTTTATTTCTTGTACAGAGACAGGTGTCCCTCGCCATTCAGGCAAATACTCGCCGATTTCGGAGGTACCCATTGCAGCTGGGTCGGCTCAGGAGCCGCCAGTCCCTGGTCGACGACACTTCTTCAAATGTCCTCGCCAGGTCTCGAGTTAATCCAGTCCAAATCCCGGTCGACGAAAAATCCTCAAATGCCGTCGCCCGGGTTTGATCCTGTATCACCCGGTCGCCAGGGCGGTGTTGTAACCACTACGCTAGCGCGGCTCCAGGGTCTGTCTTAAATAGCTCTGCATTTAAGTTATCATGGCCCGGAGCTTTGCCGTTCTTTAACCCTTTGATTGCTGTGATGATTTCTTCTTTTCGTGGAATGTCTGTATTCTCATCTAGATCGTTTTCAGCTTCAGGAACATTCAGTTGTGTCTCTGGTGGTTCCTTGTTCAGAGTTTCTCTGAAGTGCTCTGCCCATCTTGTTTCCTGTCCCTCTGCTGTCGTGATGAGATTACCTTGCTTATCTCTTACTAATGTAATATTGTTTGCACCTCGTTTTCCGCTGATGAATTTAGTTATTTTGTATACTGTGCTTTGTTCATTTCTCAGTGCTGCCTCCTCTGCCTGTCTTGCAAGATCGTCTAGGAAATTCATTTTGTTGGTTCGGGTTTGGCGTTTAACTTCCTTGTCCAGCTGACTGTACTGTTCGCTATATAGTTGCTTTAACCTGGGGGACTTCGCTTCTGTTTTCTTTCTTTTCATTTCCTTTCTCATCGTTATGGTGTTTAATGTTTCTGGTGTTATCCAGTCTTGCTTCTTCCTTTCCTGGAATCCCAAGCATGATTTGCTGCTTTCTTTGTATATTGTTGAAATGGTGTTGAAATTCTGGTCTATATCATCAGTCAATGTCTTTTCCTGACTTTTGGCAAATTGATATCGTTTCTTTATGTCGGCCGCAAAAGCTTTTCTGGTAAGGGAGTCCTTCAATTTGCTGATGTCAAACCTTTTCTGTGTATCACAATATGAACACTTCGAAAAAAGCTATAGAAAGTAAAGAAAGCTTTAACAAGAATTAAATTTGATTTAGCCCTACATAATCAGGTAAGGAAATAAGTCAAAGAATGTAAAATTCTAACACACAATGCCTCAGGACAAAGTTATAGATGAACAACGTGACCTTATAATGAAGTCCATGCATTAAACATCACGAGCAATCGCGCCAGTAATAACAAGAACCGTGAATCAGCAATGGATGACACGTGACATTTAAAAATTGATGTACGTCAGAAGAAATGACCCCCATAAAAAAATAAAAAAGCATGAAAAAAAATTAGTTCCTAAATGCAAGATAGGAAAAGAAGTCATGCTAAACCAGAGGTGCAGGGAATTCAAATTGCACCATAGAAAGACAATGTATGTTGACACAGTATATTTTATATTAAACACACATATGTCTTAGTCCTCGAAATACTAAACAAGAGGGCAAGGGATGGAGTTGGAACACATTCAAGTAATAACCAACACAAGTCATATTCCCAACTCTGTCCAATGTATTCAAATAACTGTGACCACAAAATTACAACAATATATATAGTCAGCGAAGTGTATCACAATCATGAAAATCCCAGATCACAAAATGCATTATATTCACACAAATAAATATCTTCTCCCACTCGACAGTTCAAGTCCACCATCACCCCCAAAAACCTCTTCGCTCTCTTGACCCCCGTTTCTTCACTGCCCCAATCAGAACTCTCATTGCATTCACCCCTGACCTGCTGACCTCGAAGTTTCGTGTTGTCAAGTTCAGACCACTCTACTGACTACCTCTCATACATGACTGACATTACGTACCTGCTCCCAGCGGAGCACAGACAGTCCACAGTTTGTTAATCAAGCTGTGACATCTACTCTCCCCCCGGGGGAAAAAAAACAGAGTTTTTTTCCGTCCTGGAGGGCG
>JAMPIV010014825.1:20000-402500 GCA_024509875.1 Oreohelix idahoensis
CATAGCGGAATTTGAGGACGCCCTAAACCACATGAATTCTCGTCTTTGAACAATCAGAGTAAATGCAGCCGATATGGAAAAAATTATCGATTCAAATACCTGGCCACATTAATAACATCAGAGGAAAGTTGCTTAAATACATAAAAGAAAAAAAAAAACGAGTAAAAGAAAAGAAAAAGTATTGTACTCAACGAAAATCATTTGACACGTTGGTTAATATAGATAAATTACATAGAACCCATCCTGTCACATGTCAGTGAGTCATGGGCTATCAATAAACGATTCTTGGAGGTCTCAGAGGGAAGGTTTGACAGATGTACGATAAGAATACCTCTGACAGAATAGAAAGAGTACTGAGGATGTCCTGAAAAAGGTCAATGTGAAAAGGAAACATACACACATCAGAAGCAGGGCTGTGGATTCGGAATCGGAGTCTTGGAGTCGATCATTCTTTAGTGGATTCGGAGTCGGTAAAAATTGTCGCAACTCCGACTCCGAATTTGACGAGACTTAAGTCAAGACAAATACACGTTTGATCCATGCAAGGAGGGTGGGGGAAGCGCTTAAACAAATTTGAAATAAATTTTAAATCAGTAGAACTCCTAAAACAACTTTCCTGTTAAAGTAGATCCAGTTTTACATAATGTAGGGAAATTTCATTTGCTTCTGATCGTAAATAAAATTGTTATCACAATTGGAAATTTGTTGGCACATTAAGAAAAAGCACACAAGATATTAAAATAAACTATATACACTGTTAATTTTCCCGTCATTGTTAAAATGAAACTCATTTGCCTCATGGTGTTTGGCAAAGCAGTCATTTGTGAGCAGGTGTGGATGATTTGTCATTCTGTATTACTGTATTAATGAATGAATAGTTTAAAATGTAGTCTAAGAAAGCCACGTATTCATTTATTCACACACAGAAAATACTTATATACACACACACACACACACACACATATATATATATATATATATATATATATATATATATATATACATATATATATATATATATATATATATATATATATATATATATATATATATATATATATATATATAATGGTCCGCAACCAGACGATACGTCAAGGCCTAAAATCCCACCCGCTGCAGACCCAAATAGAACAGTCCCAACTAAGATGGTTTGGCCATGTCTGCAGAATGGGAGAAGATCGGCTACCACGACAAGCATGGGAAACAAAGAGCCAGGGATCCAGACCTCCAGGACGACCCAGAGTCCGCTGGGAGGACAACATTAGACAATCTTTGAAGGACCGAGGACTAGAATGGAACCAGGCCAGGAAGAAGACAGCTGATAGAATAGTCTGGCGCTCTCTCTTCCAAACCTCTACACCTCACGGTAGAAGGGGAACGACTAAGTAAGTAAGTATATATATATACATAACTCCATATAAGTACATAATTTTATGCCATGACTCTAGTTACAAAACTGTAGTCGGACTTTTAAAATTTCCGTAGTCGGAAAATTTGTTGGCCGACTCCACAACCCTTATTAGAAGGGAGCAGTCCGAGTACTCTGGACATGTTACGAGAAGAAAAAAGATGGAATAACTCGTATAATATGACAACCATAAGATAGATGCAAAAAAAAAAAAAAAAAAAAAAAAAAAACAGACAGAGTACGAAAAAGAGACAAGGTAATGAATAAATTAACATCGTCATCATCATTATTAAACCTGTTGATAGCATTGCAAGGCAGCCGTTGTTCTGGAATCCACAGGGAAAGAGAGGCAGAGGTAGACAAAAAAACACATGGAGAAGAGAACTGGAAACAGAGGTGAAAATGATGAGGAAAACATGGAAAGAACTTGAGCCGATGGCACAGGACAGGAAGACTTGGCATGCGTTTGTTGAAGGCCTATGGTCCTTGGGGAGCTAAAGTGTATTGATTGATTGATTGATTGATTGATTGATTGATCATGATTATTATTTTCCTTGGCACTCCTTAAGGATCATGCAGCTACAAGTGGAGATGGTCAACTTGCAGGTAGCCTGCACCAAACATTCACATACTTATGTAGCTGTTGTTTATGTGATCATTTGTTTGACATGATCAGATTGCCAGCCCCAGCCACAACCTCATAATAGTCGCATTGTACGACATAACTTTATGGCATGGGAAAACAATAAATACAGTACTGATTGACAGCACTAGGGGCAGGAAGGCGTGGAAATACGTGATAACCTACGGCAGCCGGCAAGGCAGTTGAAGTAGAAGGCGAAGATAAAAGAAAGAAAGACAGACAGAAAGAAAGAAAGAAGGAGAATAATATCTTCCAATAATTTGTAACAATAAATGAGCCCTGCTATAGTGCTGTCCACAATATCGACGTGAACAATGTAAGAAGATTTGGAGATAAACAGAGCAGACCAGGAAATCAACCAACAACGGAACCAAATAAGAAGATGGTTTATGCGATGAATACTGGAGGATCGATCAACCTACTACAGAAACTGGTCAGAGAAGAGAATGCGATCTTGTAATGAACGGGACAACTAATCATGGCACCTTGGCAGCAGATACAAATATTACATCTAAGTGGTGAATTTTGTTGTTGTTGTTGTTGTTCACTTGATGTCGGTCATAGTTTCTCTCATTTATTTCAGTCGCAAGATGTACATGCATAGTGAAACTTTTACTTCTTCTTCAAGTGCCATGGCTGAGACGGTGATCATGTCTCTCCACAACCTTCTGTCTCCAGTATTAGTGATCCATGATGTTGCTGAATACCTTCAATGCCATAATGTCAAACTGTCCAGTATCGTCGCTCTTTATCCATCTCTTATCTCTTTTATGTTCAGTCTTTCCTGTTGTCACAACATATTTCAGCTTTTTTACTTTCATGAAGTGCCCACAGAAATTGAAATGCTTCCTTCTAATGTGAGTAGTAAGCTTCTCGTTTGCCCAGGCTTCAGGTAGGACATCCTCATTACTCTAGTAACTGAGATTCTTAACATTCTTCTGTAAAACTACATCTCTCTGGTCTCCGAGACCTGTCCTGTTTATTTACTAATGATTAATGACTCACTAAATGTAACGAAAATACGTAACGTTTCAGTTTGTTGTTAATATCATTATGGAGATATGCATTTGACATTCTTGCGTTATGTTAGCGTCAGGCTATGCTTCCTTATAATTAAAAAAAAAAAATTATGTTTTAGTGTTTGTTACTTTCCTTCGTAATACATCCTGTTGTGAAACCCTGACCGTTGACGTTTGACGCTTCTCACAGGATGGACTGACGTACAGACTTACACCATATGGATTCAAGGAATAAAATACAACAGAGCGAACTGTGTACATATCAATTCAGGCTTCACTCTCTGACATTCCCCGTCCGGAGTGTTCAGTCATTGCCTTTGTTATTTATACTGACCGTATTTCCATTGTCACCTTTTCTAAAGTAAATTGCTGATATAGTATTTCTGCTGGTGCTTTAACTTTTGATCTTCACGGATACCCGAGAGGCTAACCTGCCTTATAATTACACAAATCCTGAATAATATGAATTCTACACACAACCAAAATGGACACATTGTCCTTCCACTGGCCCTACCAACGTTCACTCTCTAACTGACGTTTCACTTTCACTCTGACGTCATCCTTAACAACGCATGTCGCTTCTTTCATAAAGCCTGCGCAACGATTGAAGGAACTCTATATCGGGAAAACCCGAAGTATTTTTTGATCGTGCGCAGCTTTACAACCATTTACCATTTACATGGAAATAATCGTTATATCAGGTTGCTTTTTAACAATTTTGTGTGATATTTTTCTTGATTGTGAATGCTGTATGTATTGTACTGTATTATTCCTCTGTTGTATATTTATGTCTGAATTTTGCTTATATCATCAACCCAGCTTCTTATAGAATGGCTTTAGCCCTAAATCAGAAAAGCTGTTAGGCTTATATTGGTAGCCGTTCGCAGTGACGGTTTTAGGTTGTGCGAGGCCCTAGGTAAGCATGAACTTGCGAGGCTCTGTTCAAATCAATTCCTGATGTAGCGACAAACAATATATCGTATTTGTGCACAAGGCCCCTAAAAGCATAAGGCCCCACGCAAAATCCTAGGTTGCCCGTGCCTACAACCGCCGCTGGACGTACGGGTTGCATTACAACGAGCTTGCCGTATAATTTAATGTCTCTCTGCGTAGTTTAAGTTTTGTCGCATTCATCATCATCATTTGATGGTTCGCTGCTATTGGAACGTGGTGCCACAACTTCACCTGGTTCCTTTACAAGAAGCTTGCTCCATAGCACTCCTATGCTCTTGCAGGCGGTGGCTCACGTAGCTATTTGTTTTACACTATGAGGTTTCTAGGTATGGGCTCAACGTCCTATTAGTTACCTCTTACGACATACCTGAGGAAGCGGTAGACATGTTCTTTCTTTGTGTTAGAGGAGCCCCCCCCCCCCCCCCCCCCCCCCCGCCCCCACTTTTACAATCCTGGGGCTTGGTGGCATTAGCAGATGTTTATTCAGTCCTTGCGACTTACTGTTGTAATCGTGCTTAAGATTACACGGCTCAGGCTGCTGGAATTCGGCAGGAATCGTAAAACCAGCAGAGATGGACGTGTGAGAGGTCGGGCCAGGCATATTTACAACTGGTGCGCTACAGGAACAATAGGCATTCATACCCTTTCTTCATTTGCTGGGGAGACTGAGCATATGCGGGCTTGCCAGGAGTTCAGTCAATATTATTCAGAAAGCTAAAGAAATATGCCACAAAAGTATGAACTTGTACGGAACAGAAATCTGCATGCAATGGATACCTGGCCACACAGACATCACGTTGAACGAAGTAGCCAATAAACTGGCAAAGAATGAGCCAAAAATTCCACAAATTGACCAATCACTGAGTATGCTAACAATAAAACAAATAATAACAAACAACTGTAAAGAAGACTGGCTGAGCACGTGGGCACAGCTAAATCATGAAGAAGACTCTTCGCACACCTAACAGTCCCGAATAAGGAAGATGCTAACAACCATATTCAACGGAAATATCAAACCAAAATCTTCAGATTGAGAACAGGTCACTCTACACTAAATGATCATAGAAACAAACAATGCTCACAAAATACATAGGAAAATGTAGACACCGTCCAAACCAGCTAGAGACAGTAGAACACCATCTATTACTGTGCCCTGAACTCCAGGGAACGAGACAACTCCTACTACACAACCCATCCATAGACAATACACTTCATGACAGCCCAAAACATCTTATACGAACTGTGCAGTACCACAAAATGACATCAAGGTCACCAACTGCTGACGCTCAGTGACAGTGGATCAAGTCAACTAAAGTTAAGTCAAGTCAACTTAAGTTAGGTCAAGTCAACTAAAGTTAAGTCAAGTCAACTAAAGTTAAGTCAAGTCAATCCCGGAGTGCAATGATATCGATTCAGAACCAAATAACAATAAAAATCGTGTTTTTCGTGCTTCAGTTAGTGATTATTGTGGGCACTGATAGCAAAGATATGCTAGTAATATGCCATTTATCGGCTGCTTCTTTGAATTAATAGATAATGCATGCATCCACAGTCGGTTCAGCTGATACAAGCTCTACCTTCGTTCTTTAAAGTGTTATCTTGAACTTTCTGTCCATTCTATCATCCAATGCATACATCCTACCCATGTGTTTAAATTCCTTGATTTTTTTAGCAATATTTTCTGACATTGATGTTGAATGGTCTTTGAATTCTTTATTATGTTCTGTTCTAATATATCACTAGTGTATGTCTATATGTTTGTGTGTATGTATGTGTGTGTGTGTGTATATATATATATATATATATATGTGTGTGTGTGTGTGTGCGTGTGAAAGAAAGAGAGAGAGAGAGCGTGCGTCAGAGAGAGAGAGAGAGAGAGAGAAAGAGAGAGAGAGAGACAGACAGACAAACAAATAGAAACATTGGCTGCGTTGGACCAAGAAAGGGACTTACTCATTCGAAGTAAACCGACATTTACAATACTAAAAACGTAACTGTTTATTATTGGCCTTGGTACACAGAGCTATATTCAAAGTTGGAGAAGACCCGAGCCAAATATGACATTCCGCGTCCCCTCCCTCCAAACCCAGCTTCTTCCACTTTAATTAATTTTTCTACTGACTGCGTATTCGATGTTTGGGCCCATCACAAATACCAGGTCAAATCAAGTGTCATCTTCGCATAGAAAGTCGGCTTTTATGGTTCTCCAGCATTTTCTGTTTCTTGCCATGATAGTACTTTTGACAAGTTGCCTTCTGTCCATCCCTCGGTGTTATATTTCTTATGCTTTAGTCCTTTAGCAATCGCGCTGTCTACTTATTCCTCTGTTCCGATTTTAAAAAAAAGTATTATGCCTCTCTGAAGTATAAATGAGAACCAGAAATATTCAAATGTTATAATTGGGTGCTTTGGCAGAATAGAAGAACTGAGATGTTATAACAAGATCACTAATATAAAACCAATGAAGAGAACCGAACAAACATCAGTGAAACAGGAGTTAAAGAAAAAAACGGTAGCGTTAGATAAGACTCATATTAAAAATATAAGCTGATAGCTTCACAAGGCAGTCCATGTTCTGGAATCTCCAGGGGAAAAGAAATAAAGGACGACAAAATAACTGACACTTTGAGAAGAAAACTGGAGACAGACATGTCGATGATAAAGAGGACATTGAAAAACCGTGAAGGGATGGAGCAGGACATGAGGGCTTGGCTTGTTTTGTTGAGCACCCGTGCTCTACGGGGAGCCTAAAGGCATTGCGGTATTGAAGATGATATGTTAAAAAAGCACGGCTTACGGGTCGTCAACACATGATGTCACGAAATTTGTGCCATTATTAACCCCCTCCCCCATGTCACATTTCGTCGCAAAATAAACCAGAACCCCCCCCCCCCCCCCCCCCCCCCCCCCCTCCCCCCAAGACGTCACAAATATCTTCCACCCCCTTTTTTCTAATAATCCATTACCATAATTCCCGCCGTAAGGTACTTCGGTCGGTCGGTCTGTCACACTTTGCACACCGTCATTTGCGCACTTTTTCTATTTTCGAGAGAGTGCATTAACTTTCGAGCACAGCTAAGGGCGTGCATCTGTGGTTGAAAGATGTAACAGAAACAACACACTTAAAAACCTGCCAATTTTGGCGGGTTGTTGCTAGTTTTTTCCTACTATTGAAAAGCAACAATATAATCGAATGTAAATTAGTTACCTAGTCATCATCATCTTCTTTCAACTCTCTAAGGAGCGTATACTTTATATCAAGTCTTCCTGTCACGTGCCATCAGCTCCAGGTCTGTCCATATCTTCTTCATGTCTGTCTCCAGTTGTCTTCTCCATTTGTTCCTTAGTCTTCCTCTACCTCTCTTACCCTGGGGATTCCAGAACAAGGACTGCCTTGTAAATCTATCAGCAGGTTTGCGCAGTGTTGTGTCCTATCCACCACTGACAAAATCTTATAATGTTTGATTCTTCTAGAACTTGTCTGGTTCGTGTCGTCAGTTCCACATTAATGATCTTGTCTCACAACTACAATCCGTCTATTTAGGCAAGTACCCATTTATGAGAGCGTCTGTGGTTAAAGCGCAGGCCTGTCGCGGCAAAGGTAGTGAGTTGGAAACACGGTGTTGTCACGCTACAGTCTATCAGCTGTAAATGGATACCTGACTCTACTATTGGGTCACGAAAAGCAAAGGCAGCGAGGAGGGGGGAAGTTGTTACTTTACCTCTCGAAGCTTGATCTAGTATTATGAAGTCTCTAACACTTCACTCCCTTAAAGCTGTAACGCTTTTTTGTTTTTGTTGTTTGCCATGTTCATAGCCATATAATAGGATTAACTTGACATTTGAATTGATTCTGATTTTAGTGTTGGACGTGACTTATTTAAATCTCGATACATTTCTTTGATTTCATCTGACTGTTGACGCGATGGTGATAACCCGTTATTGTTTTTAATCTAATTTTAAAGAGCACAATCTATTTAGTCTGCATTTTGTTTTCTAAGGTGTGCATTACATTATTTAAAAAAGACATAAATAATTAGAAGCAATTTAAACAAGTGAAAGGATATAACAACTATCCGATATTTCAGCAGAAATTATAATATTGCCTAGTAAATATGCCCGTCAAAATAATGACAGGGAAAGAACTAAAGCTAACGTTTAACTTTTTGGCATCTGCAGCACATTTACAAGACTGGGAAACTAATTTTGTTTATGCTGAATCGTTATTTTATCCATTTTTGTAACGTTTTGAAAAAAGAAAAAGAAAAAAACACAATTATCTTAGTTTTTTTTCAAGGGATGTAATTTATTCTCTTGCCTGTCAAAAGGAAACAATCAAACCCCCCCCCCCCCCCCCCCCCCCCCCCCCAATAAAAAAAAACAAACAAACAAAACTAGTAAATATACTTGTTAAAATAACGATGGGCGAAAGAACCAAAACAAACGTCTTAATCTTTCAGCACCTGCAGCACATTTAGAAGATTGTGGAACTCATTTACTGATTCTGAATGAAGTTATTTTAACAACGTTTGTAAAATTTTGAAGAAAAAAAAATTGTTGGCTGTCTTTTTTCAAGGGGTGTAACTTATCCTCTTCCTTGTCAAAGGGAAATAACCAAATGGCAAAAAAAAGAGAAAAAGATATCTTGCAGATTTTTGACACTTTACTATGTTGTCTATTTATTATTTAAAATATAACTGCAACTTTTTGTGGGGAAAAAGATGGACGTTACATTAAGCGTTACGCAGTTTAATGCAAAGGCCAGAAGCGCAAGATTTCTATATAATTTATAAACTGCAACTTTGGTAGGAAAACGTTTGTGACTGACATCCGTGACTGAGAGAATTAAATATATATGGAATAGTCGTCCACGAGGCAGTTAAAAAAATAGTTTAAGAGGGGTCGACAACAATCGGTCTACACAAGAAGTCCGAACCACAGCGTATTTTACGCTGTACAACCCAATGCCCAGAATTCGGCTTTTGGCTGGGATCATGTGTCTAGACACAGGGACCGGTACAGTGACATTCATGTGTCATTAGGTCCCTTGTGTGAGAACACAGAGGATCACTAGGTGACACATTTTGTCACTGGGTCTTCTAGTGTTGGGACATGTGGTCTTGACCAGAGCCGGGTTTTGGGCGGGGACAATGCGACCTCATGCGAGGAAAAAATATGCGACCTCAAGCGAGGGAAAAAAAAAACAAAAAAACACGGGAAACAGTAGTGACTTTCATGTCATGAAGTACCTAGTGTGAGAACACAGAGGATCACTACAATGACACATGTTGTCATTGGATCTTCTTGTGTTGGGGCATGTGGTCTTGACCAGGGCCGGGTATGGGTGGGGCAAATGCAACCTCATGCGAGGAAAAAATATGCAACCTCATGCGAGGAATAAAAAAAAAAAAAAAAGTATTTTACGCTGTACAACCCCATGCCTAGAATCCGGCTTTTGGTTGGGATCATGTGTCTAGACACAGGGACCGGTACAGTGACATTCATGTGTCATTAGGTCTCTTGTGTGAGAACACAGAGGATCACTACAGTGACACATTTTGTCATTGGGTCTTCTTGTGTTGGGACATGTGGTCTTGACCAGGGTCGGGTTTGGGCTAATGCGACCTCATGCGAGGAAAAAATATGCGACCTCAAGCGAGGAAAAAAAAATACACAAGAAGTCCGAACTACAGCGTATTTTACGCTGTACAACCCAATGCCTAGAATCCGGCTTTTGGCTGGGATCATGTGTCTAGACACAGGGACCGGTACAGTGACATTCATGTGTCATTAGGTCTCTTGTGTGAGAACACAGAGGATCACTACAGTGACACAGTTTGTCATTGGGTCTTCTTGTGTTGGGACATGTGGTCTTGACCAGGGCCGGGTTTGGGCGGGGACAATGCGACCTCAAGCGAGGAAAAAAATATGCGACCTCAAGCGAGGAAAAAAAAAAAAATACACAAGAAGTCCACAACCGCCTGCAAACAGAAAACTAGAATATCAAAATACCACAGGTTGAAAGACTGAAGACATGGGACAAGAAGGACTCAAACCTAGTTATCCTAACTATTGAAGGGATTTCAAGACCAAGTCAACTTAACCTAGACGATAGATGTCGAAAAACAAGAGTACATTCCTCCAGTTATGCAGTGCTCAAACTGCCAGCAATTTTCGCACACTAAGAAGTCATGCAGGAGAGAGACAGTTTGTCGGTACTGTGCGGGAAGTCACTCTTACAATGAATGTCCTCATGCGAAAAAGGATACCAACTATAAAGTGCGCAACTCCAACAGAACCTGCGCAAACTATCTCGGGAACCACGGGGCAAGATACCGTGGATGTCCGATCTTCTATGAAACAAAGGCCATACTGAAGGAATCTGTAACCAAAAACATCTCCTTCAGAGAAGCAAGACACCGAGTGGCTTCAGGTGGCATGGCAAAACAGGAACAGCACACAAGAGCCCAGCTGGTAAAACTAACCACAGAGGTGCGAGACATAAAACAAAAACTCAAAGTCGAGAAGAACAGGCAGCACAACGAAGACTCAGATGCCATAAGAGACGAAACAATAGGAGCCTTACAGAGCGCCCAGGCAATGCTACAGGACATGAAATCCATCAAACAAGAAATAGAAGTCGACATCGCCAAACTCGCAGAGCTAAAGGAAGAGAATGAAGAAATCCTCAAAAGAATTGAAACAGAGAGAAGGATCGTCGAGGATATCCTTACAAAAAGCAATCAAAGTAGAGAAAAAAACAAACAAAGAAACTAAAGACAAAATAATAACCGAAATCGCAGAGGAACGCCTTCCAAAAAGCAATCAAGAAAGAGAAAGAAGAAAAGAAGCGAAAGACAAAATAATCACTGAAACCCTAAAGGAACTCCTACCAAATTTAATAAAGACAGTCATGAACAACACACAGCCGAAACAGACAACATCGAGTAGAGACCAAACAGGCAGCTAGTGGTCCTTTTCAGGGCCAGTCATTTCCAGGACTAGGAACGTGATACCAGCGAAGACGTTAACACACTATATACCCCAATATAACCGTTTGTAACCCTTCAATGGGTTTTGGTTGAACAGGGTATTACAGCAAAATAACAGACGCAAAAGAAAAAAAAAGAACGAGGCAGTTGATATCTTTTTCTCTCACTAAGTGTCTAAGCCAGGGCCGGGGTCACACATTTTACTCAATAAAGTCAATAGACCTCACTCTGAGCACCAGAAAAAAAAAAAAAAGGCAGTTGTTATCTACTACATCAAAAGTTAACTATTGCAGACACAAGGTAACAAATGCGGATAAAAGTTAACTATTGCGGATAAAAGTAGAAACGTAAGTTATGTTTAGAAGCAGGTATGACTCTTATTTTTGTGTGATGTGATATTTTTCCAAACACACCCCCCTCTCTCATTGTCACACAACATTTTGACTCCCTCTTTTTCACTGAGTGACGTCATATATGGGAGACCCTTTAGCTACCACTCGAATCGCACATGCTCATGTGTGCTAAATCTTCTGTATATTGCATACCAACATTTAAGATCATGTGTCACAGGATGCCTTTCATCTGATTCATTGTTTCTTTGTATTCTTATGCTACATTTCTATCTGGCAGTATTTACCGGTCATTATCGTACATAATCAGAACAATTCTTCAATGTTAGATTACTGATCGAAAAACATCTTCAGCGTCAACGCGATTTATACCATAACTTCATCGATTTAACAAAAGCCTTCGATCGAGTCTGGCATGAAAGCTTATGGCAAATAATGAGAAAGTCCAATTTTGATAGATCATAGATATCATTGTAGCACTATACAAGGACGCAAGCAGTGCTGTTTTTGCAAGCAATGACATTGGAGAATTTTTCAAAACAACTGTAGGAGTTCGTCAGGGATGTATCCTGTCCCCGGTGCTTTTTAATATATATCTAGAACATATTATGCAGGAGGCTCTCTACGTTTATAAAACAATAATATCGACTGGAGGTCGACCTCTTTGCAATCTACATTTTGCTGATGATATCGATCTTATAGCTGGAATAGAATCAGAACTTCAAGACCTTACCTCTAGACTGGAGAGAGTAACAAGAACGTATCGGATGGAAATTAATATAGAAAAAAGCAAGATATTGGTGAATAGCCATAAGAAACATGTTCCGACCAACATTACGTTAAATGGGTAAAAGTTAGAAGAAGTGAACACCTGGGGTCCACTATATGTAGTGATGGAAGATAAAGTAAAGAAATCAAGACAAGACTTGAGATAGCCTCAGCTGCCATGACAAGGCTGAATGTGATCTAGAAAAGTAACATCAGTTTTCCTGTGAAGATCAATATATACAAATTACCTGTATTATCTATTCTCTTGTAATGGGTGTGAGGGCTGGACACTCCCTGCAGATACGGAGCGAAGGATTCAGGCTTTCGAGTTATAAATGTTATAGAAGAATTTTGCGCATTTGCTATAAAGAGCACAAAACAAATGTATATGTTAGAGAGAAAATAAACACGTATGCATGCCACCAAAAACCACTTTTGTCAGTAGTGAAACGTCGAAAGCTTGCCTGGTTTGGGCATGTAATTCGTCATGACTCGCTTTCGAAAACGATCTTCCAGGGAACAGTCGAAGGTAAACGGAGAAGAGGAAGGCAAAGAAAATCCTGGGGCAGGGCACGGTTTTTCCACACTTGTACTCATTGCTGAGGATAGAGAGCAGTGGAGGTTCCTGTGTGCTGATGCTTCCACCATGGCACCCCTACGACCCATGACGGGTTACGGGTTGAGATGATGATCGTACTCTACGTCTTCATCTACCGATGATAATCTTATTCTCGGGTTGACACAAGGTATTTTACCGGCTTGCCAATATCCTGACCTGTTTATCTTTCCTTGTGGCCGGCGGCCTTTAGCGAGGACAAGGATTAACGCCACCTGATTTGTTTGCTTAAGACGCCCGCGATAGACGTATTAAGCCGGCTATAGCCACACTCGACTGCGTAATTACTTCCTCTCATCTGGCGAATGAGCCTGGTTGTGTTAAAAATAGATGATCATTTAAGAGATAACGTGGGAGCGAACTGCAAAAATACGGCCCACCTTTAAGGTTATCGCGATTTTAACAATGTGGACACCAGACTTATCACGAAATCATTCCCTCACGAAATCATTCGCGACAAGTCTCTTAACAACCGTAAGCAAGATGTATTGTTTTAATAAGCAAATATGGGAAGAGGGTGCAACCTTGGAAGATATTATCAGATGTAATAATTAAGGGCAGGTCGTGTGATATAATGGTTCTGATAAAAATAACACTTGAGGGGCAAAACCTTATAGAGTCATGTCAATAATGTTTAGAATGAGTAGTAGGGGTAACATTTACTTAAGATAAGACTCCTTACGTTGCGGTTTTGTTGAAATTAGATATTAAACTAAACTAATATTGTACTTGGGTTTCACACAATAGAATCTCACAAACTGACATTTGTAAGTTGGCAAAAAATTGTAAAACTTAGCGCGTTTCGAAGAACTCACCCACTGCACTCCTTACCTTCGTCAGGAGATCACAGACAGCCAGAATAAGGAGTAGTACTAATGAATATAGTATAGAATAGGCCAAAGCGACTTGGAGTTTCGTTTAAAATTTTAAAAACTGTCAAACTTCAGTGCTAATTCTTAGTGCCCCATGTCCGCGGAACCTTCCTAACATGTTAACAGTTAGGAACCTTACTCACAGACAGACGATTTCGTCTTGTTGTCGTAGTTTCTACAGCCATCTAGTGCAACAAAGTCTGGATATAATAACCCAAATTTATTGGGGCACGTTGTAACATGTATATTTTATTAATTCATTTGCATTTGGAATGTATGAGGCTGGCAACCTCAGCATATAAAAGAACTTGTCACATAAACCATCACTGCAAGAGCTGTGACTGCTTCGTGCAGGTTTCCTAACAAGGAACCAATAGCAGAGATAGCTATAGAGAGCAGAAAGTGGAAGGTGATAACAGCAAGGTATATATATATATATATATATATATTATATATATATATATATATATATATATATATATATATATATATATATATATATATATATATATATATATATATATATATATTATATATATATTATATTAATATATTTATATATATATATATATATGATATATATATATATATATATATATATGTATCTCTGAAGCACATTAAAAACGCACCACCTGTATAATCCAGGAACAGAGTGTGAAATGTAAATATAGTGTGTACAAGTTTACATATTTGGAATCTTTATTCATTTTCCTATGAATCCATGCTGGTCATTAATTTGTACATTTGATTGTTATGAAATTCATTGCATTCTGTGCAGGCAAGGGAGAAAACCAAAAATACAAAAAAATGCACGTGCGTTATAATTCAAGTCTGGATAAATTGTTTACAGAACCAGTGCATCCAGAGGGACAACATCATCTCGATATGTCACAGCATTAACATTTCCACGGAAGACGTGAAGAGGCAAGCGATGGTGAAAACTGAATCCTCCCCAAATGTGAATACAATGCCAATCGTTGGAAAATCTCGGTTGACACAGCAATCTGCAAAGCGCTCTTCACACCGTCGCTAAATCCAGCATACGTCCATCAGCAAAGGATATGTTGAATCTGCTCTCGTCTGTGAATAGGACGCATTCCACTGCAGTCTAGTCCATCTGACATGTTGCTCTGCCCATTGCAGGCGCTGCTGACGATGTCTGTGAGTCAAGTTTGGCCCAACATAAGGTCGTTTGGTGCAGTAAGGGCCTGTATCTCTGAGTCGTCGTATGACTGCACATTCCAGAGACTTGCCCATGTCTACCTACTATTGCTCTTGCTGTTTGACTTGCCGGGAGAGTCAATTCCTTAGATGACTCAGCACAATATGACGATCTTGCGCAGGGGTAGTAACTCGTGGTTGGCCACTCCGAAGTCTGACGCCGAGGCACATCATCAGGTGGGTTCCGTAACGTTCATTGAGACGTACAATAGTGCTGTGGTGGCAATTCATCCTTCTGGCAATGGCCCGCGAGCTCATTCCGGTCTCCAACATACCAATGGCTCGTTGGCGGTCGTTTTCAGATAGTCGTGGCATTTCAAGCACATGAACGTTTTGTCTCAACGGCCTTTTTTAACCGAGTAGACGCCACAACGCGTACACATTTTCAGGGTCCAGTGACTTATCTTGCACATGTAGTCTGTGCCCAAAAAGTCTTGCACTTTCCATTCCAGAGAAGAAATTGGCAAACACGGGGAAAATCCATTCCCACACTTTTTTTTTTTGCAGCTAAGTCACACGTATATAAAAGCTGCCAATGTGCTTCTTATATATATATAAAGCACCCTACCATCACACAATGATGAGTAGTTTCTGTTAAAGATTATTCAATATATAGGGCCAACATTTTTTTTTAAACTAATTAAAACTAAGCTGATTATTAAATTTGTTATTTGCTTAAATATAACAAATTTTTAACTGTCGGTATTAATCATTTTGGATCGGGACTGCATTTTGTTTGTCTCTGTAAATTTACTAATTCTTTACACTTTCTAAACAGAGCTATACCATAATAACAAGAATATTCCACTGAGTTAAATCTCGGGTGGGGGCTTGAATCGAGCTAAATTAAATAAAACTGCTTAATTTTTCGCTAAAAGGCGGCGGATTAGATTTAAGTTAACAATTGCCACTGCCCAATGCAGCCTATTTTCTTGACTTCTGAAATCGTTTCTTATGAAAAGTGCCGTATTAAGAATAGAAGCATCATTAACGCGGGACCGGCTTCAGTTTATTTACGAGCCTTTAATCTTGTGCGAGACGGTAGACACCTTTGCAGAGCCCAATATTAGATACTCTTGAGCTAAGTTTGGCCACTTGTTGGACCACTACTGCATGAAGCAGGGGATGCAAATCCGTGAAGATATATATAAAATTATTTTTTTTTATATTAAATTTGTTATGTAAATACGTATATATCATTTTGGATATATGTTTGTCTATATAAATTTATATATATACTTATAAACAGATATACCATATATATATTCCACTATATACAGGGTGGCCCAAAAAGTGAGAACATCTCGTATTTTTCATAAAAAGGGTTATTTAATATAATTGAATTAATATAATGTTTTGTCATTTACAGTTGTGCCTTAATGCCAAGTACCAATATTAGATACTCTTGAGTTTTGGCCATGGACCACTACGCTAATATATATATATATATATATATATATATATATATATATATATATGTACAGGGTGGCCCAAAAAGTGAGAACATCTCGTAGCAAAGGGTTATTTAATATAATTGAATTAAATAAATGTTTTGTCATTTACAGTTGTATGCCAAGTAATTACCCCCCCCCGAAAACATGTTCCCCCCCCCCCCCCCCCTCCCCCCGCTTCTCAACGACTTTTTGTAAGCGTTGACGCCACTCATTTATGCTTCTGTCAATAAAGCGCTGCCCTAGATTTCTCCATTCCTCGATTATTGTCATCTTGAGCTGCTCAACTGTGGTAAATTTTTGCCGACGATAGACTTTTTCTTGCAATGCACCCCATTGTTTTTCAATTCGCAAATTTTTAATCAGAATACGGTCTTCTGCTGTGATTTTTGTCATTCTGGTTAAAATATTTTCAAAACACGCAGAAGTTGACGATTGGCAAATTAAAATTCAAAGATGGCGACCGGAAATTGTCGTAATAATAACGTCATATAGTTAAATAGCTAAGTAAGTAAATTAGTAAACTATTTAAGCTATTATGGATACAGTTAAACAAATTTTGATGTAATTATATTACATCGTACGAGATGTTCTCACTATTTTTGGGCCACCCTGTATATGTTGTTTGTTGTTGTTTGTTTACGTTCGCTCGACCATTTCTCACTCTCACATGCTGTTCCTTTTTGAGCGGTATGTATGTTGTGTCACCGACATAAAGTGCCACCTCCGCTGTGTAACTAACTGTGATATTAAAAAACCAAGGAAACAGATTTTACTTAACACTGATAAAATTGACAAGTCGTTCAAATACAATTTCCTTATTATTTATTTAGTATATACACTATCTACTCTTGTGCTGAAGGGTGAATGTTGAAAAATGGAATTTAATGAATTTGTAAGTTTACATATGATTTACAAATATTTATATTTATATAGATATGTAAATAAATATTACAACAAGTTTTCCAATTATAGGAATAAAAATTATATCAGCTGTGCTGTTATTCAATTATAGTACATGTATCAGCTGTGCTGTTAATTAAGGATATAACACTTATCAGCTATGCTGTTATTTTTGTCTCTTGCTATGCTAATTCACTTTCTCATCACTGACAGTTTCTATGCTCACAATGCTGACAGAAATGGTACTAATGTGTACTCATCTCTCTAAGGTCTGTTCTTCTTTGTTTGGTTCACACAACAGCGGCTGAGTATCGTTCCTTTAGCCCACCCAAGACTGAGGGGGACCAAAGATGTAGAGTCAGGACAACCTCTACGCTCCTGCGGAGTTCCAGGCAGCTGGATTGAAGACCCACGATCTCAGTTTTGATGACACGGATAAAACCTGTAACAAGGAAAAATAGGGGCTAATTTCTGTCCTCAAGCCCACCTATTTCTATTGTATATGATATGAGCGTGTCTCAGTGTCTGCATGTAGGATGAATGACAACATGGCTCAGTATGATTTAGCAATAGCGAGACAAGACAGGTGTCTACTTGCAAAACATTCTTTCTGATAAACTAATACATGGATATCATTCAATAATATAAATTCAATGCATGAATACATTCAATAATATAAATTCAATAAATGAATACATTCAATACATGAATACATCCCATAATATAAGTTCAATACATGAATACATCCAATAATATGTACACATAGGTGTGATACAACAATGTCCTTCCCCCTATAATATACCAGGCCCGCTCTGACAAGTGCTATTATATCCTAACAATAACGTTATGTTCTTATGATAGGAGTATGTGAGACGAGGACTGTTTGGTGATATATCAGGTGGGAGTTATAGGAGACACTAGATTGGAGTTAGATGAGACAAGAGTCCTAACAAGGACTGTTTTGGTTATATTGCAGTTGGTCTGAGATAACAGATTGAAGTATAGGAGACAATAGGTTGAGTCCTAACAAGGACTGTTTTGGTTATATGGCAGTTGGTCTGAGATAACAGATTGAAGTATAGGAGACAATAGGTTGAGTCCTAACAAGGACTGTTTTGGTTATATGGCAGTTGGTCTTATCGGAGATAATAGACTGAAGTCATGTGAGACAATAGATTGAGTTATAGGAGACAATCACCCGTTTGCCAGTCACTTCGATTACGGAAACAACAGCAAATGGATTGATTTGCCGTTGCCCTAAAGACGCCAATAGGCGTGATGGGAAACAATGGCAAAGAAAACCTATCTGCTGTTGCCCTAAGACGCCACTAGGCGTAATGGCCACTGACTGCTTTGACGGTCGGTGGCTAAGGACGGAAGAAGAAGAATAGGAGACAATAGATTGAGGTATGAGTCCTATTAGTCTTTGTCTATTCAATCATAATAGGAAATACCATCATTATACTTAATTTCCCCAAGAAACAATCAGTAACCCGATAGGTAGTATAAATGACACACAACAAATACCAACATTATAGACCTGCTGAAAGCCTATTTTCCTAAAGGTTATCGTAAATATATTTACCCTCTAAGATTCAAACAGGCCAGTTTTTTTACTCGACTTAGCGAAGCAGGTGCAGGTCAATGCCCTCAGGTAAGCTATAAATCAAAGTTGACAGCTCTTCTCACACAGTCGGTCGTCTCTGGCTTCGTGTTCGGTTGCGTGCTTAGCATAAAATTTCGCCCGATTATATAGGTAGGTGAATGCTTAAGCAAAGCTTTTGGTTGGTTCCTGGCGGAGCAAGCTGATTGGTTTCCTCCGGTTTAGTCTCAAGCGCTGTACAGCCTAATTTTATTCAATTTTCCTCCGCCATATTGCGTGAACAAGATGGCCGTTAATTTATTCTGTCTCAGAGACTGGTGAACGTTGCTCGTTGATTGGTTGAAGCAAATCTGTATCTCGACATTGTGATTAACAAAGTAGTGGGTTACACTCGTTTCACGACATAGCCCCCTCCTTTCCTAGCTGTGACTTGTCATAGCTGACGTGTAAACCCCTGCTGTGGTTAATCCTTTTGCGTCTGTCCTTCCAGAGTACTAGGGTGTCGACTTAAAAAATCAGCTCCTACATTGTCTCTTCCCGGAATGTAATTCACGGTAAAGGAATAAGGCGCAAGAAGCAGACTCCACCTTAACAATCTCGAATTTAACTTTTTAGATGCAGCCAAGAAAGTTAAAGGTTAATGATCGCTTTGGACAATGAAGTGTGTCCCATAGAGGTAAGGTGAAAATTTGTCGATGGACCAAATTAGAGCCAAACATTCTTTCTCTATGGTCGAGTAGTTCAACTCAGCTGCATTCAGCTTCCTACTGGCGTAGGCGACTGGTAAAAGTTCCTCCGGCAGGGCTTTTGATTTCTGCAAGAGAGTTGCACCAATACCTATACTGCTAGCGTCCGTCCTTAATACAAATTCCTGCGTGATATCGGGTAGCGTAAGGATTGGTTTGCTGGTGAGTTTTGCTTTTAGCTCTGTGTAAGCTTTTTCACAATCAGCATTCCATTGGATTTTGTCAGGCTGTCCTTTCTTCGTTAAGTTAGTTAACGGTGCACACAGAGAGTTAAAGTGGGGTATGTACTTCTGATAGAACCCACATAATGACACGAATGATCTCACATCTTTCTTCGTTTGAGGTCTGGGTGCCTTCTTTAACTTCTCTATATTCTTTGGGTCAGGAGACATATGACCTGTAGAAATAGTGTGACCTAAGAATTCCAACTCCTTACAACCGATATAGCACTTGGTTGGACGTGCAGTTAATCCAGTGGCTCTCAGTCTGTCAAACAACATGGAGAGCGCTACTATATGCTCTACAAATGTGTTTGTAGCAACAAGAATGTCATCCATAAAGTTAGTGATATGGGGATTTTGTAGAGGTTCCAACAATTTCCTCATCATTCTTGAAAAGATACTGGGAGCATTTTTCAGCCCAAAAGGTAGTACTTTAAACTCGTAGTGTCCGTCTGATGTACTAAATGCCAGCATTTTCCTAACTTCTGGTTTCACTGGTATTTGGTAGTATCCCTTGCTTATTTCTACCTTCGATAAATACCTAGCCTTACTCAGTGTAGAGAACAGCTGGTTGGTGTCAGGTAATGGGTCCACCTGAGATTCTGTGATCGCATTAAGCTTCTTGTAGTAAATACATAACCTGTGTTCACCACTAGGCTTCCTTAATAGCACCACACTTGAGCTATAGGGAGATTCAGACTTTGAAATAATTCTCTTTTAAGAGATAGTCAATCTCATCCTTGAGTGTTTGTGCTTGCTATTGTTCAGTCCATGTCCGCAGCAATGCTTCCAGTGGACTGTGTATGGGGACGGCAATACTACAACGTTGCCGGACCCACACCTATTTCTATTGTAAGGGGCAGTATACCGAAGTGGGGCCTGTCTCAGTCAACTGTTTGGTACAGCCCTGGTTCCTACCTCCTTTGGTTCGGGTTTGTTTCTGCAGCTTTTTTAATACTGGTTGCTGACTAACCAAATTTTCCAAATGATCAAGGCCATGGTGTTCCGACAAATATCTAGTCGGGGTGGGATGTCTCTCGTCCCCTCTCTGTACAATACGGAGAGTTGCCAGGGTTACTGGTGTAACAGTAGACTTGTTGTGATTTCGTTTTCTCGTTATCACTGCTTCTACCTGTTGTTTTCTCTTGTGTATCTTCTTTGTGGGCCTACGTCCGCAACAATGCTTCCTTAGGTCCTGTAATTGGTCTACGCTTCTGAATGAGGTTATGTCACGTAGGTCTTTATGTCATTAAATTACCTACATCTTCTTCCTATTCTCTCACCCTAATCCTTTCATTTATATTCTTTCCATACTTGTTTTTCCTGTATTTTTTCGCATCACTCGGTTGCGAAAAATATTTTCTTCAGTATTTTTAAACTTTACCTGTTTCTTTCTCAACACTGAGAATCGCGCTAGGACGATATTACGTAGATGTCAGGGCTGCAGGGCGTCAGAAGGCGTGATAAGTCGGTTCGCTGAACATCATTCTCACCGAGCGCGCGAGCTTCTTCTCGGCATAAGTCCCGGTGAGGTGTGATACTTTACATCTGCACCGGTCAGTATTCAGACATTTGTCTGAAAAATCCCCAAACTGACACGGCGCTCACTTTGGGCCATGGTCAGCTGTAGTGTGAAAACTGCCCTGCATTGGAGACAGGTTGTCTGAGATTTGAAACTGACACGCGTACATCTTGGTCAGTGGTGGCAGTTACGACATGTTAGGTGTGAAACGTATCGTTTAAGCCGGAAAGGGGAGAGCATTTCGTTCTACGAAATAATAGTTCATCCTTTGTCTGGTTTAAAATATTAACCCACGTTTGAAACTATTTCATTTCACTCAGTAACTTTGCAGTTAGACTAGAACAACCTTCGTTCGATTTCTAAATAATCTCTGTAAATAGAGATGGCCTTAGTTTGGTCGAAGTGGTTTAACGTTCTTAGTAATTCTGTGGTTGAGGTATATTAATATTATATATAATAGATATCTAGTTTTGTGAAGTTATTTAGTGTTTAATCGCCGATTCCATTTTAAACTAGTCCTGTGTGCAGAGTGAATATTTTGATAGTTTGTTATTTCTTTAATCGACGTGTTGCAGTGGAAATACAAAATAAATCATATTTTTAGCTTACTAAACTAGTAGCTGAAATAAGTTTAATCTAACTGTTAAATACTCAGTCGAAACTGTTTTAATAACTAACTTATAAATGCTAGATGCGACATCAGTGAATAGTGACGGAATACGCAGATATTCCTGAATTCATGATGATTGATTTTATAACTTACTTTACGGGAAATTTAAATAATAAGTCAAGCTGTAGGCTTGCTGTTTTAAATGTAAGTTATAATGAGTACATATATGTAAATTATTTGATATGTGTTCTTTCTTCTATATAGTGAAACGGTGGTACCCAACTTGCCAGCGTTTAGTAACCTGAGAGACATATTTGTGAGAAGCATAGACATTTCCTATCTTTAACCACGTGGGTTTCTTTGTTTCAAGTAACACGGGTCTGACAGTGCATAAGCCATCAGAGTGAAGGTCCTAGAATTGAGTATGTTCTCAGAGGCAGCGAGCAAAGTTGTGAGTATACATGTGTAAGAAAGGCCATGGCTGGATGAATGAGAGTACACAGGTCTGAGTGTTATTTTACCGGTGTATTATCGTCACACATTTACTGTCGTTATTCTTTTTTTTGTTTAACCTGCAGAATTTGTTACTATTTGCTAGAGTTTCTTTACTTCTTAGGCTAAACCAGATTATTCAACTCTGTGCATACATTTACGAGAAAAGAAGAAAAACTCTTAGCCTAAACCCTACGTATCTATAACTCTTTGGGCCATCATCTGTCATCCTAACGGGGCTGTGGGCTAAACCTAGAGTTAAGATCATAGCGGGGCTATCATCCTTGTAGCATTTTCTTGATATTTTACGACTATGTGCATATGTTTTTCCTTGATGTATTTTTTTGTTTTGGTGTTGTGAGAAGATTTTTTTATAGATGATAAATAAAAATCTCTCTGGAACTAAGCAGCGTGTTGGTCAGCTCGTTCTAGAATGTTTACATAAGTATTGTTATAGTTTTCCCACTTCTGTGTGTCTAACTGTGGTCACGTGAAGGTGTGTGCACGTGAGTGGTATGTTCATACATAGTAATTTATGTTGTCAATAGTCTGTCTGACTCTTATATATCTGTCGTAGAAGATAGGCCTGAGAGAGAGAAGATTCTTGTTGTCAGGGGACAGCTCTATTCGATTCGCTACCACTGCACTCTTGGGAAAATCTATTTCTTTTACTAACTCTCACACTGTGACTCTCACTCAATTCCAATCTATTCAGAAGGGACCAACTCAAGTCTTAATACTCCTATCAAAAAATCTACGACAGGTTACCTGGTTACATTCTGAACAGGATTTCATATACCGACTTATGTCTTCAATTATTCCTGGCCAGTAATATCGCAATGCTATATTTTGACCAGTGGCCCCTTTTCCTCTGTGGCCACTGCCTGATGTAGCATGCTCTTGCTCCATAATTTCCTCCTTATAGAATTTTAGCACTACCAGCTGTCCATGCCCTTTAGGTCCTTTTCCAGCTTGTCTGTAGAGTAGGCCATTTTCCATATAGTAGTCTCCTTTCTCTGGAGGGTTATGGGCCTTTGGCAATTTGCCAAAACAAGGCTTCAATGTGCTGTCTGCTGTTTGAGCCTTTTTCATCTTTGTACGATGAATGGTTATTGGATATCCCTCCTCCTTTTTGGTGCTCGACCTGGTATGGTTTGCTGCCATGACAACAGGTTTTATTGGGTCACCCAAAAGACATATTTACATCCTATTACCAGCGGGTATATAGGATCATCACTTACTGCTGCTCTTATCACTCCTTCTACATAGCGAGTTCTCACGTTGATCCTTGCTATGGGAAGTGTCATGGTGCCGGTTCCCTGCATTGCCCCTTGTATGTCCACTGTTTCTGTGGTAAGTTGGTCAGGGTGCACTAGGGTTGCACTCACGACTGAGTCGAATTCCAAACCTGAATCATATAAGCACTGAATTTTAGTGCCATTACATGTCACTTCCTCACAGACAGGGGGATGATGGAGGTCATTCTGACTACCTGCCAGTTCCTTCCTTCCCTTTTTCCCTGTTGTGAGACACGCAGCGTAATAAGGAGGGTTGTTCCTTCTGCAGTCTGCAGTATTGGGTTACTCATTAGACAAGTTTTACACCACTTTCCTTCCTTCCGGTAAGATGTCTTATCCGATCTTAGAGGGTTTTTGTCCTTTTGGTCAAATCTTTGTTTGTTCCTTGTGGTATGGTCTTTTTGTTCATATTTGGTATTGTTTTGTGATGATGTGAAGTTTTCATCCTGCTTTTTCCTATTTCCTAATACTTCTGCCTGAGCTGCTTGATATCTCTCAGCAACAGTTACAATATCTTCCAATCTCTCTGCTCCTTGTTCCATGATAAACTTCCTCATTTCTTGAGGCATGGACTCTTTCACTTGCTCCATCATTATCATTTCTTTCAGATCCTGACACTTTCCTAAACTACTCCATTTTTCCAAATAAGTTTCCAGTCTAGCAGAGAATAATCTCAACTGATGGTCTCTCTCTGCTTGCAATTTCCTTTCCTCAGCTTCAATTTTCTTTGCCTCATTTTCAGCCTCCCATTTCTTGGCTTCCATTTCTAATCTTTTGGTTTCTCTCTCAGCTTCCAGTCTTTTGGCTTCTCTTTCAGCTTCTGCTTGCAACCGCCTTTCTTCAGCCTCCAATTTCTTTGCTTCTCTATCAGCCTCTAATTTCCTTGCTTCAGTCTCTAATTGCAACTTTCTTTCTTCCCTATCCATATGTTTGTCCACTTCTGTTGTGACATACTGAGTGAGAGCTTCACCTGTCATATTTAATTCCTTACCCATCTGCATGATCGCAGTTCTGAACTTCACTAGATCAGCCATGGCTTTACTTAGAGAGGGTATGTAAATTTACTATATCAAATATTATAATTAAACTTAATTAATTTAATTGAACAAAAAATTTCCGTGCAACTTTGTGAGCATCAACTATTTACTGAGTACTAAATGGTACTCCTCCTAAGAAAACAATAAAAAATCCTATTATAGAATTTCTCAAAAAAATTTTTGCTTATGTTATCTATGGGTGGCACACGATAGAGTGTAGATAGAGGAATAGACTAAGTAGGCTCAAAATATACAGAAATATCCCAGGAACGAGCCCCCAGTGTGGCGTGAGGTTTTTATTGGCTTTAAGATCAGTATAGTACTGACAATTACAGAAATAGAATTTCTGCAGAAAATGGTGAAGTCCCAGTGTCTGAGAGAACTACTGGTATCACAAATTAGTTACGGCTGTGAATGATCTGATCTCGAAACAATAGTAGAGAGGAGACCGACATAAAGTGCCACCTCCGCTGTGTAACTAACTGTGATATTAAAAAACCAAGGAAACAGATTTTACTTAACACTGATAAAATTGACAAGTCGTTCAAATACAATTTCCTTATTATTTATTTAGTATATACACTATCTACTCTTGTGCTGAAGGGTGAATGTTGAAAAATGGAATGTAATGAATTTGTAAGTTTACATATGATTTACAAATATTTATATTTATATAGATATGTAAATAAATATTACAACAAGTTTTCCAATTATAGGAACAAAAATTATATCAGCTGTGCTGTTATTCAATTATAGTACATGTATCAGCTGTGCTGTTAATTAAGGATATAACACTTATCAGCTATGCTGTTATTTTTGTCTCTTGCTATGCTAATTCACTTTCTCATCACTGACAGTTTCTATGCTCACAATGCTGATAGAAATGGTACTAATGTGTACTCATCTCTCTAAGGTCTGTTCTTCTTTGTTTGGTTCACACAACAGCGGCTGAGTATCGTTCCTTTAGCCCACCCAAGACTGAGGGGGACCAAAGATGTAGAGTCAGAACAACCTCTATGCTCCTGCGGAGTTCCAGGCAGCTGGATTGACGACCCACGATCTCAGTTTTGATGACACGAATAAAACCTGTAACAAGGAAAAATAGGGGCTAATTTCTGTCCTCAAGCCCACCTATTTCTATTGTATATGATATGGAAAAGATCAATTTACATACCCTTGCCAAAAAAGGGCAACCTGAAACTGTGCACAAACTACAGAACTATAGCTCTTATAAGCCATGCCAGCAAAATACTATTACAAATCATAATGAAAAGGATGCAACAAAAGCTAGAAACAGAAATAAACGAAGTACAGGCGGGTTTTCGACCAGGTAGAGGCACTAGAGATCATATATTTAACATGAGGATCATCATAGAAAAGTGTAGAGAACTCAACGTTGATCTACGTACTTGTTTCATTGATTACACCAAAGCTTTCGATTGTGTACAACATCAGCAGTTATGGGCTATTATGAAAAATATGGGATTTCCAAACCACCTTATACAACTCATCGCACTGCTGTACCAAGAATAACAGGCAGCCGTAAGAATAGAGGGGGAAACATCAGAATGGTTTGAAGTACAGAAAGGAGTAAGACAAGGCTGTACCCTTTCCCCTTACCTGTTTAACATTTATGCCGAGAATATCAAGAGAAATGTAAGAGATGACCAAGAACACACAGAGTTTGACTCATTTAACATCGGCGGGTACCAGATCCCGGAAATCAGATATGCTGACGACAAAGTCCTCCTATCGACCAACCCAGAAGGACTTGAACAATTACTTCTGTCCACCAAAAAACACAGCGAGGCCCAGAATCTATACCTAAACACCAAGAAGACTAAAGTATTGACAACAGACAAAGTAAAGACCAAACCAGAAATTGAAATTGATAACGAAGAACTGGAAAGTGTTAATGAATTCGAATACTTAGGATAAATCATCAACAGCTCTAGCGACTGTGCAGTAGAAATTAAAAGAAGACTTGCAATTGCTTCACATAAACTAATACAGATGAAAAACCTATGGCAAGGCACAAGCAAAGAAACAAAGTTACAACTGATCAGAGCATGTATATTCCCAGTGGCAACATACGGCTGCGAGACTTGGACACTCAATAAAACAGTTGCAAAAAAGATTACATCATTTGAAATGAAATGCTACAGAAGGATGTTGAGAATACCCTGGACAGAAAAAAAGACCAACAGAGAAGTACTGCACTCACTAAACGTACAGGAACATTGGCTCCTAAATACCATCGCAATAAGGAAGCTGAAATTTTTCGGTCATATAAAAAGACATAATAGCCTGGAAAAAACAGTGATGGAAGGCATGGTCCCTGGAAAAAGGGGAAGGGGTCGACCTAGACGACGGTGGACCCAGGACATCACAGAGAGTCTGAACTTGTCTTTGGCTGATGCAGGTCGACTTGCCCAGAATCGTGATGCGTTCAGAGCAGCTGTAATGGAGACAACGTTCTGGAAAGAATACGTCACATGATGATGATATGAGCGTGTCTCAGTGTCTGCATGTAGGATGAATGACAACATGGCTCAGTATGATTTAGCAATAGCGAGACAAGACAGGTGTCTACTTGCAAAACATTCTTTCTGATAAACTAATACATGGATATCATTCAATAATATAAATTCAATGCATGAATACATTCAATAATATAAATTCAATACATGAATACATTCAATACATGAATACATCCCATAATGTAAGTTCAATACATGAATACATCCAATAATATGTACACCTAGGTGTGATACAACAATGTCCTCCCCTCTATAATATACCAGGCCCTCTCTGACAAGTGCTATAATATATCCTAACAATAACGTTATGTTCTTATGATAGGAGTATGTGAGACGAGGACTGTTTGGTGATATATCAGGTGGGAGTTATAGGAGACAATAGATTGAAGTTAGATGAGACAAGAGATTGAGTCCTAACAAGGACTGTTTTGGTTATATTGCAGTTGGTCTGAGATAACAGATTGAAGTATAGGAGACAATAGGTTGAGTCCTAACAAGGACTGTTTTGGTTATATGGCAGTTGGTCTGAGATAACAGATTGAAGTATAGGAGACAATAGGTTGAGTCCTAACAAGGACTGTTTTGGTTATATGGCAGTTGGTCTTATCGGAGATAATAGACTGAAGTCATGTGAGACAATATATTGAGTTATAGGAGACAATAGATTGAGGTATGAGTCCTATTAGTCTTTGTCTATTCAATCATAATAGGAAATACCATCATTATACTTAATTTCCCCAAGATACAATCAGTAACCTGATAGGTAGTATAAATGACACACAACAAATACCAACATTATAGACCTGCTGAAAGCCTATTTTCCTAAAGGATATCGTAAATATATTTACCCTCTAAGATTCAAACAGGCCAGTTTTTTTGACTCGACTTAGCGAAGCAGGTGCAGGTCAATCCCCTCAGGTAAGCTATAAATCAAAGTTGACAGCTCTTCTCACACAGTCGGTCGTCTATGGCTTCGTGTTCGGTTGCGTGCTTAGCATAAAATTTCGCCCGATTATATAGGTAGGTGAATGTTTAAGCAAAGCTTTTGGTTGGTTCCTGGCGGAGCAAGCTGATTGGTTTCCTCCGGTTTAGTCTCAAGCGCTGTACAGCCTAATTTTATTCAATTTTCCTCCGCCATATTGCGTGAACAAGATGGACGTTAATTTATTCTGTCTCAGAGACTGGTGAACGTTGCTCGTTGATTGGTTGAAGCAAATCTGTATCTCGACATTGTGATTAACAAAGTAGTGGGTTACACTCGTTTCACGACACCCCCCAAAAAATTAGATTGTTTCCTTCTGATGTGCGCAATAAGCTTCCGTTGTGCACTAGCTCCTCCCTGTAATCGCCTCACCACTAGTTTTAGTGGTCCATATTATTCTTTGCATTTTTTAATGCAACACTAAGTCTTTATAACGTCCAGGGCGTTTCCTGCTTGTTTACTAATTGTCCATGATTCACCTCCGTATGTTTTGGACACAACTCTGAAAAATTATCGTTCTTATTTCCATTGACACAGATTTGTCGCATGAAATACTTTGTGTAGCATATCCATGCTGGAATACAGAAATGACGTAACTTTTCTGCTAGCTGATTCACTTACCTGTGTTTTAAATGTCTTGCCTAAATTTACTTTGACATGTTTTCAGTGTCAGGTCTCTTAAATGATAATTTAGCACCTAAGGGATCACTTATAACAATGTAAAAGGTATCCCTATATAGGATATTGCCGTAGGGGAGTGTAGTTTTAGAGATTTCTCTATGCTAGGTCCGGCTTTATGAAGTGGGATGACCTGGTCCCTTCCTTTGCCTTCCTTAACTCAGGAGGAAAGTCAGGTACCCATTTACAGCTGGGTAGAATGGAGCGTGGCTGCTACCAGGTTTCATTCCTGGAACCTGGCAACATTGCCGCGAGAGGCAAGCGCTCTCACCACGCTACCAATTGGCGCTTAAAGAATCACCGGACTCTTTGAAATATTGTTCTAACGTTTTCGCACTGAACATATTTTTACATTTTATCAACCGTGAAACTCTGAACAGACACACTTGCTAAACCCGTTCATCTTGTTTTCGTTAACGTCGATTACAAGTTGCTGATTTCATCCCATCATTACAGTTGTCATTAGCAACCGAAGACCACAGACATAGCTCAATCAAGCAGCGACACTACTATTAGAGGCAGACGCTTAATGCCAGAAAAATTATGAAAAAACACATTGTTAGAGCGACATAATGCATCACCTGTAGGTTATCTTAACGTCAGCTACATACAGAACAGCACTACTGTTCCGTCAGGAATGTGGCAATAGGTGACTAATATGAGGTTGTAGATGGGGATAACAACCTCAGCATGTAATACACATAGCTATAGAGACCACAACTGTAAGAACACAATAATGATGTAGAGCAAGCTTCCAACAAGGGGACTAGTTGCTCCAAACCAAGCGAAATGAGAATGATGTTAATGTCAGCTAAAATATCATTTTGCCATTTATTGTGTCTTCTTGTTATAATGTCTTCTTGTTATAGTATCTTCTTGTTATAGTGTCTTCTGGTTATAGTATCTTCTTTCTAAGGTGTCTTCTTGTTATAGTATCTTGTTGTTATAGTGTTTTCTTCTTATAGTGTCTTCATATCATAATATTTTCTTGTTATAAAGTTTCTTGTTATAGTCTCTTCTTGTTAAAGAGTCGTCTTGTTATAGCTTCTTCTTGTTATAAAGTCTTGTTATAGTGTCTTCATATTATAGATTTTTTAAATTATAGTGTCTTCTTGTTATAGTGTCTTCACATTATAGTATCTTCTTATTATAGTATCTTCTTGTTATAGTGAATAAATGCAAGAAATGATAACAAGGTTGAACTTGAAGAAACACCACTAAAAGATGTAGAATCGTACACATATCTTGGAAGTAATATAGACAAAGTTGGAGGGACAGACAGTGATATCAAAATAAGAATACAAAAAGCTAGAGGAGCTTTCATTGCATTGGGAAACATATGGAGAACAAGATAAATCAAGTCCAACACGAAAATAAAAATCTTCAACTCAAATGTCAAGTCAGTCCTAGTGCTCCTAGATTCATATAGAGTTACGACAACTAAAATTTGGCCGCCATTTTCTGTCGAACCCGTAGTGCAGGCAAATGGACCCGATCATGAGTTTCGGACCCAATTTGCATTTTCGTTTAGGTTAGCTAATAATTTGAAATAAAATTAGATGCAAATACAGTAGCACATATTTGTACTATTCTTTGTATTTGAAGTAACAAAACAAAAAAGAAGAAAACTAGTTTACTTACCGGTTTATTGAAAAGAATCAGTAGCGTGGATTTTTAACACATACTCCGTTGAATTTAATATTCCGTTAGAATTCCACTATTTAGCAACAAATATTCCGTTAGAATTGCAACACTTAGGAAAAAACATATTCCCATCGAATTGAACTATTTACCTAGTTTGAAATGTGGAAACTGGCGAATGACTGTTGTAGACACTGACAGTTTTACTAGACCAGATGATCACAACAGTTTATGTTTTCATTAAAAATGCGACTATGTAGGCCCTACAGATAGTTTTAACAAAATCTAATTACATATTTTGGACCGGAGATTTTATTATAGTTTTATTATATATATATATATATATATATATATATATATATATATATATATATATATATATATATATATATATATATATATATATATATATATATATATATATATATATAATTTATATTATTATATAACAATAATATTATATAATTTATTATATAATGTTATATAATTTTATTATAATTAAAAATATTAATAAAAATATACAATTTTATTACCTATCATTTTAAATTATATAAATTTAAATTAATATATATATATATATATATATATATATATATATATATATATATATATATATATATATATATATATATATATATATATATATATATATATATATATATATATATATATATATATATATATATATATATATATATATATATATATATATATATATATATATATATATATATATAATCTTATAAATATAGAAGAGGTGTTAAGAATAGACAGACCTAGGGAACTACATAATATAGTCAAACAATATTTATCACGAACAAATGTTAATATTAGTGTCTGGGAATGTGAAGGTCTGATGCTGTTCTTACAATGCATATGACTTTTAACAGATGAAAGTCAATTAAATATCTGTTAAAGTCAGTTATATAACTGGAACCACCAGGCCTTTACACCCCTCCATTTTAATATAATTCTTGTTCAGAGTTTCTTCTTAATTTTGTTTGTTTTTTGTTTATTTATTTAACATATTAGCATAATTGTGATTGTCCCTATTGACAAATGTGATGCCACTTTCTCATCGGCAGTTGTTCATATTATTTGGAATTGAAAACAATATATATCCTAATTATAACCCATCAGAGGTTGAACGGGATATTTTTCTTCATTAATTTAAAAAAAAAAATCTTACTCGACGCTTATTCCAGCTACTAACCCTAGTATTGTCGACAAAAAATGGCGTCCACGTCGTTCAGCCTCGTTTTCGATTCTGACATAGTTGTCATAACTCTATATGATAAAGGGGCACTAGTCAGTCCTATTGTATGGCTCTGAGACATGGAGAACAACAAAAACAACAACCAAAAAGCTACAGACTTTTATAAACGGGTACTTACGTAGAATTCTTCTTTTCTTTGATCCATAACCGCCAACCGTCAAAGCAGTCAGCGGCCATCACGCCTGGTGGCGCCTTGTAGGGCAGCAACAAAATGATTCCACTTTGCTCGGTCGGCGGCCATCCTTCGTACAGTGCCCCAACTGTGGTTCATTCTTTGCATCTCAGCTTCCACAGTTCTCCGCCAAGTTGTTTTCGGTCGGCCTCTCTTTCGCTTTCCCTCGGGGTTCCATTGCATAGCTGTTCTTGTGATGGTATCAGGGTCCCTTCTGAGGACATGGCCAACCCAACTCCAGCGTCTGCCAGCTATGATGGTGTGCATGTCCTCCTGGTTACTCCGAATAAGTAACTCTTGGTTTTACGTAGAATAGAAGGACTGAAATGGTATGACAAAGTCACAAATGTGGAATTGATGACAAGAACCAGACAAGTGCCAGTGGAACAAGAGTTGAGAAGAAGACGCTGGCGATGGATAGGACACACATTGAGGAAACCTGTTGATAGCACTACAAGGCAGTCCTTGCTCTGGAATCCACAGGGAAAGAGAGGCAGAGGTAGACCAGAAAACACATGGAGAAGAGAACTGGAAACAGAGGTGAAAATGATGAGGAAAACATGGAAAGCAGTTGAGCGGATGGCACAGGACAGGAAGACTTGGCATGTGTTTGTTGAAGGCCTATGCTCCTTGGGGAGCTAAAGGGTATTGATTGATAGTGTCTTCTTGTTATAGTGTCTTCTTGTTATAATATCTTCTTGTTATAGTATCTTCTTGTTATAGTATCTACTTGTTGTAATATCTACTTGTTATAATATTTTCTTGTTATAGTATCTTCTTGTTATAATATCTTCTTGTTATAATATCTTCTTGTTATAGTGTCTTCTTCTTATAGTATCTTGTCATTATAGTATCTTCTTGTTATAGGGTCTTCTTGTTATAGTGTCTTCTTGTTATAGTATCTTCTTGTTATAGTATCTTCTTGTTATAATATCTTCTTGTTATAGTGTCTTCTTGTTACAGTATGTTCTTGTTATAGTATCTTCTTCTTATAATCTCTTCTTGTTATAGTATCTTCTTGTTATAATATCTTCTTGTTATAGTGTCTTCTTGTTATATTATCTTGTTATTATAGTGTCTTCTTCTTATAGTGTCTTCTTGTTATAGTATCTTCTTGTTATAATATGTTCTTGTTATAGTGTCTTCTTCTTATCGTGTCTTCTTGTTATAGTGTCTTCATATTATAGTATTTTCTTGTTATAGTGTCTTCTTAATATAGTGTCTTCATATTATAGTATTTTCTTGTTATAGTGTCTTCTTGACCTCTACACCTCACGGTAGAAGGGGAACGACTAAGTAAGTAAGTGTCTTCTTGTTACAGTATCTTCTTGTTATATCATCTTATTGTTATAATATCTTCTTGTTATAATACCTTCTTGTTATAGTATCTTCTTGTTATAGTTTCTTCTTGTTGTAGTATCTTCTTGCTATAATATCTTCTTGCTATAAGATCTTCTTGTTATAATATCTTCTTGTTATAGTATCTTCTTGTTATAGTATCTTCTTGTTATAATATCTTCTTGTTATAATATCTTCTTGTTATAATATCTTCTTGTTATAGTTTCTTCTTGTTATAGTATCTTCTTGTTATAATATCTTCTTGTTATAATATCTTCTTGTTATAATATCTTCTTGTTATAGTTTCTTCTTGTTATAGTATCTTCTTGTTATAATATCTTCTTGTTATAATATCTTCTTGTTATAATACCTTCTTGTTATAGTATCTTCTTGTGATATTGTCTTCTTGTTATAGTTCCTTCTTGTTATAGTTTCTTCTTGTTATAATAACTTCTTGTTATAGTATCTTATCTTTTTATAATATCTTCTTGTTATAATATCTTCTTGTTATAATATCTTCTTGTTATATTTTCGTTTGTTATAGTATCTTCTTGTTATAATACCTTTTTGTTATAGTATCTTCTTGTGATAGTGTCTTCTTGTTATAATATCTTCTTGTGAAAGTGTCTTCTTGTTATAATATCTTCTTGTTATAATTTCTTCTCGTTATAGTATCTTCTTGTTGTAGTATCTTCTTGTGATAGTGTCTTCTTGTTATAGTGTCTTCTTGTTATAGTATCTTCTTGTCATAGTGTCTTCTTGTTATAATATCTTCTTGTTACATTTTCTTGTTATATCTTCTTGTTATAGTATCTTCATGTTATAGTATCTTCTTGTTTTAGTGTCTTGGTTTCAGCTGTATGTTAAAAAATAACATGTTTATCTTCGTGGTTGTTATAATATCATCGTCTAAGTTAAAATATCTTTTGTCACCATGTAAAATTACGAGTCACGAGACAGAGTACAGGCATGCACACTTGGATAAATTAAGGGTCATAGTGGCTAAGAGGTATAACGTCGCCCTCTAATTGTTAAGGTACCGAGTTCACTCCAAGTACAGGGAATATAATTAATGGAAGTTTGTTTTTCAGAACCATTAGTACCTAATGATGTCATACTCCCCTCTTATCTCCTAGGAAGTAATATCGTAAGTAAACCTACACATCACAACAAATATTGATAGAATGTGTGATTCACAATAGGATCCTCGCTGGTGCTATGGAGTTCGTGCACTGTGCTGAGATCCTCCATGTATGATTTTAGGGAGGAGATCGGAGCACTGATGGAGTTGTCCGTGTGCAACGCATATGATCCTTAAAACCGAAACCAAACCATGGATAAATATTGAGATTTGATCAAATGGTCAACATTCCGTAGATTTTAACGTTTCTCAATCTTTTTCAATCATTTCCAATCCCTAGGGTTGTTTATAATATGGTTAAATAAAGAAGTATCATTTAGGTTAAATATAAATATCCAGTTAGGCATTCTCCCGTGTAGTTGGAGGGGGGTGGGTGTGACGTACGTCTAGTTTGACTAGTGAATTTTCCCTGATATGATGGATGATTTAAAGGGACCTTTAGCTTTTCATAACATTAGAACCCCTGAACATTTGTTGTAACTTTTCGTTTGCCAGAACGCATTCCACCGGAACTCATGTAGGATACAGCGACGAGATCAAAGAGACAGACCGAGGGATCTTAGGGGAGACTATCGGCGCTATCAAAGACAGTAGTTTTCCCTGATACGAGACGCAGTTGCTTGCCGCTAATTTCGCGTCTCGGTGTCAATCGAGGAACCGAGCGAACGGGGGAAAGCGAAACGGGCAGCAGCGAGCGGATACGAAGACCAGGGGGCGGCTTCTTCTCTTGATTTGGCGGTCAGATCCCCAAAAGTTCGTGAGATCAAATAAGTTGTCAAGTTTATCATGTCCCACTCAACTTACATTTCATTTTAGCTAAATAGACCATGTAGAACTAGACACGTTATCACTCGCTGGCCAGATCTTTACAGAAGCACTAGCTTTATTGAAATCTTGTTATAGATTTTCCCCTGGATTTTATATATATTTGCAGTGATTTCTATTTCTGTGCAAAGCGGTAATATATATTGTGTAAAGTGATCAGTGGTCTAGTCATTCTATTTAAAGGGATTTTGTGTTAATTTAAATCTATTTAATTAAACCATCTCAAGAGTTCCAGTTTTAAATATAATGATCTATCTATTATATTATTTCAAAAGATAATAGATGCTTAAATTAACTTTTAAAGTCGCGAAGGAATTTATAATTAATAAATTCAGTTAAGTCCTAGTTTTATAGATGTGGGTTTTTAACCACTAGAACTCTCGCAGTGTTTATTAAATACATAATTAAATACGCGAGCATATATATAATAGGCTTAACGGGAAATTCATCGCGCTTTAGAAGGTTATTTGTTTTCGGTATATTACATGTCTTTTTTTTCTTTCATACAGAGTGATCGTAACCTGTGCGATCCCAGCATTAAGAAAGCAATAAAGAAATCAATCTAAGCAAAGCAAAGCATAAACAGTGTGTAGAGTTCCCCTGACGCAGAACTTGTTGAGACTGTGTAAATTTTTTAATCTTTGAGGCGATTCTATGTTTGGAATTCCGCTATCTAACTTATAGCAAAGAAAGCACACCCAAAGACAAATTTAACGCACCATCAAACAACTTAAGTCGTAACGGGAAGAAGAACACTGGCCCGAGCTTTGTTAGTTTACTGACACAGAGAGATAATTCATAATTTCCTGAACAGTGATGTGACTAGTTTTCTCACTGGACTTAAACCATACCTCACGGATAAAGTGTACCAGCACGCGTAAGAATTTTATTATCCGCGGCATAGTCAAATAGACCACACCATCCTCACCCCGGTATCAGAGACCGTGCCCTCCCATAGAAACTGTTATTAAGAAAAGAGACACAACTACAGATTCATTTTCCAGCGATTACGGGACCCTTTTATGTGCTGACCGCCTACCCGATAATCTGGGGCTAGAACTTGAACAAACACTCATACATTTAGTTGAGGTGTAACTGCTGTTGTGTTATTCTATGGAGTGCAAGATTTTTTCACAATCGGTAAGTGAGAGCAAGATGAGTGAAGGCCTTTGCTAGCGCGTGTATGAATGACAGGAAATTAATTCTTTTGTGTGACCATTTTGTTAACTTGCTTACCTGGTAACATATATCTTTTCTGTATACCCTACATTGTTCCTTTAAGTGGGATAGTTGATAATTTGTTAACTCTGTTTAAAACCACCTCCTTTCCATTTGCTTAGTAAAGGGAAGAACAGCTGGGAAGAACAGGTTTTTTTTTCTATCACTTATACCTAACTTGGTAACACCTCTTTCAGAGTAATTAACTTTACTGTTAGGTTAACGTACCCGTGTTCCTGATATTATCTATCTCTGGACTGGGTTTGTCTTTGTCTAATGAGCGGGAAGGGCTTAGTCGATACCAATCTTCTTCACCCCCCTCCCAAACTTGTTATTTGCATTTGTGTACTTATGATAATTTATGTAATATCTGATATTTTTTAGTGATTGATGTTTAAAGTGAATAAAATCACCTAAACTCATTTAGTTCTGTGTGTTGGATATACCCAAAGCCCAACATTTCCCCTATTCGTTTAATATAGTTTGTATCAACGTCGTGTGTGTGTTTGAAAACACCGAATCGGTGTGCGCGCAGATGCGAGTCTGGAAAACTGGCAAATAATTGTTTGACCAGGAGAGTGAAAGAGAAGATTGAGAGACACGATTTGTCGTAAATAAGTCTGTCTTTACTCTCCTCCAGCACGCTGTGAAGTAACTATTAAATCTCTACATTTTCTATTACTGAGCTTTCCATCATCATTTTCCACTCTAAACCGGACCACTATTTCTACGACTCTTTTCTCTCAAAATAAATTTACGACAATATTTGGGGGCTCGTCCGGGATAATTTTGAGATACATTTGATGCACACATATTTGTGGGCTGGTTCTGGGATCTTGAGCTACAATTGAGGCAATCGCATAGCCGGGATAAAGATATTTTGAGTCTGATTTAGTTTGGGTCTAACTAGGTAGAGTGTGAATGATTTGTCTTGTGAATTAGGGAAATAAATAAATAATTACACCCCTAGACAAACGTTCTTTAAGTATTTGGGTTGTCCACACAGCATATTTACAGGTTGTTTTCTCTCCACAGCAGTAGAAAGTACAGATAAACAAATATATTTGCTATTTTTATTATCCTCTGGCGGAGATAATTATATTTCTTTCTTTATAAAAGTTGCTGGGATTGCGTGATTGTTTTACAGTCACTAAGGTTTTTGAAGTCAAAAAGAGTTGAGCTTAGCTAAAGACGGATTGTTCTGATTTTTAAAAATTAAGTTAACAACGTCTCATCTCAATAATTGACTTTAGGGACGGAGTTTGTTGTCAGAGATTTAAAATTTAGGGGAAATTTTTTTTTTCCTTTTAAATTGTTTTAATATAAATTTTTTCTCTACTGTTAGTAAAAGTAGATTCTTTTCCAGTGTAACTTACCATTTAGTGGCATAGTCGCTTGCGTTTAGAGCCTTAATTGCCAGATAATAGCAGCGATAAGTTTGCACAGTACAGGTAGGAGGTAACGCAGGTAAATTTATACTTGTGTTTTTTTCTCGTAGCGGTTCAGAGTTCCTCCCTTTCGCGTTTCTTCTTACTAGTTCTCTAAGCATACTTCATCTTATTCTTTAACAATGGCAGAGAGGATAAAGATGAGGTCCATCTTGAGGTTGGAAGCGAAAGAGGCAGGATTAGATGCAGAAGCTGCAAACGCGTTTATTAACCAGGAATTGGAAATATATGACGCGGAGCAACAGAGAGCCGAAGCAGAGAGGAAGGCGGAGCAACAAAGAGCAGAAGCTGAGAGGAAGGAAGAGAAAGAAAGAACAGAGAGGAGAGAAGCCCAGGAGAGGGCAGATAAGAAAGAAGCGGAAGAACGTCTTTTGGAACAGAAGAAAATTGAAGCGGAGATGGAAACTCGCAGAGAGAGAGAGAGAGAGAGACAAGGAAAGAAAGCATCAACTGGCGCTTAAGGCTCTAGAGAGTCGGGGCGCCTCTACTTCGACTAACGGAGAGCCGTCTTCGCCCCAGTCTCAATCAATGGACCTCTCCAGTACTCAATCTGCCCAATTAACTGCTATGTCGTTTTCTTTAGAATCTTTTCCTAGCCCTAACGAAAAAATTGACAGCTACCTAGAAAAATTCGAGAGACTCGCGAATCTTTATGGGTTAGAGAGTACCCGCTGGGCGCTCAAACTTTCAACGTCACTGAAAGGCAATGCTTATGACGTGTACACAAAGCTGGGACCGAATCAACATGATTACGACATGTTGAAAAAGGCCTTACTACAGCAGTTTGAGATGACTGCCCGAAAGTTTCTGCAGTTGTTCAGAAACAGCCGAAAAGAGAGCACGGAAACATTTCCACAGTTCTCTTCACGTCTCACGGGTTATCTGACAAAGTGCATTGAATTATCTGACCTACCTCTTTCATATGAGGGACTCCTCGAACTTGTTCTTGTGGAGCAGATAAAATCCACTTTGTCGAATGAAACACGTAGATTTTTGGCTGAACAGGGGGCAGTCAGGCTTGAAGACATACTCAATAAAGCCGAACGCTATAGCAGTGCAATGGCCGAACTTCCCAGCACTAAACGTAAACCCACCGATGAGCCATCTCGAAAACAGAATCTAGAGCAGGCATCCTATTCTTCCACTTCCTCTCAACATTATAACCAACGAGATAACAATACCCAGAAACCTCCCCAGGAAAAATCGAAATTCTACAAAACCCGATACCCCCCCCAACAACAATTCTGATCAACCCAACAAGCCTACGTGGCAGCGCGGCCACCAAGGTCAAGGAAAAGGGAAGACCCCTACACCAGGAACGTCTGATCAGGGCAAACAAACCGGTGCAAACCGCATTGGATGTTTGCATACAGCCTCGAAAGGTAGAGTCAATGTCAGTGATTCTCAACCTGAGGGGGACCGACCCTCAACTCGAGGAACTGTAATTTTGAACGGTACCTCTACTACTTGTCTTTTTGACACTGGATTAAGTTTTGATTGTATTGTCGCTAGGCACCTAGTCAAACCCGGTCAGGAGACAGAGGAAACCGTCAAACTTAGTGGAGTTTTTCAGGAGTGATGCACCCAGGACGCTTCCTATCGCACTGGTAGAAATACACTCTGACTTTGTCAGAGGAGTTATTAAAGCGGCCATAATGGATGATCCGATCTACCCAGTTATCCTGGGATGTAGATATGTGTTCATTGGGAGACCTAAGGAGCCGATTGTGGCAGCGGTAACCACAAGAGGGCAAGCCAAGAAGGAGAGGGAGCCTGCGCCAAACTTGTTGCCGAATGAACTGAAGGAGGCGCAACAAAAGGACCCTACTCTGGCGCCCTGCTTTAAAAAACTGCCCATGGCTAAGGACCCCAGACACAACGGAGACATCTTTTCTAAGGATGGTGTATTGTATCGTAGAACGGGCAACCCGGACACGGGGAATAACCAGCTCCTAGTACCGACGCAATACAGAAACCAGATCTTAGAAATGGGGCACTCTCTTCCCTTTAGCGGACACATGGGACAAAACGCCACTATTCAGCGAATAAAAAACCACTATTGGTGGCCAGGAATGAACTCTGACATTGTCAGGTACGTGAAATCCTGCGCCCAGTGCCAACGGGTAGCACCCAAGCACTTGACACCCCCAGTACCTATGGGGCAAATGCCAATAGTAGGGACTCCATTTGAACGGGTTGCTGTCGACATTATTGGTCCTCTGGAAAAGACCAAAAGAAGGAACAGGTTCATCCTGACCTTAGTTGACACTTGCACTATGTGGGCCGAAGCCGTACCGCTACCATGCACTAATTCCAAGCATGTCGCAGAAGCCCTTGTGCAAATTTTTACACGGTTGGGATTCCCTCAACAAGTTTTGACGGACAATGGATCCCAATTCCGTAGCCTGTTAATGGAGGAGATCTTTAAGATCTTGAGGGCCAAACATATCCACACAAGTCCCTACCATCCGGCCGGAAATGGGCTCGTGGAACGTTTTAACGGTACCCTCACCATGATGTTACGTAAGCTGGGTCAGGAGAAACCGGAAGACTGGGACCAATATATATCGGCTGCCTTATTCGCCTACCGAGAGGTACCCCAAGCGTCTACGGGTTTTGCGCCAGCTACACTTTTATTTGGCAGACCTATTAAGGGGCCACTAGAAGCCTTACTTCGGTCCCTGACAGACCAGAAGGCTGACGAGACAGTCGTCTCTGCAAGCAAGTATGTATCTGAGCTTAAGGAAAGGCTAAAGCTAGGATGGGATCTAGCTACTACCAACCTTAAGAAAGCCCGCGCTAAAATTACTAAAAGATACAACAAAGCTGCAAAAGAGAGAGAACTACAACCAGGGGAGAAAGTCCTATTGCTACTTCCAACCGGAAGCAATAAACTTCGCATCGGATGGCAAGGACCGTTTACCGTCCTTAAAAAGATCTCACGTACCAACTACAAGATCTCCATCAAAGGAAAGGAGAAGGTCTTCCACATAAATCTGCTAAAGAAATATTTGGAAAGACCGGTGCCATCCTCCGAGCATCTCCTGGCTGTCGCCATAGCAACGGAAGACGAGGAAGATGATGATGGTTGCATGGAGTATCCACTGCAACCCACAGAATCCTTTAAAGATGTCAAGTTCGGCGACAATCTCTCACCAGAACAACAAACAGAAACTAGGGCTCTACTAAAACAGTACAGTGCAGTTTTAACGGATGTACCTGGTCGAACAAATCTCATTGAATTTGATATGAAATTAACAAACGAGACCCTGTTCAAACCAGAGTTTACCCCATCCCGTACGCTAAAGCTGATGCACTTCGCGGAGAAATAGACAAGCTGCGTCAGGCAGGAATTATCAGTGAGTCTACATCTCCTTACAGCTCGAGCGTAGTGCTGTTGCAGAAGCCCAATAAGGAAGTTCGGCTGTGCATTGATTACAGGTTGCTAAACGCTGTAACGGAATTCCAGCCCGAACCTCTCCAAACTGTTTCTGAGTTGTTCACCAAGCTCAGCAAAGCTAAGATCTTCTCCAAGATTGACCTCAGTAAAGGTTATTATCAAATACCAGTCAAGGAGGAAATTAAACCTTTGTTAGCTTTCAGCACTAGTGAAGGACATTACACATTTAACGTGATGCCGTTCGGTTTGCATAACGCACCAGGAGTGTTCACCAGGATGATGAGGAAGCTTCTAGAACCTTTGCAAAGTCCCCATATCCATAATTTCATGGATGACATCTTAATTGCATCGGAAACCTATGAAGAACATATTGCTACGGTTGCTATGCTCCTCAGGAGACTACAGGAAACGGGTCTCACAGCCAGACCTAGCAAATGTCTCATCGGGTTTGAACAGTTAGACTTCCTGGGGCACACTATTTCTCACGGATGCAGTTGGCCTATTAAGAAGAACGTGGAGAAAATAGTGACAGCAAAAAGACCCCGAACGAAGAAAGACGTACGTTCCTTCATATCGCTATGTGCATACTATCAGAAGTACATCCAGAACTTCAACGGACTGACGGCACCTCTGACTGACCTCACAAAGAAAGGTTGTCCTGATAAGGTCATATGGGATCAAAAGTGCGAACACGCGTATAGCACTTTGAAAGGACAGTTGTCTGCATACCCCATTTTGAGGTTGCCTGACCTCAAGAAACCTTTTGTACTGAGAGTCGACGCGTCAGGTCAGGGCATCGGGTCAACACTGCTTCAAGCCGATGACAGTGACCTGAACATGCTATTTCCAGTTGCCTATGGCAGTCGGAAATTAAATAAAGCGGAACGGAACTACAGCGTAGTTGAAAGGGAATGTCTTGCTCTGATTGACGGTATCAGACGCCATCATGAGTTTCTTTATGGTACATCGTTCACGGTGCAAACAGACCACGCTCCGTTAGCATTTCTTGGTGCCAATAAAGAATTTAACGCTAGGATCATGCGTTGGGCCCTCCTTCTAAGCGTCTATTCTTTCAAATGGGAATATATTCCGGGAAGACAGAATGTCGGGGCTGATTTTCTGAGTAGAAACTGGTCTACAGAGGAAGAAGAGCAAACTGAAGATACCACTCATCCTAAAATCACCAATCAGGTCACCTCCATTGTCAAAAATGAAAACATGAAAAATGGTTTCATGTCTAAAAGTGGGGACGATTGTGACGTACGTCTAGTTTGACTAGTGAATTTTCCCTGATATGATGGATGATTTAAAGGGACCTTTAGCTTTTCATAACATTAGAACCCCTGAACATTTGTTGTAACTTTTCGTTTGCCAGAACGCATTCCACCGGGACTCATGTAGGATACAGCGACGAGATCAAAGAGACAGACCGAGGGATCTTAGGGGAGACTATCGGCGCTATCAAAGACAGTAGTTTTCCCTGATACGAGACGCAGTTGCTTGCCGCTAATTTCGCGTCTCGGTGTCAATCGAGGAACCGAGCGAACGGGGGAAAGCGAAACGGGCAGCAGCGAGCGGATACGAAGACCAGGGGGCGGCTTCTTCTCTTGATTTGGCGGTCAGATCCCCAAAAGTTCGTGAGATCAAATAAGTTGTCAAGTTTATCATGTCCCACTCAACTTACATTTCATTTTAGCTAAATAGACCATGTAGAACTAGACACGTTATCACTCGCTGGCCAGATCTTTACAGAAGCACTAGCTTTATTGAAATCTTGTTATAGATTTTCCCCTGGATTTTATATATATTTGCAGTGATTTCTATTTCTGTGCAAAGCGGTAATATATATTGTGTAAAGTGATCAGTGGTCTAGTCATTCTATTTAAAGGGATTTTGTGTTAATTTAAATCTATTTAATTAAACCATCTCAAGAGTTCCAGTTTTAAATATAATGATCTATCTATTATATTATTTCAAAAGATAATAGATGCTTAAATTAACTTTTAAAGTCGCGAAGGAATTTATAATTAATAAATTCAGTTAAGACCTAGTTTTATAGATGTGGGTTTTTAACCACTAGAACTCTCGCAGTGTTTATTAAATACATAATTAAATACGCGAGCATATATATTATAGGCTTAACGGGAAATTCATCGCGCTTTAGAAGGTTATTTGTTTTCGGTATATTACATGTCTTTTTTTTCTTTCATACAGAGTGATCGTAACCTGTGCGATCCCAGCATTAAGAAAGCAATAAAGAAATCAATCTAAGCAAAGCAAAGCATAAACAGTGTGTAGAGTTCCCCTGACGCAGAACTTGTTGAGACTGTGTAAATTTTTAATCTTTGAGGCGATTCTATGTTTGGAATTCCGCTATCTAACTTATAGCAAAGAAAGCACACCCAAAGACAAATTTAACGCACCATCAGACAACTTAAGTCGTAACGGGAAGAAGAACACTGGCCCGAGCTTTTGTTAGTTTACTGACACAGAGAGATAATTCATAATTTCCTGAACAGTGATGTGACTAGTTTTCTCACTGGACTTAAACCATACCTCACGGATAAAGTGTACCAGCACGCGTAAGAATTTTATTATCCGCGGCATAGTCAAATAGACCACACCATCCTCACCCCGGTATCAGAGACCGTGCCCTCCCATAGAAACTGTTATTAAGAAAAGAGACACAACTACAGATTCATTTTCCAGCGATTACGGGACCCTTTTATGTGCTGACCGCCTACCCGATAATCTGGGGCTAGAACTTGAACAAACACTCATACATTTAGTTGAGGTGTAACTGCTGTTGTGTTATTCTATGGAGTGCAAGATTTTTTCACAATCGGTAAGTGAGAGCAAGATGAGTGAAGGCCTTTGCTAGCGCGTGTATGAATGACAGGAAATTAATTCTTTTGTGTGACCATTTTGTTAACTTGCTTACCTGGTAACATATATCTTTTCTGTATACCCTACATTGTTCCTTTAAGTGGGATAGTTGATAATTTGTTAACTCTGTTTAAAACCACCTCCTTTCCATTTGCTTAGTAAAGGGAAGAACAGCTGGGAAGAACAGGTTTTTTTTTCTATCACTTATACCTAACTTGGTAACACCTCTTTCAGAGTAATTAACTTTACTGTTAGGTTAACGTACCCGTGTTCCTGATATTATCTATCTCTGGACTGGGTTTGTCTTTGTCTAATGAGCGGGAAGGGCTTAGTCGATACCAATCTTCTTCACCCCCTCCCAAACTTGTTATTTGCATTTGTGTACTTATGATAATTTATGTAATATCTGATATTTTTAGTGATTGATGTTTAAAGTGAATAAAATCACCTAAACTCATTTAGTTCTGTGTGTTGGATATACCCAAAGCCCAACATTTCCCCTATTCGTTTAATATAGTTTGTATCAACGTCGTGTGTGTGTTTGAAAACACCGAATCGGTGTGCGCGCAGATGCGAGTCTGGAAACCTGGCAAATAATTGTTTGACCAGGAGAGTGAAAGAGAAGATTGAGAGACACGATTTGTCGTAAATAAGTCTGTCTTTACTCTCCTCCAGCACGCTGTGAAGTAACTATTAAATCTCTACATTTTCTATCACTGAGCTTTCCATCATCATTTTCCACTCTAAACCGGACCACTATTTCTACGACTCTTTTCTCTCAAAATAAATTTACGACAGTGGGTCTACGAAGAGATAAAACAGAGAATAAGAATAGTACACACTCAGGCATGTATTACAAGACAACTATAATTGGTGATTGTGCAGACGGCTGGCAACGTCATCATGGAAAACAAATTGCCTCAGAAACCACCGCTGTAACAGCATGTGACTTCTTGGTGCAGACTTTCTGCCGGAAGGACCAGCTGAAATTGTGTCTCTATGCTCTGTAAGGAGAGCAAAAGAAAGTGATGATCATGATGAATGAACTACTGGGTACAGTGGAGTTCCTGAGGGTCTCTCAGGTGAAAAAGAAAGAATAGGCATACTGCTGCCTCAGACATGTTGAAAGGTGCATGAGAGAGTAGTCGTCATATTCTTTCTTTGTAGAAGCAAGTCATGGACAATCTATATGCAAACAAAAAATTTCTGGATGCTGGAGATGTAGTTCAATGATAAAAAGGTATTCACATAGTTGATACTGTAATAGGGGAGTGCAGTGTTAGAGACTTCACTATATTAGATCCAACTTCGAGAGGTGAGGTGACCAGTTCCTTTCCTCGCTGCCTTTGCCTTCCCTAACTCAAGAGCGAAGTCAGGTACCCAGTTACTGCTGGGAAGGCTGGAACGTGACACCATTGTGTTTCGAACCCAATACCTGTGCCGCGAGAAGCCAGCGCTCTAATCAACCTGCCAATTGGACAACATTAAAAACACTGTCGAAAGCTAAAATAAGTAATGCGGGTGTCATTAAAGATTCTAGTGCACAAAGGACGTTTATTATTCGTATTAAACATCGTGGCATGGAAAGAAGCCAACAACATATTTGATTAACGTCACAGTAGATAAGAAGTTGTGGAAACATGATCACCTACGGCCTACGCCAAATGGCATGTTATATGAAGAAGAGTGAGAACCCATTTCAGTCATTACTGACCATAGGAGCGCGCCCCAAGAAAATGTCTCGGCTGACGCAGGCTGGGCGCTTAGGTAAAGAGTTCAAGCTGTTGCCCATACAGCATCACACGAAGAAGTAAAATGCATCTATATATATAGTGTCTCGATTAATGTATCCCATTATTTTCCAGTACTCAACTGTTTTGATTGAGCGACGATTGGCAGATTGTTAGAATGCTTGTTTCTCGAAGCAAAGTTATCTGGTTCAAAACCTGGTAGCGTAATGCTACCGTCCTACCAGGTGTAAATGGATATTTGACTCTGCTCGTAAGTTACGAAAGGCAAAGGAAGCGAGAAAGGGAACTTGACACTCAGTGGCAGCGGCGGTTTTATGCATACTCAGTCTAGGCTTTTACATAGGGCCTCCCGCTTTTAATTGACCTCGTGCACAAATATATGCCTGTCCTTACAGCAGGAATTCATTTAATTTGGACCTCGAAAATTCACGCTTGTCTAGGGTCTTTTACAACCTAAAACTTACTATGGTAACCCATCTCATTTATCTGATACCTAGTATAAATAATTCTCACACAACTTACCCCCCCCCCTCCCCACCCCCCTGGGCACTACCTGTCATGCGGTTGCATTTACCATTTTTTTTTTCTAGTAAACACTAGGCAGTCGGAGTGGCTAAGAAGTATGGCGTCCGCCTCGAATTATAAAGGTACCGGGTTCGATTACCAGTTGAGGGAATATAATTTATGGAAGTTTTTTTTCTTCAGAACCAGTGGTCGTAATGATATCATTTCTCCACCTGGTCTCCTGGCGAAAAAAATAGGAGGTCCCGTGTGCAAGTTGCGCACGTTAAAAATCCCACGGCAGATGGAAATCGTAAAGAGTAGGCCATAAGGTCGCTGACAAAATAAAAATTATAAACCTACCCACCACAAAAATATTCATTAGAATGTGTGATTCCTGTATACACACATTGGGATCCTCGCCTGTGTTACGGAGTTCGTGCACTGTGCTGAGATCCTCCTTGTGTGATCTAAGGGAGGAGATCGGAGCACTGATGGAGTTGTCCGTGTGCAATGAAGATAGTCCTTAAAATAAAAACTAAACCAAATTAGTAAACCAAACACACCAGAGTTGTCTGGGCTCATTGTTAAATTAAAGGGAAAAAATACACACCACTTAAAGAAAATATAAATACCGCTGAGATATTCAGCGCTGAAAATAGAGTTGTGACCTTCAGTACTTGAGCAGGGATTGGAGGATGTGGTCTGTGAGGAACCAATACAAGACTTCGATTTTACCATTAGCTTACAGGAAATGATGCTTCAAGGAGACGAGAAAATACTTTAAAACTCTATGGACATTTTTGCTGTAAAGACCAAAGAAGAAAAGAACGAGAGGTACAGTGGCACGTGGCATTAACAACTTAATGGATCGAGCAAAATGATGAAGTGGTCTGAAGAACGAATTAAGACGTGCGTTAGATTACTCTCAAAGCTGAAACAGTAATGGACGTTTTCAGACAGTGTCTGTTCTTTCGTTGATTGACTATTAGAGCTGTTTTGATGTGACTTGGCGGACGGCTTTGGCCTTCACTCAGGCCGTCTGTAAGCATAATGTCACACTAAGGGAATAGTCAGTGACCTACGTGAGATCGCTCTAAACGGGGAGTGAATGGGGACTTGTAAGAAGCAGGGTGTGTTTTTACTAGTCTTCCAAAAGTATTGATAATCTAGCAAGATGCTACGAATCACACTAACTGACTAGAAACAGTACTCATGGAAAAAACAATCTTTGAAGCAGAAGTGGATTGACAGTGCTGCATGAATATCTGAAAGAAAAACAATGAGATATAAGAATGTCAGGAATAAACAAGTAGGTCAAGCATAAAACCGTCTTCGGTAGCGTATTGAATTTTCAAGAAAAGAGATACAACTTCAAAATGAAGCACTGTTACTTCAAAATCAGTTTTAAGATTTAATAATTAGTATCGGCCAATTTAAAAAAAAAAAGAAAAGAATACTGACTAAACTTTAAGGTGAACGAAGGTAGGAAATGCGAACTTTACTGAGATAAATGTCAGAGAAAAGACCTGCGTTACAAATAACAAGATCTTCACCAGAGACACAAGTATGAAACAGTAAGGGGGAAAAAAACAACAACTTTAAATGGACGTAGCGGGGGTGGGGGGGGGGGGGGGGGGGGGGGGGGTGTGAAGGGGTGTTGCAAAGCAGAATTATTGTGGGAGCTGGACTAGTTTAACAGCTCAAAGTTGTCCCCAGCTTTATGATTTTGTTCGGAGCCGCACTTATCAATTTATAAGGGAGCCATCTTCATGCTTCAAAGATGCACAACATATGAGGAACAGAGAAAGCACATTTGGCCATCTTCTGTTCCTTTCCTGGAAAAACTCTACACAGATATCAACAGCCTCAAGTTGACCACTACTTTCTTTGAACATATTCAAGTTGACGTCTTGGGGGGGGGGACGAGAAGGAAGAAGATATGAGAGTCAAAAATACATAGTGCCCACAGCGTACCCATGCATGCTAATTTGAATGTATCTTATGCTCTCCTCTATTCTGTGCACAAAATGTAATTGTCCCCATAACATATTCTTCCATGCTGACGGTTGTAAGTCATTAAAGTAGTTCCTGATAGCTGTCTGAAGACCTTCAACTGTTGTTAGGAGGGGGTTGAGATATTTTTATCTCTCATAATGCCCCAAAATTAACTGTCACATACTGTTACGGCTGGACTTCGAGGAAGCCACATCATATCAGATCTAGGTCTACTGAATTTTTCGTAAAGATGCTCTCTAAGTAAGAATGCATCCACCGTGCTGGTGGGCACATCTTATTCAGGAATGTCAAAAAAAAAAAAAAAAATAGAGCTGAGACTACCCTATGGTAATCCACATAGACAGGAAACTAAACACAACTCCTTTTCTCAGAAACCAGAGACAATGGGATAAATGGTGCCGGTATTGTCAGATGAAAAAATCACTACACCAGCGAATGCAAAAAAACGCCCTCCTCCCCATCGCGCGGGCGGCGTGTATAGAAACCCGAACGATGAAAGACAAAGAGTCCCAGAATGAAGAGGGGGAAAAAAAATCACATCCGGCGGTGGTAGACGAAGTGGTCGTAAACGGAGAAAGGGTGAACTGTTTATATATGACACGGCTTGGAGTTTGATTCAGTCATCAGCGCGAGGCTGGTCAAGCCAAACACTTGACCAAGGAAACGATTGAGATCCAGGGGCCAGTCAAAAGCAACCCCCCTTTAACGGTGCCCATTGCGCGAATTCAGATAGAATCTAGATTTGTCTCGGGAGAAATACGATCGGCAGTCCTCGAAGATCCCATTTATGATGTCATTCTCGGCTGCAAATATGTATTCTTAGGGAATCCTCCTAAGCCGAAAGTCGTAGCAGCAGTGCAGACACGAGACCAAGCAAAGAAAGAGGGGAGTGCGCAGAACGCGCCTAATCCACTCCCAGAAGAACTGAAGCAAGCTCAAAAGGTCGACAAATCGTTAGAACCTTGCTTTCGGAAGGTACTGAAAGGGAATAGCCCCCCAAAACCAGGAGACTTTTATTGCAAGGAAGGCCTACTGTTCCGGAAAGCAGGGAAGCACGGACAGGAACATACTCAGCTGGTAGTACCCACTCCATACCGATCCCAAATATTAGAGATGGGACATTCGATTACGTTTAGTGGCCACATGGGGATTGGAGCCACAGCCCAAAGAATAACTAGCCATTACCACTGGCCAGGCATCACAGGCGACATTGATCGATTTGTACGGTCATGCCCCGAATGTCAACGCGTGGCGCCTAAACATTGGACAGCGCCAGCACTCCTGGGTGAGATGCCCATTTTTGGGGTCCCATTCGAAAGAGTTGCGGTCGACATAATTGGACCACTGCTGAGGACGAAGAAGCGGAATACCCACATTCTTACCTTAGTAGATTTATGCTCCATGTGGGGGGAAGCTATCGCCCTACCCGTCTGTGACTCAGTGCATGTAGCAGAGGCTCTGCTGCAAATCTTCACTCGAGTGGGATTTCCTAACCAAATCCTCACAGACAACGGGTCACAATTCCGGGGAAAGTTGACGGAGGAGGTACTCAAGATCTTCAGAACCAAACACGTATTTTCATCACCATACCACCCACAGTCTAACGGCAGTGTAGAAAGATTTAACGGGACCCTCACCAACATGATCCGAAAATTGGCGCAGGAAAAACCGGAGACGTGGGACACGTACTTACCGGCTGCCTTATTCGCATACAGAGAGGTACCGCACTCGTCTACCGGATATCCCCCAGCCACCCTACTATTTGGTAGGCCAATAAAAGGGCCATTAGAAGCTTTACTGAGGACTTGGACGGACAAGCAAGCAGATGAAACGGTCACCACGGCGTTCCAGTACGTTACAGAGCTCAAACAACGACTGAAAACGGGATGGGAATTGGCGACCACAAACCTGAAAGAAGCCAGGCGGAAGCACGCCCGGCAATATAACAAGAGGGCTAAGGATCGGGAACTGGTAGTGGGCGAGAAGGTATTGCTCCTACTTCCCAGTTCACAGAACAAATTACAGATTGGATGGCGAGGACCATACACAGTGGTCGAGAAGGTCTCTCGGACCAATTACAAGATACAAGTGGAGAAAAAGCAGAAATTGTATCACATAAATTTACTGAAGAAATACTTAGAAAGGCCCCCCTAGTGAATCTGCGCACCTAATGGCGCTAGCAGTAGCCACCCAGATGCCTCATGAACCCCTGTCGTCAGTGGAATACCCTATCGAGCAGAGAGAGTCATACTTAGATGCTCAGATCAATCCCGTCCTCGCAGAATGTCAACAGGAGCAGATCCGACAGCTTTTGGCTCGCCACCAGGAAACCCTCACGGATAAACCAGGCCGAACCTCATTAGTCGAATTTGACATGAGCCTGACGGATCACAGCCCAATCCGGGCGAAGAATTATCCCTTACCATACGCCAAGGCCACTGCATTGAAAGAAGAGATCGACTATTTGTTGAAAGAGGGAATTATCTCCAGGTCAGAATCCCCATACAATGCCAGTGTGGTTTTACTGAGGAAACCTAGCGGTGAACATCGCTTGTGTATTGATTATCGGAGACTCAACGCAGTTACGCAATTTAACCCAGAGCCACTACCCGATACCAACCAGTTGTTTGCAAAGCTGAGCAGGGCATGCTACTTTTCCAAGATTGACCTCAGCAAAGGGTATTACCAGATACCAGTTAAAGTTGGCATCAGACCTCTCTTGGCCTTCAGCACGCCGGAAGGCCATTTCGAATTCAACGTTTTACCGTTTGGGTTGAGCAATGCCCCGGGAATTTTTACTAAAATGATGAGGAAACTACTAGATCCTCTGGGGAATGATGCGATACAGAATTTCATGGATGATATTTTGATTGCCACAGAAACATTTGAGGAACATGTGCAGGCCATAGCCCAGCTGTTGAGGAGACTGAAGGAAGCCGGCTTAACGGCGCGGCCAACTAAGTGCCAGTTAGCATATTCAGAACTGGATTTTTTGGGGCATACTATAGGGCAGGGAACAATGGTACCTGAAGACAAGAACATAGAGAAAATGAAAAGGGCACCCAGACCGTCCACGAAAAAGGACGTAAGATCTTTTGTATCTCTTTGTGGGTTCTACCAAAGGTACATCAAAGATTTTAACAGCATTTGCACACCATTGACAGAATTAACGAAGAAAGGGAACCCAGATAAAGTAAGGTGGAATGCTGAATGTGAGCAGGCCTACACTCTGTTAAAGGAGAAACTTACGGCGAAACCAATATTACAGTTACCAGACACTACGAAGGATTTCACCCTGAGAACGGATGCGAGTAATGTCGGGCTAGGAGCGACGCTACTACAAGCGCACAGCGAGACGGACGCCTCGCTCTTCCCAATCGCCTACGCCAGCAGAAAACTGAATAAAGCGGAGAAAAATTACTCGACAATTGAGAAAGAGTGCCTGGCGTTAGTATGGGCCGTGAGGAAGTTTCAACCCTACTTATATGGCAGGAAATTCAACCTACAATGCGACCACCAGCCTTTAACGTTTTTAGCTGCCTCGAAAAACTTAAACTCCAGACTTATGAGGTGGTCGCTGGTCTTACAGCCCTACACCTTTCACATCGATTACATCCCAGGGAAAGAAAACGTGGGAGCGGACTTCCTTAGCCGCCACCCGACCCCCACCTCAGACGGAATAGATAAGGAAGAAGATGGGGAGAACGAAGGGTCGAACCAGGAAGAGAAGGAGACAAAAGATAGTGAGAAGATACTAATAGGGGGCAATAAGGAAAGCGAAATACCCCCTAATTCGCAATAGTTCTCCCATGCTCGAACTTGTTGGGGGAAAGCTATGTCGCGAGAGACGAATGAGTTTGTATTTCGTTTCTATACCCATTGTGTGCATACCAGACAGTCGTGGGAAACCCACTAATTTTACAAGAAATGTTTACAGAACACTGAGACAGCACGCAACAACATTCACCTGAAATGTTTTCACAACACGCGGACATTGCACCAACAGACTATCGGAATAATTGATACTAAGTTGCGGATATGTTTACACAGGGCCAGTGTTAACCAAGTATTATTGTTGTGACTAAGGGAGACTTAAAGTCTGCACAAGGACAACATGAAAGCAGTATGAATACGAAATTATAACGAGAAGAACAACACTGTACGTGCCCCAAAGGACGCACACAGACAGTTTGTCTGGGAGAGGAACAACAAGGAAACGATAATAGAAAAATATTACAGGAAATGTACCCAGGAATGAGGACTGAATGTCTGACGAAAGGAAAACAAACGAATTTTCACATGACCCAAGAAGCGACCGGAAAAATAGCCCTAGGCGATTCAGACAGTATATACTGAACGAAATCTATCGTTCGGGCAATGGTATGAAAAATCATTCCGCCCGCATATACTGGTTCCATATTTCACGAGGAAGATTCAGGCCAAGTGTCAGTGAAATTCATGATATGGACATCAAGGTTAGTGTAATATAGATTTGTACCTTATATCATTATATCTTAACCTCAGTCAGATTATATATACCTATTTCCCATATATGTAAATAAATATAACACTGTAATTACCAGTCACGTTTATTATAATATTATATCGCATACTCATAAGTACAGATTGCAATAAACACCATGCAAAGAATTATTATACTTATAAGATCGCACAGTTTCATTAATTATAATGAAGTAAATACAAGACACGTTTATTTTGTCTCTTACATTACCTGTTAACCGTACAGTAAACACCGCACAGTCATTCATTATAAGGATAAGATTTCACAGACACAAACACACCGCATGCGGAGCATAGGTTACGGGGTATTTATACGGGATTATCCTTTTATCCATCGCAGTGGTAGAGACCGGGGACCTTTGAGATACCTCAGCCTTTGTCTACTACGTTGCGGGCGTTAATTACGGGACAAGCTAAAAAGTAGGGCCGACCAGAGATACTGCGACGACACGCATCTCACATGTAATTAACGGCACCCACTTTACCCATTCTCCACGGGGGTTTTTGAGAAAGGAATTCGCCAGACGGTGAAGGGTCTTTCCATCATCCGCAGCCACCCACGCAGAACAGGGTGCAGACAATACCAAGGCAGGATTGTTGCATTACTAAAGAGCTGTCCACGTTACTTTAATTATCGGAAGGGGCAAGAGCCGACGGACGAATTTGTAAACCAGCGCCTACGCAAATTATTGAGATACAAAATTACTTGTAGTAATGGACAGATTCTCCCAGTGAAATATATGCGCCAACAAATACCAAGATATAACCTGCTTCCACCATCATCACCACCCGAGACCAATATCTTCACCACACAGGGACATCTGCATATCAGCGGAAGTCTCCACCGCATAACATTGTTTAAACAACAACATAGGAACACGCCAGCTCAGACACGCGGCGCAATGTCAACACTCGCTTTGTGAGCGACAAAAGGAACAGGCCATCGACACCTGACGAAATCCAGTGGACCGTCCAGTGTTATTGAATGCAGACTAAGACTTGCCCGTGTATACAAATTCCCAGAGTTTTATTGACAGTCATTCCGAGCCCCGAATCAAGATATCCTTTTTTTGTTGGGGTTAAGATTAGGTTAATTCATCATCATCATCACATCGTGTAGACTTAAGTTTAGTGAGTGTATTTTTTGCCTAACTATTATCTTCTTTTCCAGGCATAGTTAGGTTAGTTCTTATTACATTTGTATTGTTGTAACTGAATGTTGTTATATTTCAGTATTTTAATAAACGTTGTAGTTGTGGTTACATTACCCACACACGTTATTACATATATAGAGAAGGAACGAAAGTGTGCGAAAGAGACATACTGTTCTTCTTCTCTTTCTCTTCTGTTCACTCAGTGTAATAGGGGAGTGGGGGCTCGTTAGTATTATAATATAGAGAGGGAGATAGAGTGGTAGGAGGTATATGTCACGAGATCCAGAATCACTGGGGCTATATGCTGGGAACTCATCCCAAAGTCTTATATTCACCTTCTCCACTCCTGCTGCTCATCTTCAACCGGGTGCCAGGCGAATCTGAGCCATTGACAAAGCCGGCACCACACAGATAACTCTCTTTGGTTACCCTCACAGGGGTAACGTTGTGACACACTGTTATATTTCACTGTTATATTACACGGTTTCGTTAAGTTTGTAACCCAGTGCATTCCCCTTTACGTGCATTATTTTGTGTGGCATTATTTCCGGAGCCCTTGGCTTTGCCCAACCCGCTAATATGGTTTGAAGTGAGAGTTGTCCTTCCCCAAGAAGAGATGCTACCCAAGGTTTACGAGTCTTCTTTACCAGAAGCAGTCTTGTTTTAGGACGCCAGAGATTCCACTTCGCCCCTTCTGATTTTCATGTAAGCAGCCCAGCCACAAGAAGGCCAGGAGCAGAGCTTCATCTGTCAGAGATCATTTCAGTCACACGCTTTGGGAGCATTTTAGCGGGGTTGAGAACTCATCCTCTGCTCCACTCCCAATGAGGACATAATTTGAGACCCCATGCCATGACAAGGTCTTACCAAATGTAACTGTCGGTTACCCACAGAATGCTCCATATGCGGAAAATAGAGAAAAGCGGATATGACCGTGACCCCGAGTAGATTCAGGGGGTCTCTGACGAGGCAGAGAATGAGTAGGTCAACTGCCTCGTCAGACGAATGCAAGGTTACCCATGGGGCTGGTAACGCGATCATGGAAAACATATTACTACTGAAACTACTGCTGAAAGAACACATGAAAGGGGACAGCGCGTCAGTGTTGGTCATCTGATCCTTACGGAGCAGAAACGGAAATGATGCCTTGGTGGACTTCCGGTGTCGTGTATTTTGGTTCGCACTGATGACCTGCCATTGAAACATCATTTTTTGATGATGCGTAGATGGCAGGGAGGATAGTGTGATTCACTTGCATGGCTAGGCGGGGTTGTCGCACGGAAGGTCCAGTGTTCAAATCCTGGGTAAGCCACTCGTGTCTGTTGTTTTTCTGTTGTCTGGTGTTCTACTTCTTTATTTCCTGCGAGTGCCTGATAACATACCTTTATATTTGTTTCATATTAATGTACAATAGAAAGGCGTAGTGTCATCTTGCTTTAATAATGATGAAGAATATGTGAATACAACATAATGGTTAATAATCGTTAGAAGGGTTGGATTTTTATGATAATGATGATAATAATATTTTTAAATTACCTCTTACTTCACCTCCTCCTCTAGAATACAGGCCTTCGAGAAATGCACGCAAAGTTGTCCCGGCCTGTGCTGTCCGTTCAAGTTCTTTCCGTGTATTTTTCATCATAATCTTGTCTAATTCCCCTCTCTGTGTTCCTTTTGTATTAATGCCTCGTGTTGTCGATAACACAAATTTCGTCGGTTATATTAAAGCGCTTGTCCAAAATTAAAAAGCTATGTGGTATTGTTGGTATTATTTGCCTTCTTCGTGTTTTTTTTAATATAAATTTTGCCTCGTTTTGGCGCGGTGCGATCAGTTCCGTTGGTTATATTAGGGCGCAAGTCCAAATATAATGACCTTGCGGTCTGCTATCTGTAGATTTTCGCGTCGCTCTCTTTCGTATATATATATATATATATGGTTTGGTTTGAAGGACTATCTTCATTGCACATGGACAACTCCGTCAATGCTCCAATCTCCTCCCTTAGATCACACAAGGAGGATCTCAACACAGTGCACGAACTCCGTAGCACCAGCGAGAATCTCATTGTGTGTGTATATAGGAATCACACATTCTATAAATATTTTTGTGGTGGGTAGGTGTCTAATTTTTAAATTTTGCCAGGGCAGCGGCCTGATAGGCATACTCTTTACGATTTCCAACTGCCGTGGGATTTTTAACGTGCGCAACTTGCACATGGGACCTCCTATTTTTTTTCGCCCTTATCCGAGAAGGCTAGGCATCCCCATTCTTCATAAAATCTCATAAGGGGGGGGCGGCGGGGGGGGGGGGGAGGGGGCGGGGGGGGGGTGGGGGGGGGGGGCGGGGGGTGGCGGGGGTTGGTGACATCCTTAGGACCACTGGTTCTGAAAAACAAAATTTTCCATAAATTATTTCCCTCATCTGGGATAACCAGGACGGACCTACCTACCTACCTACCTGCCTGCCTACCTATCTACCTGCCTACCTACCCACCCCTAACTGCCATTCTATCTATCTATCTATCTATCTATCTATCTATCTATCTATCTATCTATCTATCTATCTATCTATCTATCTATCTATCTATCTATCTATCTATCTGGCAATCGAACCCGGTACCTCTAGAACTCGAGGCGGACGCCATACCTCTTAGCCACTCTGACACCCTTTACATTCTACTTCTTCTTTGATCCTTAGCCGCCGACCGTCATAGCAGTCAGTGGCCATCACGCCTGTTGGCGTCTTGTAGGGCAACAACAAATTGATTCCACTTTGCTCGGTCGGTGACCATCCTACATACAGTATCCCAACTCTGGTTCATTCTTTGCATCTCAGCCTCCGTAGTCCTCCGCCAGGTTGCTTTTGGTCGGCCTCTCTTTCGCTTTCCTTCAGGGGTCCAAAGCATAGCTGTTCTTGTGATGGCATCGGGGTCTCTTCTGAGGACATGGCCAACCCAGCTCCAGCGTCTGCCAGCTATGATGGTGTGCATGTCCTCTTGCTTGCTCCGAGCTAGCTTTACCCTGATTACCCCTTTACACACACACACAAACACACACACACATATATGTGTGTGTGTGTGTGTTTGTGTGTGGCGTATGCCTTTTGCACGCCACATGTGAGTTGTAATGAAAACAAATGAAGTGCTCACAAGTGTTAGCACTTTTTTGTGGTCGCTATTCGTAAGTCATATTTGACGTTGCTTTGTTTGGCTTAGCGCCATAATCATTGTTTATGTTCGGACTCTGTCGACCAGAAGTGTCTACTGCCAGTAGCGCAGTTTGGAATAGTGTTCTTGTATGGAAATAGTATGTGGTCAAGGAATAGAATATAACCATTGTGTTTACTGAGGATATTATAGGATGTTGGATTCATGAAATGCATCAGTGTAATTGATAATAAATGTCTACGTTTACGCCAAGGAGTTTTGGTCACAGTCCATATTGTTGGCACGATTTAACGCCATTTTCTATGTTGATTATTTGAAAGCTTCATTTGCTCGGGAACCTAGGCAGCAAGCCATACATATTACGCTACCTACATAACTGACCTTGCCAATATATATATATATATATATATATATATATATATATATAGATATATATATAATATATATATATATATATTATATATATATATATATATATATATATATATATATATATATACACACAGGGTGTATATAAAGTCTCTGTACATTTAAATTTACGCGCGGGCGAGACTACGTCACCAGAAAATGTGGTTTTCAATTGGGGCTTGTTGTGTAATGCTGCACACGGGATTGTGGAACACAGCATTGGAACACAGAATATCATGACGTAAAATTTGCATCATTTCGTGGCGTAATTTCTAAAATATTTTTCAAATTCACTGCACAGCGACTTTATAAAAACACCCTGTATATATTTATATATATATATATATATATATATATATATATATATATATATATATATATATATATATATATATATATATATATATATATATATATATATATATATATATAATATTTGATAAACAAACAAATACCAAATGGTAAAAGAAATGACGTGTCCGTAATTTCTGTTGCCGCAATAAATGACGTTCATCAATAATTATTACAGCTTTAAACGGTTTTATAAATAATTTCTAAGCAAGGAAACTGGACCATTGAAATTTCTGATAATTTTGTCATTTGGGTAATTTCCCTTGAGAGAATATTACCTCCCATGCAGTCCTCCTAATCTGAAAAGTGCACCACAGTGACGCTATACATAGAAACTCCTATTGCAGTGCACACATGTTTCCGACTATTGAACGTGCTAAAATCTTGTTTATTCCTTTCACACCGCGAAAAGAACAATTATGCAACATAAAAATAAATAGAAATAAACTGGAACAAGTGAAAGGCTTCTCATATTGAACACGTAATTACAGAGAATAGCTGATATGAAACAGAAGTGATGAAGAGAATATGAGTGGCCAAAACTATAGTCAACATCATGGTACAGAGATTACAAGCACATTCACGATCTGACTTGTCAAGGGTTTTATATGTTTCTCATCACTCTACAATGCCAAAAACGTGTATAAAGAAGAACAGAGGGCATCCTCATGGAAACAGAAAAAATAAAGAAGTCGCTGGAAAAAAAAAAAAACTCAATGAACGAGAATTAGTGACAGTGATCGAAATTAGACCAAATGTTTTCTTTCTATCTTTCTTTCAATCTTTCTTTCTATCAATCTTTCTTTCTATCAATCATTCTATAATTTTTCTTTCTATCTTTCTATCAATCTTTCTATCTATCTATCAATCTTTCTATCAATCTATCAATCTTTCTATCAATCTTTCTATCAATCTTTCTATCAATCTTTCTATCAATCAATCAATCTTTCTATCAATCAATCTTTCTATCAATCTATCTATCTATCAATCTATCTTTCTATCAATCTATCTTTCTTTCAATCTATCTTTCTTTCAATCTATCTTTCTTTCAATCTATCTTTCTATCAATCTATCTTTCAATCAATCAATCAATCAATCAATCAATCAATCAATCAATCAATCAATCAATCTATCTATCTATCTATCTATCTATCTATCTATCTATCTATCTATCTATCTATCTATCTATCTATCTATCTATCTATCTATCTATCTATGTGTCTGTATGGCTGTCTGTCTGTCTGTCCTTCCGTCCGCCCTGTGGCTTACTCAGGACTCGAACCCAGGACCTTCCGTGCGACAACCCCGGTAAGCCACTCACGTTTGTTGTTTTTCTGTTGTCTAGTTTTCTACTTCTTTATTTCTTACGAGTGCCTGAAAACATACCTTTATGTTTGTCTAATATTTATTTACTGTTTACAGGCCTCGGGTTTCCCTTCCTTATGTGCCCTTTACTATGTCTGCTATGTACTTCTTTTTCTCCTAACTTTTTTTCAGTTGTCACTGCATATTCTAGTTCTTTTCTCATTGCGTTGGCGATGAAGAAGCTGCTTTTCTTTTTTGTTGATGTCTTTTTCCGTAATTTCTTGTACTTGTTAGGCCTTTACACTTCTTACTGTCAGTCTGAATTGGTAGTCAATGCATTATGATGAAACATGTAGGAACGAAAGAGAAGATTTAGAAAGCAGGTAGTGGTCATATATGGAAAAGACAACGATGTTGTATATGAAGATTTCAACTATGCCAGTAAAATTTAATTATATTTCCTTACCCTTTTTTTAATGGCAGTAAAACATAACGTTATCTTAATGAAAAATTGTGTTACCTTCTAATTTTATTCCGTGACACAAAAACATAACGTTACCTTAATAAAACATAACGTTACCTTAATAAAACATAACGTCATCCTCCTCGCTTATTGTGACAGTAAAATATAATGTTATTTTAGTAAATCATAACGTTATCTTCTTCTTCCTCGTTCGTCCTGAAAAGGACATTGGTTGCGTTGTGTCCGTTTACAGCGAAGCTGCAATATTTGCGCCTTTCGGCCGACACATCCGACTTCAGCGCGGCATTTTTTGGGACCGGGTTTGCCTTCCCACTTCGATCCCTACTGTCTCAGCCAGACTGTAGTGATGCAGCCTGTTTCCAGGACCACCACTTGGAGGTGGAGTAGGGTCTTCATCAGCTCTGGTTCGCTGACCCTGACGCAAGCAGTCAAGCTATGGGTCGCTGACTGCATTCTCTATTGCTGCGTCTTTGGGTCCTATAACGTTATCTCAGTAGAACACAAATTTACCTTCATACCATATTTTGTGACATTAAAAAAAATAGCTTTATCTTCTAAATTTATTCGGTTATATCAAAAGATGTCATTTTCGCTCATGTTGTGACAGTCAAACAAACCGTTATCTTCCCACTTTATCCTGTTAAAAAGAAAAATAAATTTAGCGTCAGCGACATGCATAACATGGTCATCAAAGTCTTCCCCTTCCCCTCTGTTTCACAATTTAAATCTGAGAATCATATTAATCACCCTGGCATCAGACGTGGCTAGCTTTGAACCCAAACATATCCCTTGGGTGTTAGTCACAGTTATATAAAAAAATAAGTAGACATTGTATAAGACACACATGGACGAACCCGGCTGATAGCAATTGTGGTGAAGTATGTAGTTTGCATTCTGGTGCACAAAATATGAATTGGTCAACAATATTTAGTTTTGTGCACCGAAATGCATCGCAACTAAAAGTATGCAAATTGGTTGATATGTGACGTTTAGTGAGTACGTCAGAGAAAGAGAGAGAGAGAGAGAGAGAATTCTGTTCGAGCGTATGGAACAGTGAACTTGTGTGTGTGTGTCTTTGCACTATCTGTGAATACGGAGATCGAAATATTATGTGGAACAGCCCAGAAAAGATCTATGTTGTTGTGATCACATGTATCTGAAGTTGTACACAAATATGAACCCATATTTAATGAGCTCATAGCTGAAACTTGGATGTGATTCTAAATCGAGAATTGCGACTTGTCTATGAGATGTTTGGTCTGTAAGAATATGCTGCAGCAGAAAACGATAATTTGTCAGTGAATAATTCTAATGACAATTGGATCATTAGATTCATCACTTGATAGTAGAGTTTATTGAGCCTTGCCGCAGTTGGCACACGTTTTCTGTTCTGATGTTGGAATTCGCTGTTATTATTAGTTGAAATATGCTCTTGCATTCAGCTATAGCATATACGAGCAGCTAACCACAACAGCGGCCCTTTACCAGCAGTTTTTGTTCTGGAATCTTCAGTGGAAAAATAGAGCCCCCCCACCAAAAAAAAAAAAAAACCATCACGTACGCACAGGTAGAAGAAAATTGGAGACTGAAATACAATGATTTTTTTTTTTTTTTTTTTCTATAACCAGCGGCACTCGAGCTTTCCAGCTCTTTCGGCCCAATGACATGTCATTGCGAGGCTGGCGGGTCAGTGGACTTTCCTTCCAACCCGGTCAGGAGCTTCGCTCCTTCCCATCCACACGGGATTTATGTGCAGGAGCCGTTCAGGTTATTCAGTCAAATTTCCGGTCGTAAACATTTCTTCAAACGCCGACGGCCGGGTTTGAACCATGAACACCTGGTCGCCAGTACAACGTCGTAGCCATTACACCAGCGCGGCTCCCAATACAATGATTAAGACGTGGAAAGAATTTGAACAGATAACGCAGGACAGGATGGTACAGTTTAAACAGATTGCAGCCCCTATGCTTCACAGGGAGGTGTTAGATATGCTTGATTATAGAGAGACATTTACTTTCAATGATGTCACATTCACGTCTATCTGTCAATGAGGTCACATTCACGTCTATCTGTCAATGAGGTCACATTCACGTCTATCTTTCACAGAGGCCACAGTCACGTCTATCTGTCCATGAGGTAACATTCACGTATGTCAATGATGTCACAGTCACGTCTATCTTTTAATGAGGTCACATTAACTTCTATCTTTCAATGAGGCTATATTAATTTATATCTTTCAATGAAGCTATGTTAACTTCTATCTTTCAATGAGGCTATATTAATTTATATCTTTCAATGAAGCTATATTAACTTCTATCTTTAAATGAGGCTATCTTACTTCCATCTGTGAATGAAGCTAAATTAAAGTCTATCTTTCAAGGAGGCTATATTAACTTTTATCTTTCAATGAGACTATATTCACTTCGATATTTTGAAATTGTTCATACAGTAAAAAGATCGATATATGCTTCAACCAGAAACAAAGAACAGTTAGACAGAAGATGGATAGAGAGGGAGAAAGAAACGTTCAAGTAAACACGCGACAACACACCAGACCGCGAAACGTGCACTCGATCGGGAGCTGATAATGGACTCTCCCAACAACATTTCACAGCACGATCAGTAGTTGACAAGAAAATATCTTCGTTGGTCCCATCTAGTTTAAAAAATAAACCCACAGCTAACCATAATTACGACATCAACTGTGAACCTCAACTATGAAACAGCTATCTGAGTTATTGCACTGTTATATTTGCTGTTTAACAATATCGTCAGGGCACATATTTTTTCCTCGTATCTCCAAACAAGCAAGTGCCTTCCACTGATAACAGCGCCCCCCCTCCCCTGTTCACAAACTCATAATTGTCTTTCATATGTTTATTCTTCAGTATTCCCGCTGTGGATAAAATACTGAAACAACACAATAATAAAGACAACATGTGATATTAATCGTCCAAATTTTCTAAGTGAAACCTAAGAAGTGAAACGAAAAAATTTCCACCAGCATAGTACCAAGAAAACTAACACAAAGGCTCCCAAGACAAGATGTTAAAATCTATCGGTACATATAAAAAAATAAAAAAAACTGTGATAAGAGGGCTGTTAATTAATTAGCCAAATTGTATTCCATTGGTTCAGTTTAACCTCTGCACGTGTCATTATTGAAGGATTGCTCCGTGACTTAATGCATCCATGAAACTTTGAACGATGGTGAAATTAATGTCTTTTTCTTCTTTTTGGACGCTTAGCTCCTGACTGACAAAGCAGTCGGTGGCCATCACGCCTAGTGACGTCTTGTAGGGCAGCAACCCCACTAGGCTCGGTCGGGGGGCTATGCCGTGCCCCAACTCTGGTTTATGCTTTGCATCTCAACCTCCACTGTTCTCCGCCAGCTTGTCTTTGGTCTGCTTCTCTTTCGCCGTCCTGCTGGTGTTCATAGCATAGCAGTTCTTGTAATGGTGTCAGGGCTCCTTCTGAGGACATGACCAACCCAGTTCCCACGTCTGCCCGCAATGACGGTGTGCATGCCTTTTTGACTGCACCGTGTAAGAGTTCCTGGTTGGAATTGGTAATTCGTTTGTGCTGTACTGAGAATATTTCCAAATGTTGTTTAGATTTGCAAAAGCTGTTCTGGCATTGTTCATGAAAATAGAATGTACAGGAATGAAAATACCGAAGGAAAAATAGGGCAGTCATCAGGACGTGCTGCAGAAAGAGATTACTATTTTTGGTTGGTTACTTGCCCCTTGGTATAATAAAACGGGATTATAGATGAAATACATTTTTAAAAAGACAAAAAATTGACAAGACTACATAGATAACTTGATAAGAACAAAACTCGTCATGGATAAAACGGCTAAAGAAAGAAGATATTAGTAAAATATTAAAAGATAAAGCCAAAGCAGCAAATAAATAAATAAGTAAATAAATACATAAAAAATAGAAGAACTAAAATTAAAGACCGTTACAGTAAACTTGTAAAACAAGAGTAAAAAAATTAATATGAAAATAAAATGCTCAGTGAACAGAAAAATAACATTTAAAAAAGGGCAGAAAAGGAGGATTTCAAGCAAGGCTAACGTTAAAATGAGAAACCTGTAAACAGCAAAACCATGTAAAAATAAAATAACAACGTATGGTGAAAATAAAACAACGAAATAATTTGAAACTAGTGTAAAAGAGGATCGCTTTCTGAGCCAGAAGTAATACCACTAACGTGTATAGCTCAGCCATAAAGATAGAGCAGTGTTTGTTGTTAGGGCAGAAAAAATGAAATTTTAAATAGGCAGCTCGCAAGGCTTTTTCGTGATTGATTGTGGAGATCATTGTGTAGTACATATTGATAGTGTGGGAGAGTGAGTGAAAGAGTGAGAGAGAGAGAGAGAGAGAGAGAGAGAGAGAGAGAGAGAGAGAGAGAGAGAGAGAGAGAGAGAGAGAGAGAGCCACGACACAATAACAAAATGCTGGCAGTTCGATTGAGCTTTATGACCGAGAGACAATCAGTTTCTCACATTTTCCCACCGAGGGAAACGACAAGTTAAAAAATGCATGATAGCCACCAGCGCCCTCTAGAGATGAAACCAACACTGCACGATTGATTCTGGTTTATCGACGAAATCAGCGAGCAGGCCAAACACTTTTATTATGTTTTCTACATTGCTTGCAGCCAGCCTGGGATGGATCCAAGAAAATGAAGGAAATATTAAGTTAAAGCTTTGGAAAACTTAGAAATCGCTCAACCGTGATGAAATAATATTGATGTCTATAACATGCGACTTAGAAACTTAATAACGTCTAATAAAGATTGATCTCTGGCCGCTTTCAAGAAGTCGCTATCGACAGAGAAATATAGAGAACGAGGCAGTGCCCTAATTACATTTATTTGCTGGTTACATTCTGATATATTTCCTTATTATTATTTTTTTCTCTGCTGCAATGATAGCCATAATACAGTTAAAACACATAGGAATGACTTTAATATTAATGGAATTAGTTTGTTATTGTTATAAAGGTCTGTTATTTGTTTGTGGTATAAATTGTTTATCTTATCATCGTGTATTGTAGTTTCATAACATCATTTTATATTATGAGACAATGTTACTAAAACGTGTTATTCTGATGAAGTTATATGTTGTTACGTGTTACTTTTGCTATTGTTATGTTTGACATTTGTTTTATTTACTCTGTTACGTGCCTTATTATTTATTATGTACTTGTAGAATGTGGTTGTTTGACTGGCCACCACTGTAAAGTCCACTGTAGTGTACTGAGTTGATGATACCAGGCATGCTCCAGTCTACCCAGCTGTAAATGGGTAACTCACTCTAGTCCTGAGTTAGGGAAGGCAAAGACAGCAAGGCAGTGTCTGCTATGGGATTACCGACAAGTAATCGTTCCCCAGGTGGTACTGGTAGTCATCATTGTAAAGGGTAGAGTATTCTTCCTGCTCGTTACACATGAGACAGGCAAGTACAACAAAGGTCAACTCAACCGACGCAGGATTGTATATGTATGGAGTGAGAGTGGAAAACACGCGAATGGTGTACTGTTCGATGTAGTTGACACTTGATACTATCTCACTCACCCTCTTAGGCAAGTCAAAGATGTTAGGAACCGCTGTTGACGTTTTTATGCTTTTAATAATGGCGCACACACTTGGACAGCACAGAATACAGTCATGAGTATGTTGACATAGCAAATCATTAGGTAGCAGAATAGTAGTACAGTTCATGCAGCATTCAATATAATAAAGTCATTCAGTTTCTGGCGTACTATTGCCGTATCCCCTAACTGACTGAACGCATCAGTGGGCATGTGTGTGTGTAAACATACAAAGGGGTTCACTGGAGGAACCTTTTCCTTGGCTAAGTTCTCCAGCTGTATATGTCAAATATTTAAATAACAAAGTTAAACCACAGTAGGGGTTTTCATCTTAATGAGATCTCCGTGCCACTGTCTGAATAGTAAGATTCATGATCCGTTCTTTGGACAGTGATCCATAATGATGACAGGAATACAAAATGGCCTCCTTCCCTGAGTTTTCGCTCACTCGCCCAGCAGAAGGATAATCATAAGCCAGAGTTCATTCATAACTAGAATATATAGGATTTCCTATAGTTTCCATACAGTCCCTTAGTCAGAAGGTTGCTTCATAAAGACATAAGCGCTGATGGAACCTGTCATCTTCATCAATCTATATTAAAGCGACCAACGATGCTCGAAAATACGATGTTTCATCTAGGTCTAACCATAAGGAGATCATCAAAGGAAAAAAACGGGTCTGGCTTTACCTGGAGTCCGAATTCAAACATAATGAAATACATGAAAAGAGTCTCTGACATCACACACTTGCAGAGACATTCCTTCCTTATGGAAAAATCATCCATAACTCACTTTAAACCTTTAACAGGACTAGCCCTAATAACCACACAACCCGGCCATTACGACCGTCTTCTTCGGAACTCACTACCACTCTCTAGGACAACGGATACCTCCGCCAGAGTTCGATATAGTCCGACCTTAGCATACGAAGATATACAATATAAAACTGAATCTTCTTGTACTAGACAAGTAATACATATAAATTCAGGCCATTAACATCTTGAACAAGCTCAATCTATTTTCTGGCCCTAACAAACGAGAACTGACATGACGTCAATATTCATACGCCTAATCAAACGTATAAATCAATCATGGATTATCTCGCTTTCCCCGAGGGAAGCATTTTCGTACACAAATAAATTATTAAATAGACATATCGTATTTTTGTAATCCGTGCATTCAAAAATATGTATGCAACAGATTACCACACCCCCCCGGGGAAAAAATGGTATTTTTTTTTTTTGAAATACATCCAGGAGCAACATACAGTAGGCTCACAACGCACGAATAACAATGCGCAGATGATAAGCATTCCAAACAAATGTAACGCCTCATATAAGGCTAAGTCGTCCTATGGTACGACAAGTGAGAATATATCTCAGGAACCAGAGAAAGTTTTTTCTTTGAGTATAAATATTTCCAGAGAGGTGTCACCAACGCATACTACACTACTGGCAATGCCACAATTTCTACACTAGTTTATCCAAAAATTTCATCTTAGGTATTTTAACATCATGATTATCAAAGACGAAACAAAATATCAAAAAATCAGCGGTGAATATACATCAATGAACCGTGTCGTGAAATGGTTTTGAGGAGATAGGACAGCTTGAATGGAATGAATAAAAGATAACCTCTAGAGGAAACTCTTCCAGACTGCAAGTTGAATGCACAGTCTCTCCTCGGGGATTAGTCCACTCAAAAAACTTTCTACAAGAATTCTGGTGAAACTAAACAGGATATTCTCTAGGCGATAAATTCTATATCTGATATCCTACAAAGGACTATGTATAGTACATATAGATGGATAAGAGATTTGGTGCCCAGCCACATTAAAAATATCCTGACCCAATAGTGTTTATTAATTTTGGCTCTGCCCCCAGGGTGTAGATTTATGTTACTAAAACTATACAACCCAATTAAATATTACAAAGAAAATAACAACAGACTCTGTTATGTAAGGTTTTCAAAAATGAAAATAGAATCTCACAATATATTAAAATATACAACTATATGATATGTTCCCTAATCTATGAATGGTTCTGATCCATGTCAGAATTAATTTTTAATCATAGGACAATGGGAATATTCTGCAGTGGTTCTGCTGGCATGTTCAGATACTCATCTCAATTTGCTGATGTAGTCTTGTTGCCAGGGGTTCAATATGTCCCAGCACTCCAGGTCCCGCAAGTTCTTTTTAGGGTTTCGGAGGATGGCAAGCTGCTTTCTCCGTCTTGACTCAGGGCGCATCACCAGCTGGGATGGATTAAGTCTGCCCTTGAGAACACTGCTTATGGTTTAGTCTTCTTGTATGGCAACCTGGTATGACAACCTGGTAGGACTGGATTGACAAACAATTGAAGCGCCATTAGTAATCTTGCCAGAGAAGTCATTTCCCATATCTGCTGGACGCTAATCGTCCATCAGAAATCTAACAAACATTCATAGCTAACATCAATAACAAAGTACTATTTATTATCTATAAAGTACTATAGCATAACTGATGTTATAAGCAAACAGGTGGATCTAAACCTATATCTGGCTTCCAGCTTGTTTACCGCAGTGATTTTCAACATATGGGCCATTAGCTTCACCCACTGTGAAGTTTGGGGCAGTGGTCATCAAAAGTTTGAGAACCACTGGTCTACCTTGTGCCCATAGAGCAATAAAATCAATTTGGGGTCACTGTCAACAATGGTTTGAGAACCACTGGGTAATAGTTTTCTATTTTGCTGTAACATGTTGGGGTGTCATTGCTGCCAAGGTTTGAGAACCACTGAATTACAAGTCAGTCAACATATTCATTTATAAAAAATTTGCTACAGTCCATTATTACATAGTTCTAAGTTTATGTGATAGGCATTCATATACCTTATTAATACCATCATAACACATTAAAACATAATAAGGATATTTGCAGAAATCAATTCAGGATTAAAATATGACAAGAATAATCAGGGCTGAAATCATACAGTAGAATTAGTAGAAATCATTCAGTATAAAACAAGACAAGCGTAGTTCATAGATGAAACTTTCAGTATACATAATGTTGTTGTCTCCTGTACAAAATCAAGGATATTAATTTCTGTCACAGTGAAAAACAAAAGATACTGACATGATATGTTGTATATAAACATATGATTAATTCATGTTATTCATATAACAATATAGATCACTTACTCGCTGCGCTCATAACCACCGCTGTTTAAAATGACCGGTATTTCTTAACCAGACTATCTTGTCCAGGCCGGTCGCTGCCTAGCGAGAGAATGGGCTTACCAGACTATGCCTTGAAAATCGCGCCTAATTTCTCCAGGTTTCAGTTTGGTTGCTGACGTCAAAGGTCAAAAGACAATAATCCGCGCTCCCTATCCATTGGCTAAACTGTAATTATTCAGGGCGCGGAAGTAAAAGTTCACAGCGGTAAAAGGTCACAGTGGTTTGCTGGTAACCTCGATTTAAGAAAAAGGAATTTATTTTCCGAAGCAAATGGGAGATCTCCTGATGTGTATTTATGCGTGGTAGATTCTAGAGAATTTAGAGAGAAGGAATGTTTTGGTATGCGAAAAGATTGACAGAGAGAAAAGAAGGCGAATACACTTCGTGACATAGGCCCCCTTTTAAAAGTTATGCCTACGGCTAACTTAAGTTGAGCCGACTATTCTCTTCTGTCTGCCAATACCTTCCTGTTTCATATCTCTCGTTATTCAATCCCATTGTTTCCTCTTTTCCCTCTGTCGAACGGTATGCCTGTAATCCACACATGTCTATCCGTTTCCTCATTGTCAAGGAGTTGAGGTACGTTAAGCAATCCTGCTCGTATGATCTTCCCTCTCTTATGTTCCTCCTTGTGGACCCTACATTGTAGCTTGCCTCCTGGCAAAGAGCTTGCATTAAAGCCTACACTCTGCTTGCAATGCGGTCTATAGCAAATAGTTTTGCATGATGAGGTTGCCAACCTCATACACAACCTTATTTTAGTCATATTGCTTGACCTGCCTAAGGACACATACCTATCTCCCCAGGTATGAGAGCGTGTATGTTCTTCTTTCGCTGTTTCTCCAGTGACAGAGAAAGATAAGTCCACCAGTTGTTCCTGCCCACCAGGTACCAAGGAAATTTGGACCCGCTTCACTTTCTGATCCCAGAGAGTGGGTGAGGTTATTGGAACTGAGTGAAGTCTTAGTGCTTGAGGGTCCTGTTCCTCTACAGCCGCTTCTCCCATGTTAAAGGAAGATATTTCTGAAACATGTTTCATCCCACCAGGTACCAAGAAACTCTGGCCCGGCTTCACTTTCTGCACGCAGTTAGTGGGTGAGACTATCAAAACTTGTTCAGAATTAAGTGCACTGGGGTGGTCAATCCCTTTGCACTCTTCCAACTTTTCAGTGAAAATATTGGAAGATGAGTTAGGCATTTGAGTCTCCATAGCCTGTTCAGCCACGCCGTCTCTGGATCGTGCTGAGTCTCCTAAGATGATATATTTCCCTCCTTGAGGTATCGGGTAAATTCGCTCATCCAATATTGCGGCCTTTACTTTGCCGTTTACAAAGTTCGACCTAACTTCTACATAAGCTAAAGGCAAAATCATCCTTCTGTTGTTTATCATGGGTGCTGTTACCTCAACATCCTCTTCGGTGACTTGATCAGGGTCGACAACTGAGGTTGAGACAAGGGCATCACACCCAAGACCTTGATAATACAAACAGGTGATTTCTTCTCCATTTACTGTGGCAGTCTCCACATTTTGAGAATCCCTGTATCCACTCCAGGCCTTCGTCAAGTTCCCATCCATGGTAGGGATCTTAGCTTTGTATGAAGTCTTTGGGATTGGGTCTCGGCGCCTACAGTCTAACTGATGTAGGGTGGCCGACAGGTGATGTTCAAGAACATCCCTTCCCTTCCCATAGGTTTGCGTACTCCTTTTCCGTTGAGTGATCCTATTTGGTTGAGCGATCCTATTTACTTGAGCGATCCTATTTACCAGGTTGTTGGTGCGGTTGTTTTTGGTATGCCTGTTGTGAGTTTTTGCTGAGGATGAGGAAGGTCTCTTCAGATTATTTGCACAGCTGTGCTTAATCTTGTTTTCAGGACAGTCTAGAGGTCTCTGTTTAGATATCCTAGCCTCTGCTCTGTCTGAGCCTGAATTCTGAGACATAGACTTGGCTTCATGTGATGCAGTTATATTTACCGCTGAGGGTGGTGATGCAACTGGCAACGGAGTGGCATGATGAGTATTCCTAGATTCAAGTTTATCCCTGGATTCCATTTTTGTAGGTTGAAACTGAGTTTCCATTTCTTGCAGTTCTTCCTTACACTGGAGGGATTTTTCTTGTCTTTGTCTCTCATGTTCCACATTCTCTTCCTTGCATTTTGCTCTCCATTCGTTCTGTTGCCCCATTATGCTCATGAAACATTCTACCTGTTCCGAGACATAATTTTCCAGCAAACTTCCCGAGAAGCCAGATAATGTTCCAATCTTATATGATTGCGCTGTCCATTTCTTCAGTCCTTCTATCTCATCCATTTTAACAGCAGTGGTTTTGCTGAGCGAGTATGAGATCTCTAACTCACTATCAAATAAATACAGGCCTAAATACTTTCTATAGCCGTAACTAAACTAAAGTATTTTAACAACCTATGTTATTTAAAACCAGCATACATAAAATATAACTTAAATATTAGTTAACAACATGTAACCAATAACCAGCAGTACCACCAAGAATAGTTTTCATAACATAACTTAAAAACTGTTTTTCTTGTAAAAATTTATGTGTACTTTAGTCTAGGGTAATTTATATGTCCCCTCTTTAATCTAATCCTAGACTTGGACACCAATAAGTGACAATTACCTACAGCAGTAGTGGTCTAGGAAAGATAAGAGTTTTCATATCTCAGACAAGTGTCTAAATATGAAAAAAGTAGATCCCGGACACGAGCGTCCCACTGTCGTGAAATGGTTTTGAGGAGATAGGACAGCTTGAATGGAATGAATAAAAGATAACCTCTAGAGGAAACTCTTCCAGACTGCAAGTTGAATGCACAGTCTCTCCTCGGGGATTAGTCCACTCAAAAAACTTTCTACAAGAATTCTGGTGAAACTAAACAGGATATTCTCTAGGCGATAAATTCTATATCCGATATCCTACAAAGGACTATGTATAGTACATATAGATGGATAAGAGATTTGGTGCCCAGCCACATTAAAAATATCCTGACCCAATAGTGTTTATTAATTTTGGCTCTGCCCCCAGGGTGTAGATTTATGTTACTAAAACTATACAACCCAATTAAATATTACAAAGAAAATAACAACAGACTCTGTTATGTAAGGTTTTCAAAAATGAAAATAGAATCTCACAATATATTAAAATATACAACTATATGATATGTTCCCTAATCTATGAATGGTTCTGATCCATGTCAGAATTAATTTTTAATCATAGGACAATGGGAATATTCTGCAGTGGTTCTGCTGGCATGTTCAGATACTCATCTCAATTTGCTGATGTAGTCTTGTTGCCAGGGGTTCAATATGTCCCAGCACTCCAGGTCCCGCAAGTTCTTTTTAGGGTTTCGGAGGATGGCAAGCTGCTTTCTCCGTCTTGACTCAGGGCGCATCACCAGCTGGGATGGATTAAGTCTGCCCTTGAGAACACTGCTTATGGTTTAGTCTTCTTGTATGGCAACCTGGTATGACAACCTGGTAGGACTGGATTGACAAACAATTGAAGCGCCATTAGTAATCTTGCCAGAGAAGTCATTTCCCATATCTGCTGGACGCTAATCGTCCATCAGAAATCTAACAAACATTCATAGCTAACATCAATAACAAAGTACTATTTATTATCTATAAAGTACTATAGCATAACTGATGTTATAAGCAAACAGGTGGATCTAAACCTATATCTGGCTTCCAGCTTGTTTACCGCAGTGATTTTCAACATATGGGCCATTAGCTTCACCCACTGTGAAGTTTGGGGCAGTGGTCATCAAAAGTTTGAGAACCACTGGTCTACCTTGTGCCCATAGAGCAATAAAATCAATTTGGGGTCACTGTCAACAATGGTTTGAGAACCACTGGGTAATAGTTTTCTATTTTGCTGTAACATGTTGGGGTGTCATTGCTGCCAAGGTTTGAGAACCACTGAATTACAAGTCAGTCAACATATTCATTTATAAAATTTGCTACAGTCCATTATTACATAGTTCTAAGTTTATGTGATAGGCATTCATATACCTTATTAATACCATCATAACACATTAAAACATAATAAGGATATTTGCAGAAATCAATTCAGGATTAAAATATGACAAGAATAATCAGGGCTGAAATCATACAGTAGAATTAGTAGAAATCATTCAGTATAAAACAAGACAAGCGTAGTTCATAGATGAAACTTTCAGTATACATAATGTTGTTGTCTCCTGTACAAAATCAAGGATATTAATTTCTGTCACAGTGAAAAACAAAAGATACTGACATGATATGTTGTATATAAACATATGATTAATTCATGTTATTCATATAACAATATAGATCACTTACTCGCTGCGCTCATAACCACCGCTGTTTAAAATGACCGGTATTTCTTAACCAGACTATCTTGTCCAGGCCGGTCGCTGCCTAGCGAGAGAATGGGCTTACCAGACTATGCCTTGAAAATCGCGCCTAATTTCTCCAGGTTTCAGTTTGGTTGCTGACGTCAAAGGTCAAAAGACAATAATCCGCGCTCCCTATCCATTGGCTAAACTGTAATTATTCAGGGCGCGGAAGTAAAAGTTCACAGCGGTAAAAGGTCACAGTGGTTTGCTGGTAACCTCGATTTAAGAAAAAGGAATTTATTTTCCGAAGCAAATGGGAGATCTCCTGATGTGTATTTATGCGTGGTAGATTCTAGAGAATTTAGAGAGAAGGAATGTTTTGGTATGCGAAAAGATTGACAGAGAGAAAAGAAGGCGAATACACTTCGTGACAAACCGCTACGTAGTGATACAATCAATATATATGATACATTACGTATGTATACACATTTTAGTATAGAAACAATGTAGTAGAGTTAGATCTGTAAAAATATCAAGATCTGACGGTTAAGTGGACTCATGTTGAGATCTACCGTCGTAACGAGATCTATCAAAATTATGATCTCTGTTGAGACCATTTCTCTTATTTAAACTCTAGTTACCATAATTGTACTTATTATTCCCCTTATGATAAAAATTCCTATCAGTAGGGTTTTGTTGTCCACAAAAATAATTATCATAAGGTTGGCAACCTCTATTGAAGTTCCTATAGTTAGTGGAATTATAATGTTGAGCAACATCAAATTGCTTCCAGTTCTTCGAAGAAGAACCATTACGTGAAAAATGAAAATTAACACGTGATGAACGCCCTTGGCGCTGTTCATAATTATGATTATCTTTTCTAGCACAATTGTTGTTATTTTTGCCTGTGGCAATGTGCTTAACAGAAGGATCGTACTGCTTGGGCTGAGTACGATGTGTACTAACAGTTTTATTCTCTTTTACCAATCTATCAGAACCTTGAAAAGTCGATGCACGGTTTTTCTGAGGAATCTTGTCATGACATTTATCAAAGTCCTCACCGTGATCCAAAAGACTGACACTTGATTTACTTTTGTCGGCCTCACGCCAACTCCCATTAGAGGCAGTATCGTTATTTCGTGGGAAACCATATTTTCCACGAAAAGATTTGCTCACATATTGTTTCATGTTACTACCAGCATGTCGTTGACTCTTTGCACTAACATAGTGACCATCAGATTTGTGTTCAAATCTATTCACCTTATTATTAGACAACATCTTATTGTTCAAAACAATATCTAACAAACCGTCGACCCTATTACGAAGTTTTGTAACTTCCACTTCTGAAAAAGCTTTCTCTCTAGAAAAAGCTTTCTGAGTTTTTTCATTAGTTCTCACTTCCCAGTTATAATCTAACTTTGTAACACGTAACTGAGATACAAGAGTTTTCTCTCTAGCAATACTATCTTTGAGATCTGTTCTCAACTCTGTCATCTGAGACGTAGTTTCTAGAACCTTAGTCTTTTCTTGAACAAGTTCAAGTTTCAGTGCTTCCATAGCACTATGATGAGTAGTCATCAGTTTATCAATCTTTTCATCATTTTCTTTCTTCGCTCTTAACTGTGTCAACTCCAGTTGCAGTGACTGAATCTCCATATCCTTCTTGTTCTTAAACACCTTAATCTCCTCTTGAGATATTAAATTCTTTTCTTCTAGTTGGCGGCTTAGAAACACATTCTGACTCAATAGATTAGTGAGTTTATCATTATATATCTTCTTGTGTTTCTCAGCCTCCACTTTTAATTCACCATAGTCTCTTTTGACCTGTTCAAGCTCACTAATAAGAGCCTGTTCATTACATAGATATTTGTCTTTCATTGAGCTCACTTCAACTTCTAACTTTTCCCCCTCCTTTTCCAGTTGAGATTGTCTCAATTTATTCTCACTAGGAAGAGCTAATGTTTCTATAATCTTCCACAGTAGTTTTAAATCAAGCGTGGAAGAGTTCACCTTATTTACCTGATTACCCAACATCTCTTTTAATGAGGTCACTTCATTCTCTAACTCTTTCTTCTGACTAAGAGAAGAGTCATATACTTTCTTATTATCTTCTGTCAACATCATCATTTTATCCTTTAATATTGTATTTTCAGAATTCACTTCTGATAACTTATCAGTAAGAGCTTTCTTGTCACTTTGAAGCTCATTTATCGTTTTCTTTAATACATTCAACTCCAAAGCTAAGAGTCTATCTTCATCTTCTCTCTGCCACTGTTCAGCTTCTTTGTCTAATTTTGCCAACTCAGCTTTCAGTTTCTCAATTTCCAATCTTTGTTTTCTTTCTTCAGCCTCAGCTTCTCTGTCTAGTCTTTTTTCTTCAGCAGCAGCAGCAGCTTCTCTTTCCTCAGCAGCAGCTTTTCTTTCCTCAGCAGCAATTTTTTTTTCTTCAACAGCTAATGCTTTGTCATATTGAGCCATTGCCCATTCTTCTAAGTCTTTACCAGTCTTATCAAGGGATTTTCCTTGTGTAATAAAGTAATCTAATGTAGACATCCTGTCTTATTAAATCAGTAACCTGAAAAAGTAAATAAATTACCTTGTCATACTTAAATGGGAGGCAAGTCTATACTATAGACTTAGTCTTAGTGAAAAACTTGTATGGTTATCTTGTTTATAATATAACCAATGATAACTTGAGTACCTGTGGAAAACAATATTTGTATATCCCAAACACTGTGGGAGACAAGCCTTACAAAGGTCTTGTATACTTCCTTAATGGAATCAATGATCACTTGAGTACCTGTGGAAAATAATATTTTCTATCCCAATCACTGTGGGAGACAAGCCTTACAAAGGTCTTGTGCACTTTCTTAGTGTAATCAATGATCATAAAGTACTGGTCTGTACTATAATGTAAGTGTATTCAACTATACCCCATATATCATATGTCAACTAAAGACATTACAAAGGACAAACAAGAAAAGACAATATGAAAACATTTGCAGAAATAAAATTAAATCAAATAGAAAAAATCAAAGAAAATGATCACAGAATCTGTGATGATAACCGCAATGAAATCAACAAGACAAATAACGCTACAGTGTATAAACATAAATTGTGTATAGAAATCAAAAATAGAAAAGGGTAGACCAACAAATGCAAACAAATCAAACAAAACTAAGGAACACAAAATTATAAACAAAAACAACGAAGAAAAGAACACCTCATCACAACTAACAGAAATAGCACCCGATGTTGCCAGCAGATTTCCAATAAAGAAAATCGCTCCCTATAGAACGCTAATATAAGCCCTATGTCACTTGGGAAATCTTATATTAGTCTCCTCCCAACCAGGCCCGCGACATATACACACAGATAATATACAAACATAAATACATGTAAACATGTAAACATAAATATATATATAGCATAAATGCATATATCATTAATTAATTACATGTGTTGTGGTTGGAATGTGTTGCAAAGTGTGCTCAGATTTCACTTTAATGGCACAGCTTTTAATCAAAATAAACTGGCACTTTTAATCAATCTTAAATTATTGATGTGTTGATGTGTGTCACATTTTGCCAAAATACACGTTCTTGTAATACTTGGTGACTTCAATCATCAAGACTGCGAAGGCTGGACCCAGGAAACTGGTCACCACTGTAGAATGTGGTTGTTTGACTGGCCACCACTGTAAAGTCCATTGTAGTGTACTGAGTTGATGATACCAGGCATGCTCCAGTCTACCCAGCTGTAAATGGGTAACTCACTCTAGTCCTGAGTTAGGGAAGGCAAAGACAGCAAGGCAGTGTCTGCTATGGGATAACCGACAAGTAATCGTTCCCCAGGTGGTACTGGTAGTCATCATTGTAAAGGGTAGAGTATTCTTCCTGCTCGTTACACATGAGACAGGCAAGTACAACAAAGGTCAACTCAACCGACGCAGGATTGTATATGTATGGAGTGAGAGTGGAAAACACGCGAATGGTGTACTGTTCGATGTAGTTGACACTTGATACTATCTCACTCACACTCTTAGGCAAGTCAAAGATGTTAGGAACCGCTGTTGACGTTTTTATGCTTTTAATAATGGCGCACACACTTGGACAGCACAGAATACAGTCATGAGTATGTTGACATAGCAAATCATTAGGTAGCAGAATAGTAGTACAGTTCATGCAGCATTCAATATAATAAAGTCATTCAGTTTCTGGCGTACTATTGCCGTATCCCCTAACTGACTGAACGCATCAGTGGGCATGTGTGTGTAAACATACAAAGGGGTTCACTGGAGGAACCTTTTCCTTGGCTAAGTTCTCCAGCTGTATATGTCAAATATTTAAATAACAAAGTTAAACCACAGTAGGGGTTTTCATCTTAATGAGATCTCCGTGCCACTGTCTGAATAGTAAGATTCATGATCCGTTCTTTGGACAGTGATCCATAATGATGACAGGAATACAAAATGGCCTCCTTCCCTGAGTTTTCGCTCACTCGCCCAGCAGAAGGATAATCATAAGCCAGAGTTCATTCATAACTAGAATATATAGGATTTCCTATAGTTTCCATACAGTCCCTTAGTCAGAAGGTTGCTTCATAAAGACATAAGCGCTGATGGAACCTGTCATCTTCATCAATCTATATTAAAGCGACCAACGATGCTCGAAAATACGATGTTTCATCTAGGTCTAACCATAAGGAGATCATCAAAGGAAAAAACGGGTCTGGCTTTACCTGGAGTCCGAATTCAAACATAATGAAATACATGAAAAGAGTCTCTGACATCACACACTTGCAGAGACATTCCTTCCTTATGGAAAAATCATCCATAACTCACTTTAAACCTTTAACAGGACCAGCCCTAATAACCACACAACCCGGCCATTACGACCGTCTTCTTCGGAACTCACTACCACTCTCTAGGACAACGGATACCTCCGCCAGAGTTCGATATAGTCCGACCTTAGCATACGAAGATATACAATATAAAACTGAATCTTCTTGTACTAGACAAGTAATACATATAAATTCAGGCCATTAACATCTTGAACAAGATCAATCTATTTTCTGGCCCCAACAAACGAGAACTGACATGACGTCAATATTCATACGCCGAATCAAACGTATAAATCAATCATGGATTATCTCGCTTTCCCCAAGGGAAGCATTTTCGTACACAAATAAATTATTAAATAGACATATCGTATTTTTGTAATCCGTGCATTCAAAAATATGTATGCAACAGTACTATTGGGTCGACCCTGGAGTAATTTGATGCCTTAAAAAATCTCACCTCTACTGGGGATCGAACCATGGACCACCGAGGTAGGGTACCAGTGCAGTTTAATTACTAAACTATAGTAAACTACACACCCGGGACGATTCTACACAACTTTAGTAGAACAGTCCAGGGTGTGTATTTCCCTATACATGAACTTACTTACTTATTCGTTCCTCTTCTATCCTGGGGTGTAAAGTTTGCCAGAGAGAGCATCATAATATCCTATTGGCTGTTTTCCTTCTGGTGCCATCGCCTTACGGTGAAAGTAAATCGGACCAAGAGACAGTGGGGCCATTTGACTATGCAAATTTAGAGTAACTGGACCATGAAATTGTAGAGTACCGGTACCTAGACCATGAGGTTGTAGAGTGTCTGGGCAATGAGGTTGTAGAGTAACTGAACCATGAAGTATCCTATATCGACAATGTGACCTCCATCATTTTAACAACTGGGCTCTTCTCACTAGTGGACACATATCCGTCCATTCCGGATACTAAAATTATCAAGTTACTGAACATCGTAACATGTTCGGGACTTTGTTGATGTCCTGTGTAACTCTTCCTTACTCAGAGATAACGTGGGTACGGCGAGAACTGGTTATTAACCAGAACTGATCCATTGAACAAACAGCGGTCAACGCAAGGACAAAAATCGAAGTATCAAATCTTATTTTGTCCTCTTTCTAATTATAACATTATTACGATTTTTTGGCGAAAACAGGTTACACAAGTAATAAATGTGAGCTAACTATTAGTCGTATTTCATACTTATTGATTTTGATCTTGTTTTTGTTCTGTGAAGTGTGCCATAGAAAACAATTTCGCTGTGTCCTAAAAGCAATATGTTGGTCCCAAAAATGTTCTATTACGCGTTTGATTACTGTCTATCAGTCAGTCTCTCTTTCTGTCCGTCCGTGCGTCCGCCCGTTTGCCTGTCCGTCCGTGCGTCCGCCCGTTTGCCTGTCCGTCCGTCCGTCTGTCTGTGTCTGACTATCCGTCCGTCTGTCTGTCTGTCTGTCTGTCTGTCTGTGTCTGTCCGTCCGTATATCTGTCTGTGGCTGTCTGTCCGTCTGTCTGTGTCTGTCAGTCTGTGTCCGTCCGTTCGTTCGTCCGTCTATCTATGTCTGTCTGTCCGTCTGTCTGTCTGTGTCTGTCTGTCCGCCCCCGTGATTATTTTTTCGCCCTTATCCGAGAAGGCTAGACATCCGATCTCACTGGGTAGTGAGATCGGATGTCTAGCCTTCTCGGATAAGGGCGAAAAAATAAGAAATCCCGTATGCACGTTGCGTACATTAAACCAATGTAAAATGATCCTATAATTGCTTAATCAATTCCTGGAATAAAGACATATACAAAATCAATATTCTCCATAAATGCATTGACACTTAATGATATAATATTATATATACAACAAAGGGTGGCCGGGGTAACACAGTGGTCAGTGCACTGGCTTCCTAGCTCAGTGGTCCAGTGTCCGATCACCAGTTGAGGTGGGATTATTTTAGGCCGCAAACGGCTCCTGGGTCGACCCAGCCCTAATTGGGTACCAGAGCAACTCTGGGAAGGTTAAGGCGGCCGGCGTGATGCTGACCCTAGTGTGCCGGTGGTCGAGAAAACATGGGCCTAACACCATATTTCCAATATGCCTCTATGGGCGTGTAAACTGGATCCTTTTACAACAAAGCATATAAGAGAATTATAATAATTAACAACCTTGTGGAAAACATCTTTACTATTTCAGTATGGGTGCTTTTTTTATATCGAAGCTTCGGTGTCTGTACGATCCTTTAATCGCACAGGTGATTACATGTTTACATAATACTTTGACTTCAGATCTCCTCAACGTCAATACAACAATCTACTCACATACATACATTTTAAAAACGCAGCGTCATTCCTAGGGAATTTATGTCAAAATTTCTCTATAACATAACGTGCTTGATAAATTCAGGTGTAAAATCCAGTATCGTTTATTCAGACAGAAGTCTAAATCTACGGCGTCATAACGTGCTTACAACAGTAGAAGATCTGGTTTCAGGGCATGGGGAAGATCAAGAGGCAGGTGGGATAGTCAACAGTATAAAAATTCTACACCAACACAGACTCAAATCAGCCAGTGCGACATACTTGGCTCAAGAACGCTAGCTTCAGCTGCCCCAAGTTTGCTTCACGGCAACAGGGAATTAAAGTAAGTCAGTCAAAGTCTAACCTAGGTAATCTGTCACACCAACTATGCTTCATTGCAACAGGGAACTAAAGTAAGTCAGTCAAAGTCTAACCTAGGTAATCTGTCACACCAACTATGCTTCATTGCAACAGGGAACTAAAGTAAGTAAGTCAATGTCTAACCTAGGTAATCTGTCACACCAACTATGCTTCATTGCAACAGGGAACTAAAGTAAGTAAGTCAAAGTAGAACCTAGGTAATCTGTCACACCAACTATGCTTCATTGCAACTGGGAACTAAAGTAAGTCAGTCAAAGTCTAACCTAGGTAATCTGTCACACCAACTTTGCTTCACGGCAACAGGGAACTAAAGTAAGTAAGTCAAAGTCTAACCTAGGTAATCTGTCACACCAACTATGCTTCATTGCAACAGGGAACTAAAGTAAATCAGTCAAAGTCTAACCTAGATAATCTGCCACACCAACTATGCTTCACGGCACCAGGGAACTAAAGTAAGTAAGTCAAAGTCTAATCTAAAGTAATCTGTCACAAGTAAGAAAGTCGAAGTCTAATCTAAAGTAATCTGTCACAAGTGTGACAGACAACTCAGCCGTCCCTGAATTTGCTAGATGATGGTAAGAACCCTCTCATAACATCGGTACCCCTGAAGTGTTGGATGATATGGTACGACCCTTCGTAACGACCCCTTCGCATAGCATCAGTGCCCCCGAATATTGTGGTAACTTTTCGTCAAACGGGATTTTTTTTTCACCTGGACTCATTAGCTATGCAACCTTTCTTAGCAGATGGTCAACACGTTTGCTGATTAATATGTGGACAGTTTATCTACCGTTCATTCTGGTCATAGCATTGATTTAAAGAGAGGTTAAATCCCGCCCACGGATATCTCTTGAGCAATCATATGCAGTTATTTTCATTAACTTGGCCAGTGAGGGTGTTGTCAGCATCAAATGATAGTAGCGACCACGATCAAAGACACGGGAAGAGGGGGGGGGATCTCAGGAAAGACTAGCGGCACGCTATCAAAAAGGCAGTAGTGGTCCCTGAAACGAGCGACGCAAGTTTTCTGCCGGTATTTCGCATCTCGGTGTTAACCACAGAACCGATCGCAGTGGGAGCGAACGAGAAAGCCGACGCGGACGCAACGAGCGGAGATACGGAAGACCAGGGGGTTCCTTCATTCTATTTCACTGGATTTTGTGTTAATTTAATCTATTAAATTAAACCATCTCAATAGTTCCAGTTGTAAATGTAATGATATATCTATTATATTATTTCAAAAGATAATAGATGCTTAAATTAACTTTTAAAAGTCGCGAAGGAATTTATAACTAATTGAGTTAAGTCATATATATATATAGATGCGTGTTTTAACCATTTAAACTCGCGAAGTGTCTTCTTAAATATATAATTAAATACGCGTGTGTATATTATAGTCTTAACGGGAAATTCATCGCGCTTTAGAATGTTATTTGATTTTTCGGTATATTACATGTTTTTTTCTTTCATACAGAGTGATCGTAACCTGCGATCCCAGCAATAAAGAAATCATCTTAAAACTTCCAGACATATTGATGAAACATTTTAAATTTAATCTTGTGGCTGTCCGATGCGGCCTAGCTATCATAATTACATGAAAGAAAGCCTACCCAAGAATATTTAAAAAGAAACCATCAAATTAAATTACAATATGTAAGATAAACTGGAAGATGAACAGTGCCAGTAGCGATATTTTATTTACTGCCCTACTGTGAAAGAGTACATATTTACCTGAACTGTGACTGGGCCTAGTTTTTCCTCACTAGATTTAAAACCTACCGGTCAGTTGCTATCATCACGCCTTGAAGGAATTTTACCTCCAGCAGCGAAATTAAAGAGACCACTCCATCCTCACCCCTGTGTTGAATTGTGTCAGTGCCATCCCATAGACTCCTTTTTATATAATAAAACACAAGAACTCTTAGGCTTCAAGTCCGGCGATAAGTGGGAATATTTGCTATCAGCAAACCTCACTACATCTGGGGGCGGGACATCGAAGTACCAGACATTTTCATGTCAAGAGTGTAATTGCTGTTTATATATTTCTATGGATTGTCTGATGCTGCAATCGGTAAGTGTGTGTGAGTATATGAGTGTGGGTCCTCACGCGCGTGCATAAATGACAGGAGATTTAATTTTTTGAAAAACCATTTGTTAACTTGCCTACCGGGTAATACATTTTTCTGTATACCCTGCATTGTTCCTTTAAGTGGGATATTTTGTTAACTCTGTTTAACCCCCCCCCCCCCTTTTTTTTTCATTTGCTTAGTAAAGGGAAGAACAATTGGGAATAACAGGATTCGGTTCTTGTGTGATTATTCACCGCTTAAATCAAATTGTGGAAATTTATTACCTAAACCGAGAACCGTACTTTTTCTTGACTGAAAAAGTGTCATGTTTCTCCCCTTTCCCCCGTTGTTTAGAATTTTTTTTTAAAACACGCCTGCCGTTCGTAAGGTTAATTTAAACCGTCTGCCGTAGGGGAGTGAAGTGTCATAGACTTCGATGTACTGGGTCCCAGCTTTATGAGGTGGGGTGGCCTGTTCCCTTCCTCGCTGCCGTTGCCTTCTCTAACTCAGGATCAGAGTTAGGTACCCTTTTACAGCTGGTTAGACTGATGCGTGACATTACCTAGCTTTGAACACGAAACCCGGTAACTTATTGCGGTAGTAGAGTGTTAAAGACTTCACCATACTAGGTCCAGCATCAAGAGGTGGGGCCTACCTAGCTATAAATGGGTACTTAACTTTGAGTTAGGGAAGGAAAAGACAGCGAGGAAGGAAACTGGTCTCCCCACCTCTCGATGCTTGATCTAGTATGGTGAAGTCTCTAACCCTCCATAACCAGCTGTAAATGGGTACCTGACTCTGATCTTGAGTTAGAGAAGGCAACAGCAACGAGGACGGGAACAGGTCATGCATCAGTATAACCAGCTGTAAATGGGTACCTGACTCTGATCTTGAGTTAGAGAAGGCAACGGCAGCGACTTCCCTTGTTTCCTGTGTACCGTTAACTTGTAGAACTGATTCTTCTTCTTCTTTCTTCCTCGTTCGTCCTGAAAAGGACGTTGGTTGCGTTGTGTCCGTTTACAGCGAAGCTGCAGTATTTGCGCCTTTCGGCCGACACATCCGACTTCCGCACAGCATTTTTTGGGACCGGGTTTGCCTTCCCTCTTCGACCCCTACTCCTCAGCCAGACTGCAGTAATACAGCCTGTTTCCAGGACCACCACGTGGAGGTGGAGTAGGGTCTTGGTCAGCTCTGGTTCGCTGACCCTGACGCAGGCAGTGAAGCTATGGGGTCGCTTACTGCATTCCTCACTTTTGATGCATCTTGGGTCCCGAACTGATTCAATACCGTTTTATTGGTTTATAAACTTAAATAAAAATACGGGGAGGGGGGGGGGGGTCTGTCGTAAGCGTGTCATCTAAGAATGCACAAGGAACGCATTTTTTTTTTAAACTTGCCCTCCCAAATCACAATGTGAAATGAAAAGAAAAAAAAAACATTTATTGACAATCATCTTAACAAGACAATTTCGAGAACTACACGTTAAATCGTTGAAAGTATTTAAAAAGAGACATAAAAATAGGTCGTATATCTTTATCATCACTGCCCTACAGATCGCAAAGGAGCAATATGATGATGATGATGAAAAAACGGTAAAGGTAGTCGCATAGCAGATACTGCCGTAAGGGAGTGAAGTGTTAGAGACTTCACTATACTAGGTCCAGCATCGAGAGGTGGGGGTGACTAGTTCCTTTCATCGCTGCCTTTTCCTTTCCTAACTGAAGGACAAAGTCAGGTACCCATTCACAGCTGGGACGACTGGAGCACGATGATACCGTGAATCGAACCCGGCACCTTAGTCGCAAGAGACCAGCGCTCTAACCACTCTGTCAATCGGACACTCATTAAAAAAACACCATGATAACGGATACAAACAGAATGTTAAAAACATGAAGGGGAAAGGGGGAGGGGGGGGAGGAAGAGATTTGTGACGTCGCGTAAGGTTGCGTGTAAAATGTGACAACTCCATGGCCTTGATACTACGATTGGATTTGCCGAACTGAAGAAAAAGTACGATGCTCCGTTTACCCTAAACATTTCAAAAATTTTCATCGACGGTGAATTATCACACAAGTACCCAGGATTCTTTTCTACCACCAAACCTAATATTGTAACACCTCTTTCAGAGTAATTAAATTCACTGTTGGGTTACATTACCTATGTTCCTGATAACTATCTATCTTTGGACTGGGTTTATCTTTGTCTAATAAGCGGGAATGGCTTAGTCGATACCAATCTTCTTCCCCCCCCCCCCCCCCCCCTCACCTTGTTATTTGTATTTTCTGTACTTATGATATTTTTCCTGAAACACTTGATATTTGTTTGTGATTTGATTTTTAAGGTTAATAAACAGCCTAAACTTATTTAGTACTGTGTTGAAATACCCAAAGCCCAAAATTTCCCCTATCTGTTTAATATAGTTTGTATTCAAGTGCGTCTGTGTGTTTGAAGCACCAAATCGGTGTGAGCGCAGATGTGTGTCTGGAAAGTGGCAAATAATTGTTTGACCAGGAGAGTGAAGAGAAGATTGAGAGAAACGATTTGTCGTAAATAAGTCTGTCCTTACTCTCCCCAGCACTCTGTGAAGCAACTATTTACTCTCTACATTTTCTATCACTGAGTTTTCACCATCATTCTCCACTCTAAACAGGACCACTATTTCTAGACTCTTTCTCTCAAAATAAATTTACGACAACAAGTAAGAAATTCGAAGTTTAATCTAAAGTAATCTGTCACAAGTAAGAAAGTGTAAATCTAACATAAGGTAATATGTCACAAGTAAGAAAGTCGAAGCCTAACCTAAGGTAATCTGTCACAAGTAAGAAAGTCGAACCCTAATCTAAAGTAATCTGTCACAAGTAAGAAGTCGAAGTCTAATCTAAAGTAGTCTATCACAGGTAAGAAAGTCAAAGTCTAATCTAAAGTAATCTGTCACAAGTACGAAAGTCTTAATTTAACCTAAGGTAATCTGTCTCAAGTAAGAAAGTCGAAGACTTACCTAAGGTAATCTGTCTATAGTAAGTAAGTCGAAGTCTAATCTAAGGTAATCTGTCATCTGTTACAATTTAGGAAGTCGACGTCTAATCTAAAGTAATCTGTCACAAGCAAGTTAGTCGAAGTCAACATAAAGTAATTTGTCTCACGCCAGCCCCCAAAGATGTATCTGCTTTAAATAAACCTAAAGGTAAGTGCCTGAAAGTTCACATTCAAACTGTACCAAGATCGTTGTGAATTATGAGAAACATAAGTGTGCAAGGCAGCTTCTAGGGTTGCTGTCGCCCTGGCAAAGCTAAGCTTTGGCATCCATATAACATGTTAGAGGTTTGAAACACATTATTCTGGACTAACAGCATGAAATAACAATATTTGATGCTAAAAGCCATAATCACGTAGATTAATACCACGTCATGGTTAATAATAATATAAATGAACCTGATTAATAATCATATTTATTTCTGTTTGTTTCGCTGTTTTTAACTTTCCTATACATCTTTGTTATCTGTGACATGGTTGATGTTAAGAGAAAGCAAGAGACAGACAGAGTGAGAAAAAGATTAGGTAGGTAGGTGGGTGGATGGATGGATGGATGGATGGATGGATGGATGGATGGATGGATGGATGGATAGATAGATAGATAGATAGATAGGTAGATAGATAGATAGATAGATAGATAGATAGATAGATAGATAGATAGATAGATAGATAGTGTTCTACAGAGGAATTTTCACACTGTATTTTTTACTTCGTTAGTTTTTCCCACATTGTCTACTTTGGTTTGGAAAAATTTCACACACACGACAGTGCGCCCCCTCTAGCGCTTGGCGACCTGGACCATAGCCCGAGTTGCTGGTGCCTAAAAGCGACCCTGCAAGTGCACACTCGCCATTGATCAATGTACACTGACCTTCTTCGAAAAGGTCTTTAATGTTATGTTCGTCTGTCTGGGTGTCTCGATATACAACGAAAAACCTATCAGTTATTATTTGGATCAATTTATCAGCGGGTAACCGTACCGAGCAGACGTCAAGATGAGATCACGCGGTGAAATGGTTGAAGACGTATCAAAATAGATCATAGTGTCCGATCAGACAGGCAAGGGATGTGTGTGATTTGTGTGTAGATGGAGCGATTAGATCAGTTTCTTGTCTGTTGTAACTGAAGGAGATGCTTAGATGGCAAGTGAGCCGAAAAAAAACGCTTACAAGTTCGTGGAATATTATTTATGTTACACCGCAAGCTAACGATAAAGACTGGAGGAATTGGACAAATGTCAGGGTAACAAGACCTGAGGAAAAGTTACTGGCATTGAATAGAACACACACTGAGAGAAACCGAATGATAACTTTACGATGCAGTCCTTGTTGTAATCTCCCAGGGTAAGAGTAAAAGAGTTATGCTAACAAGAAAGAAAGAACGAAACAAACAAATTGGACATGGTCTCGAAGGGGGTAAGAAGACTCAAAAAGACTATCAGAAAGGATAGCACTGGACACAAAGACATGACGTATAGTTTTTAAAGTCATCTGTTCACGGGGAGATGAAAGCTGATTAGTGAATGACGACAATCAAGATGGCGTCAACAAGCAACAATGACGCTGTATGCTTTATTGACAAGTAGACAATTTATAGAGGCTATGGGCAGGGGCGTATTTAAACATTTGGTACCAGGAGCGGATCCTTCGTATTGTATCCCCGTTTAAAAAAAAATATACTGGGCTTGAAAATAGATTTTTTAAACAGTACAACGCTGTTATAATAGTGTCCAATGGCACCCTACTCTTGGCTGTCACCCGGGGCAGAACCCCTCTTGAACCTCCCTTAATACCCCACTGACTATAGCTCTGTTGATGAGAATCAAGCGCAGATGCCCACAAATTGTCCTGAGAAATACATTGAAATAATAACAAGACATCTCTACAGTGAGGAAAACTTGCGCGCGTTGTGGTAGCACTATTGAATAAAAGGTAGAGTGCTTGAGATCTTTGACAACGCTTTTACTATTGATAACAGTCATATTTGAGCTGGGGTGTAATGTAGTCCCAGCTCAAGAACAGAGTCAGGTACCCATTTATGGCTGGGTAGACAGAAGCGTGTTCTACCTGGTTTCGAAGCCTGTAAGTTTGCCTCGAGAAACAAGCATGTTATGGTTGACAAAGATCCAAAGCCCAAACAATATATTTGAAATATTCCCAGATACGCTGTCTATGGAGCATGGGCCTCTACGGCAGTTGTCCTACTTGCCAGAAGCCTGCGCCAAGGCTTCTATGTCATCTTGCAGCAATGGTTTTTAATGCAATCTGTTTTATATTACAAGGGTGTCATTCCACGCACAACTTCACATTAGTCGCCTCTTACGACATGCTGGTGGGAACGGTGGATCTGTTCTTCCTCGTCGTCTCCGAGACCCTTGGAAACCAGACAGGCTGACGAATTTAAATATTGGAGTGGAAAACAGTGTAAGAACTGATTTGTTAACTAGTTCAATACTTGTGTATTTATGTTATGGGTATGTAGGTCAGTAGTATAAAATGGTGATCACTCTTCTGTACGCCAACGGTTTGTAAAGCGGACAAACTCCACCTATTTCTGCCCTAAGCCTCTTTATCTTCGGGTTTGTCTTTATTTATCCTCGCACTATGCCACCGCCTGAGCGCCTAAAAAGTCCAACAGGGTTGGGTTCTTTCCTTCTGTCATGATATCCGTCATCATGGACAACAACACTTTTCCTGTTAGATCGACGGATTCTTTAGGGTTAAATGTTGTTTCTGCCTCAGCAGTTCATTATTTTCGCACGAGGTAAAGCTACCGACCATGCGCCTTACTTCCTTAGCTGTCTTTTACATTTAGGCATGTCGGGATAACAGTTGCCCAGTCGGTGACAATACTGACTGATTCTACTTGAGGAGTTTAAAGCGTACATAGCTTTTAGGTACAAAATACATATAGCTGACATTGTATATTGTAATTATGTTTTTGTTTTTGAATTTTTCTTTAGTAGTGAAAGAATTAGTTTACCTGTGATGTAAGCCAAGATTCATCTTACATCTGTGTGGCTGGCTGATTATATACTGATGTAAGATGCGTTAGATGAAAAAAGTGAAAGTATGAATAAGTACCAGAGCTGTCCAAGATAATCTCACTGAAATTTGGCTCGAAGAAAATCTGCAGAAAATGTTAAGTATTAGTTCCGCAGGAAGAAAATAGAGTGAGAATCACACTGGCAGATCTATTTATAGGGATACTGGAAATTAACGGTCTCTTAGCAGGTTGAGAATCCTCTGAGTAGACTAAGAGCTAGTAGGTATCCAGGTCACTATTCCCTAAGGTACTCAATTATTAGAAAGAGCCCCCATTAATTAAATACAAATATAACATAATCTTACAGTATTAGACATAACTGTAACACCATAGAAAAGTCAGTAAACTAATCTTGATTTTATAAAATTACAATGAAACTTTACTGATGAAAATAAAAAATCTGACATATATATAGAATATGTATCAATCAAATATGTATAGAATTTAAGATAGTCAAAAATGCCAATAGTGCAATAGTGTCTATAAAGTTACTGACAGTTTGTCTCAGGACTTATAGAATTTCACTTGAGTTTTGTAAACAAAGACTATTTATATCTCATCATTAGGACTATGAAGAAGTTGACTACAATTGCGTTTACAAAACTTTTAACAGTTCATCATTACGGACTTTTATGAAGTTGTAAAGCTACGTAGTTTACAAAACTGTTGATAATTCTCCATTAAGGACGTTTCTGAAGTTCAATTGAATATAGTGGTTTACAAAAACTGTTGATAATTCATCATTAAGGATATTTCTGAAGTTCGATTGAATGTAGTGGTTTACAAAAACTGTTGATAATTCTTCATTAAGGACATTTCTGAAGTTCGATTGAATGTAATGGTTGGTTCTTGATGGTGTAACTTATCTGGATTCCTGACTGCAATGCTGGTCACTACCTGATTTCTCCAGGTGAAAGAAAATGGTTGTGTGTTAGGTGCAGATCTATCTCAGGGGTTGGAAGTTCTCTGTCCCTGATCCAAGTTTTGCATCATCGATGAAGCCGGAAGCTCCTGGTGTAGACTACCATAAAGAACTGGGGAAGATACAACACGACTATGGTAATCCTCCATTTGGGAGAGATTAATTATAAAGTCTTTGTGTTGCTCGTCCGAAGAAAACGAAGATGGCTGTATACCGCTCCACCTATGTCCCATTCTTGACGTATGGATGCGAGTCATGGGCAATGACTACAACCCACAAAAGCCAGATCCAGACCTCAGAAATGAGGTATTTGAGGAAGGTGGTTGAAGTAACAAAAAGAGACATGGTCCGCAACCAGACGATATGTCAAGGTCTAAAATCCTACCCCCTGCAGATCCAAGTAGAAAAGTCCCAGCTAAGATGGTTTGGCCATGTCTGCAGAATGGGAGAAGATCGGCTACCACGACAAGCATGGAAAACTAAGAGCCAGGAATCCAGACCTCCAGGACGACCCAGAGTCCGCTGGGAGGACAACATTAGACAATCTTTGAAGGACCGAGGACTAGAATGGAACCAGGCCAGGAGGAAGACAGTCGATAGGATAGTCTGGCGCTCTCTCTTCCAAACCTTTACACCTCACGGTAGAAGGGGAATGACTAAGTAAGTAAGTAAGTTGCTCGTCCGTCAGAATTCACATTACAGACCAATATTTTTTTTTTGTACTGCTGCCCTACAGTTTATGCATGTGAGACAAATACCATGTAAGTATACTACACATCATAAGGGTATTTACAGGTTTGCTTAAGTAAAAAAATAATCAGATATATCGTAAAGAACATCTTCTACATGTACAGTTAGCCACCATCACTAATAGTCCTTCATAACACATGGTGTTTGCTTAATCTCTACCATGTTCACTAAAGTATTGCAATAAATCAAATCTCTTGTTACAATCAGAATTCGATGTTTCTGGCTCTACTCATTATGAAGAATTGAAGTGTACAATCTTACAAAGCCATTCATATTTCTGTATTATTATTATTATCATCATTATCATTAAAATGCACCAGCTGGATTTGATTCTCTAACCCAATAGACGTTTGAATTGAATTACTCCTTTAAAAAATTAGAGCATTAAAATATTATCTCCGTGCACCCAAAAGTTAGCAAATATGCTCTACACTGAAATATGATTTAAATTCCATTCAATGGCAAAAACACAGGGGAGATAACTCATCTATAAGATTATAGTCAACAATGACATCAAGGGATGATAATTCATCAAAATAGAAACTAGTCTGCTGTGACACTCGAGGCAGATGTGTGTCTATCAAGTGCACACACAATTCAGTCTTACTAGTTAGTTGTAAAATGCATTTATAACATCAAAAGATCAGTTAAACTCGTGAATAATAACCATCTAACTAAAATGATATTACATACTGTAGTGGTATTGATGGTATTGTATGATGATGATGGTACTACATGTAAATTGTATGAGGCCAGCTGTGAAGGCTCCTGAGATAAAATGTAATTGAGAATTGTCAGAAGGCCTTTCTTGCTACCACTACGACCTCACACTTAATTTTTTTTTTTTTTTTAATGAATGTAGCTGCGTAAAGTGTCTAGGGTTATGATGTGTACTGTGGTGTGATAGTTATAAATATACCCATAGATATTTAACAAGACTAATTAGATTAACAAGTGTTAAAATACACTGAACTAACTCACGTGTGTAAAGTTTTTGATATAATTATATTACATTTATTTGTTCTGGATCAAGTTTTATTTTGACCAGAACTTGTTTTAAAAGAAGGATTTAAAATTTATGAAAATTATGCATGGAATGTTACATAATAAATGCAAAGTGTACATATTTAAGTACTAGAATACTTAGTTTTATTAAAATGTTCTGGTAGTCAGCTACTAGGGAGGATATTTATTGTCTGTGCTGTTGGGGTGGTCTCATCACACCTGTCTATATTGACTACACAGTGTCCAGAAAATGGTGGGAATTTTTATGGGGTATCTGCAACTAAATGGGGTTGGTGAATATCCAGCAGACCAGAGGCTCACTCATCTGGTATTTGTAGCTCTGGTGCTGAAATCAGGTGGTCCCACCTCTCCGTGCTGGCGGGCAATAATGGTGGTCTCTGTCACAAGGACTGCACAGATACACTTGTGTAAATCACCACCCGAATAGATACTTCTTCGTGGACGACAGAAACTCGCAGCTCTGCAATCAAAGTATGGGCCATGTGTCAAAATCTATTCTCTACCCACGTCTGGACACCACACTGACACAACAACCACATTATACAGACAGGTCAGATCTCTCTGACCAAACAGCACAGTTACCATGGTGGGTTTACATCCGATAGATCCTCCCAGACTATAGATTCTGAAAAATAATTATTAGTTTTCTACCCTAAAAGAGGATAGGTAATATGTTTCCTTATTCTCAACTCTTGATCGGTCTTGCATAATCCTTGCTGGTGTTTAGGTACATTGTTAGTCCCTAGACCCTGACTTGGGCGGGGGGTCTAGAGCAAAATCCCTACTTGTTTGTAAGGCTAGATTATGATATGGCAGTATCAAATCACTCGAACATGAAACAATATTCAAAATATATAAAGAAATAATTTCAATCTTACCAGATTATGAATAATTAACACAGAAGTGCTAGCAAAACTCAGCTGAGCTGCTGGCTATAGGATGGCGTCCCTAAATTTAACTCACTGTCTTTCATATGGGAAAACACCACACTTTAAAATCTGTGTCTAACACTGAACAATTATTGAAGAATGACCCCCAAATGCGCTCTAAGCGCTAATAATATGATTGTCTGTGGCCAATCACTGCCGAGGTTTATTTTTAATTTCAAATTTCCTCACTAAAGTCATTTCAGTCAAGCTTCAGTCACGTATGGATGGTTATCTGTTAGTCTGTCCGTCTCTACTTGTGTTTCTACAAAATTGTGCTCGAATTTTGACCCAACCGTTCTCTCCCCTTCAAATTTTTGTTGTAAAAAGTTATATTTAGACACAGCTTCCACCAATGTCCCTTCACTTCTATGCTAAGTAAATTTGAACACCTGCGTCCAAGGTCGTGTTTTTGTGTGCAAATAACGATATGTTAGATTCAATGCAGTCTGTGGCTGATGTAAACTACACTGTCTTTTGTCATTATTTTCAATATTATCTATCCGTCTGTAAAATTAAGACCATATTCGTTCACTGCTCAGAATAGGCCATCTGGCCAGCTAATTTTTATATTCCTAACATTAATATTAAAAAAAATTTACTTTTTAATTTTTTTTGTAATTTTTTTCAGACATCTGCGTTCTTCCGCTCAAATTCAAATCAAGCGCTTGGTATCGCAAAACGTCCAATTCCGTACCTCGTGTCAATTTGGGGGACTTGAATTTTTTTTTTACTTTCATCCATTCCCCCCCCCCCCCCAATTGCGTCTCTTTAGCCTTTCCAGTCATATTTTTTTCCCTTTTGATACTCCGTTCCCCTCCGGTCTAGCAAGTCAATTTATGGAGGGTGATGACCCGCGGTCTAGGCGATCATGTACATCAGCAGCCTACGCATTATGTTTTTATCCTTAAATGTTATCCTTGGAGGAATTTTACCGTTGTATCTCTGTCAATTTCACTACACATCTCCCCACCTGAAAACATGCCTATGGCAAGTTCCAAAACCAGCGATACACATAGGTAAAATTACTCCTCACGTCTGCCATTACTCTAATTTTGATCACAGGGGTGCCGACTGAGGAAATCTGCACCGACATTCAATTTGCCTGGGATATATTGGATACTAAACTGATAAGGTTGAAGCAATAAAGACCACCTCAGCAATCTTGCGTTTTCATGCTTAGCCTGAGACAAGAACACGAGAGGCTGATGATCCGTCTCCACCACAAATGTCCTACCATACAGATAGATTTGAAACTTCTTTATTGCCCAGATTAATGCTAAACATTCTTTTTCGCTTGTGGAGTATCCTTGTTCCGCCTTATTCAATTTGCGGCTTGCATAAGCGACTGGTTTAAGTTCCCCATCAGGTGAAGATGATCTTTGCAACAAAGCCCCTCCTAGTCCCACATTACTTGCATCGGTTCTTAAGACAAAGTCCTGTGTCAAATCAGGCAGTTTGAGAATAGGCTTGCTAGTGAGTTTTTCCTTTAACTCTTGGAACGCTAATTCACATTGTGCAGTCCAAATAATTTTATCTGGAAGTCCCTTGCGAGTCAGATCAGTCAGAGGAGCACAAATGGCGTTAAAATTTTTGATGTATTTCTGATAAAATCCGCATAACGACACGAATGATCGCACGTCCTTTTTTTGGTTTGCGGCCTAGGTGCTCTCTGCAGTTTTTCCAAGTTCTTAGGATCAGGGGTCATATTACCCTGATATACAGTGTGCCCCAAGAATTCCAACTCTTTGCATCCAATACAACATTTTGTTGGCCTAGCAGTTAAGTTCGCCTCCCGAAGTCTATCAAACAACATCTCCAGAGCTTCAATGTGTTCTTCAAATGTCTCTGTGGCGACGAGTATATCATCCATGAAATTCGTGATACATGGGTTATTCAGGGGGTCCAACAATTTTCGCATCATCCTTGAAAACACACTCGGAGCATTTTTCAGTCCGAATGGTAGCATATTGAATTCATAATGTCCATCCGAAGTGCTAAAAGCCAAATAAGGTCTCACTTCAGGCTTCACTGGGATCTGGTAATAGCCTTTACTAAGATCCACTTTTGAAAAGTATTTTGCCTTGTTCAGTCTGGCAAATAGCTGTTTTGTGTCTGGTAATGGATCCACTTGTCCTTCTGTGACAGCATTCAGTTTCCTGTAATCTATGCACAGTCTGTGTTCCCCAGACGGTTTCCTCAACAAAACGACACTAGAACTAAAAGATGATTCACTGTGCGAAATAATCCCCTCCTTCAATAAATAATCTATTTCTTCCTTTAATGCCTTCTCCTTCGCGAACGGAATAGAATAGGCTCTCATACAGATTGGGTTTGAGTCTACCAGTTTCATGTCATACTGTAGCAAATTTGTATGGCCTGGTTTATCTGTTAATACATCTGTATGTTCCTCCAGAACTTGTTGAACTCTCTCCCTCTGGTTTTTAGTCAGGTGCTTACTGACTTTTACCTGTGCTGCTGTTTCACAAGGATGTAATGGGTATTCATGTGAGGTGAGTGGTTCTTTTTGCATCTGGGTTGCAATAGCCAAGGTCAATAAGGGGGTGCTTTCCTGGAGTGGTCTGTCCAGATACTTCTTTAACAGGTTTACATGATAAACTTTTTCCTTCCCCTTTTTGTCAATTTTATAGTTTGTTCTAGACACCTTCTCTAGAACCGTATATGGACCTTGCCAACCAATTTGTAATTTATTCTGGCTTCCCGGTAGTAGAAGCAGCACCTTCTCTCCGACTGCCAGTTCCCTGTCCTTTGCCTTCCTATTAAAATATGCTGCATGTTTCTTCCTGGCTTGTTTCAAATTATCATTTGCCAGTTTCCATCCAGCTTTCAAACGAGTGGTCAGTTCGTTCACATATTGATACGATGAGGTAACAGTCTCTTCCGCCTTCTCATCTGTCCAGGTCCTTAATAAAGTTACATCTGGATCTTTAATTTATCATACTTATTTTTCATGGAACTCATCTGGTCCCGTCCATTAGAAGCTTTATAATGAGGACTTTTCTTCCTAGAATCATCACTCACAAATCGACCACTACCAATTTTTCTCTGGGGTTTGTCTCCCCACTTAAGATTGTTTATGAGAGATCTTCGCTCTCTTGTCTGTTCCTCCAGTTTATATAAGTCTGACCGAGGGATTGTCATCCTATCCTGGGTTAAATTTCTTCTTTGTACTCTTCGCATAGCGGCCATGTTAATCCATTCAAGTGAAGACTGGGTGTGAAAAGGGGGCTCCCATTCCACTTTGTCTACCCGTGTATAATTAGTTTTCCTTTCAGGCCTAAAGTTGCCCCGTGGCGGTTCTAGGTCCTGCACATATTTTCCCTTTGTGGGTGTTCCCTCATGAAATACGCCACATGCTTCTACAAAGTTTTCAACATCGACATTTACGTCGGGCCAATAGTATTTTAGAGCAATCTTTTGGCAGATGGTACCGACTTTCTCATGGTCACCATCTTTTCCAACATGTAAGCTCCTTATCAAATTTGCCCTATATCTCTTGGGAAGAACTAACTGTCCGTGACCAGTGGATCTAGTTCCTGTCTTCCTGTATAATAATCTATTCTTCATGAAATATTCCCCCTTGCTCGGAGGTGTGTGGCATTTGGGCAATTTTTTAAAACAGGGCTTGAGTGTCCTATCCTCAGCCTGCGCCTTCCTCATCTCCTCTGGATGAGCGTTTATAGGTTCACCTTCTTCCTCCTTCTTCTGTGACCTGGTCTGCACTGTCGCCATGATCACAGGTTTCTCGGGATTCCCCAAGAAGACGTATCTACACCCCAATATCAGAGGGTAGATTGGTTCATCTATCACTGCTGCTCTGATTTCTCCTTCCACATAGCGAGTTTTCACCGTTATCCTTGCGATGGGAAGTGTCATGAGTGGTATGTCCTTAGTCGCCCCTTGTATTTCCACTGTTTCTGTGGTATACTGACTTGGGTCCACTAGGCTAGACTTCACAACTGAATCATAATCCAAACCTGTATCATAAAGGCACCTTATGGTGACCCCATTACAAATAACATCCTCACAAACTGGGGGGTGATAAGGTTCCTGTTGTCCCTTAGGATTAACCTTTAATCTTTGCGTCCCCGACTTCATTGCAGCAATGTTTGAAGGTTTCCTTCTACAAAATTCGGTGTTATGGTTATCCTTCTTGCACCATTTACACCATCTTTTTCCTTGGTTCAACGGTTTTCTTTCATTGAACTTTTGGTCATTGAACTGTGAGTTTCTGTCGCGATAGTCATTTCTTGGCCGCTCAAAATTTGTCCTACCTTTATTTCCCTGCTCTCTATTATCAAATTTATTAAATTGCTGTGGAGCTTTAAAATTGTCTATGTGCTTCTTCTTAGCACCACTTACCTCTGCCTGGGCTGCCTGATACCTCTCAGCAACATTTAAAATTTCCCCCAACTTCTCTGCACCTTGTTCCATGAGAAATTTTCTCATGTCTGGAGCCATGGACTCTCTCAATTGCTCAATCATGATCATTTCTTTAAGATCTTGGGTCTTCCCCAGAGCCGTCCATTTCTCCAAATAGGTTTCTAGTCTGGCAGAGAATTGGTGGTATGTCTCCCCAGACAACAGTTTGGCATTTCTAAATCTCTTACGATAAAATTCACCATTCTTCTCGTACCTTAATAACAAAGCCTGCTTTAACATGTCATAATTGTCTTGGTCTTCCCTGTTCATTTTGGCAAATACTTCATAAGAAGCACCCCTCAATCCCTGTGATAGCTTTAAACTCCACCTCTCTCTCTCTAACCCATATGTAGTAGCTAATAACTCAAAACGTCCCAGGTACCCCTCTATGTCATCGTCTTTCTCAACAAAATGGTCTAAATGAAACCCCATAGCTGAGTTTGAGGCTCCCATACTGGGCGTAGCATCTGAGGCAAAAGGGCTGGCACCATTTTCAGGGGCCGGGCCTTGTAATTCCAGCTCCCTTAGTCGTAATTCGTGCTCCCTCTGCAACCTTCTATCTTCAGCCTCCCTTTCGGCAGTCAACCTTTTTTTTTTTCCTCTGCCTCCCTTTCGGGTCAACCTTTTTTTTTGCCTCCCTTTGCTTTTTATCTTCTGCCTCCCTTTGCTGTCGTTTTTCTTCTGCCTCTGCTGTCGTTTTTCTTCTGCCTCCCTTTGCTGTCGTTTTTCTTCTGCCTCAATCTGCAGCCTCTTAATTTCTCTATCAGCCTCAATTTGTAACCTCTTCTCTTCAGCTACCTTTCTATCTTCCCTTTCAATATATTTATCACATTCAGTCGTTACGTATTGAATTAAAATTTGACCATCCATCCCCATCTCCTTCGCAGTGAGCACAGCAGCTGATCTAAACTTTGCTAGCTCAGCCATACTTTTTAGACCATATAATAATATATAAGCTAAATCTCTAACCAGTAAATACACTAAGTACTTCTAATTACTATAGTCTAACTAATTCTAACTAACCAGTTAACTAATTAATTATTACTGGCTGTGAAGATTCACCAACTTTTATCTGCAGGGACACTTTTACTTTTAAAGGAAATTTTACAATTTATTTCCCTACTTTTATTTCTCCCACCAGGAGATCTTAATATTACTGTTGGGCTAATTATCCCTGGACAAGACCCCAATATATGTAGTGGTATTGATGGTATTGTATGATGATGATGGTACTACATGTAAATTGTATGAGGCCAGCTGTGAAGGCTCCTGAGATAAAATGTAATTGAGAATTGTCAGAAGGCCTTTCTTGCTACCACTACGACCTCACACTTAATTTTTTTTTTTTTTTTTAATGAATGTAGCTGCGTAAAGTGTCTAGGGTTATGATGTGTACTGTGGTGTGATAGTTATAAATATACCCATAGATATTTAACAAGACTAATAAGATTAACAAGTGTTAAAATACACTGAACTAACTCACGTGTGTAAAGTTTTTGATATAATTATATTACATTTATTTGTTCTGGATCAAGTTTTATTTTGACCAGAACTTGTTTTAAAAGAAGGATTTAAAATTTATGAAAATTATGCATGGAATGTTACATAATAAATGCAAAAGTGTACATATTTAAGTACTAGAATAGTTAGTTTTATTAAAATGTTCTGGTAGTCAGCTACTAGGGAGGATATTTATTGTCTGTGCTGTTGGGGTGGTCTCATCACACCTGTCTATATTGACTACACAGTGTCCAGAAAATGGTGGGAATTTTTATGGGGTATCTGCAACTAAATGGGGTTGGTGAATATCCAGCAGACCAGAGGCTCACTCATCTGGTATTTGTAGCTCTGGTGCTGAAATCAGGTGGTCCCACCTCTCCGTGCTGGCGGGCAATAATGGTGGTCTCTGTCACAAGGACTGCACAGATACACTTGTGTAAATCACCACCCGAATAGATACTTCTTCGTGGACGACAGAAACTCGCAGCTCTGCAATCAAAGTATGGGCCATGTGTCAAAATCTATTCTCTACCCACGTCTGGACACCACACTGACACAACAACCACATTATACAGACAGGTCAGATCTCTCTGACCAAACAGCACAGTTACCATGGTGGGTTTACATCCGATAGATCCTCCCAGACTATAGATTCTGAAAAATAATTATTAGTTTTCTACCCTAAAAGAGGATAGGTAATATGTTTCCTTATTCTCAACTCTTGATCGGTCTTGCATAATCCTTGCTGGTGTTTAGGTACATTGTTAGTCCCTAGACCCTGACTTGGGCGGGGGGTCTAGAGCAAAATCCCTACTTGTTTGTAAGGCTAGATTATGATATGGCAGTATCAAATCACTCGAACATGAAACAATATTCAAAATATATAAAGAAATAATTTCAATCTTACCAGATTATGAATAATTAACACAGAAGTGCTAGCAAAACTCAGCTGAGCTGCTGGCTATAGGATGGCGTCCCTAAATTTAACTCACTGTCTTTCATATGGGAAAACACCACACTTTAAAATCTGTGTCTAACACTGAACAATTATTGAAGAATGACCCCAAATGCGCTCTAAGCGCTAATAATATGATTGTCTGTGGCCAATCACTGCCGAGGTTTATTTTTAATTTCAAATTTCCTCACTAAAGTCATTTCAGTCAAGCTTCAGTCACGTATGGATGGTTATCTGTTAGTCTGTCCGTCTCTACTTGTGTTTCTACAAAATTGTGCTCGAATTTTTGACCCAACCGTTCTCTCCCCTTCAAATTTTTGTTGTAAAAAGTTATATTTAGACACAGCTACCACCAATGTCCCTTCACTTCTATGCTAAGTAAATTTGAACACCTGCGTCCAAGGTCGTGTTTTTGTGTGCAAATAACGATATGTTAGATTCAATGCAGTCTGTGGCTGATGTAAACTACACTGTCTTTTGTCATTATTTTCAATATTATCTATCCGTCTGTAAAATTAAGACCATATTCGTTCACTGCTCAGAATAGGCCATCTGGCCAGCTAATTTTTATATTCCTAACATTAATATTAAGAAAAATTTACTTTTTAATTTTTTTGTAATTTTTTTTCAGACATCTGCGTTCTTCCGCTCAAATTCAAATCAAGCGCTTGGTATCGCAAAACGTCCAATTCCGTACCTCGTGTCAATTTGGGGGACTTGAATTTTTTTACTTTCATCCATTTCCCCCCCCCCCCCTCCCCCCAATTGCGTCTCTTTAGCCTTTCCAGTCATATTTTTTTCCCTTTTGATACTCCGTTCCCCTCCGGTCTAGCAAGTCAATTTATGGAGGGTGATGACCCGCGGTCTAGGCGATCATGTACATCAGCAGCCTACGCATTATGTTTTTATCCTGGAATGTTATCCTTGGAGGAATTTTACCGTTGTATCTCTGTCAATTTCACTACACATACATGTAATAGAATGTAATCAATATAAATATATATCTCACTCACCCACTCGGTTGTACTTTTGCAAAAAAAAAAAAACTATGCTTTTGTCCAAAGTCAAGTCTTACGCGCTAGGCTGCTTTCATTCGAGTTGAGTTCTTTTCATCACCAGTGTTTGGATTGCAGTGCCGGAGAATGGTTAGTGAAAATCTTAAATACTGAGAAGCAGTGAAATCCCACTTTTACCAAAGACAGATTTATGGGAGATAATGCCCATTTTCCTAGGCAATTTCCATCTTAAATTAACTCCTGGACACTCTTGTCATCTGAATTCTGTCGCATGGATATCCATTACTTTACCGGGGAGTGTGAAAAAAACTCATTTCAGTCTTCACTACTACTGCAAAGATACTCACCATATCAGTTACATCCATTAATGACGACGAGACCCCGGCAACCTGTTCTGAGCGAACTATTTGCACAGGTAAGTGAAAATGATACTGTTACGTGTCTGTTTATATGAAATTGTTCATTTTGTAGTGACAGGATGGTTTCTGTGGCCAAGTTCACTTCTAGGGGTAGTAGACGTATCAGACAGTGAACAAGCCAACATCAATCATAATTATTTGAGCCATAACGGACGAAGTGGACAGTATACATTTTTACTAAGACTTTTAACGCAGCTCCAAATTCAATACAGGTCAGGCCAATATACAATGGCATATAATTTGCAGTCGTCGATATAACACTAGGCAGTCCGTTCATGTCTGGAACGCTGTCCTTTTCATTCCCAATTTTTAAATATATATTCACACTCGACACTGATAAACTATACTCCCTGTAAATGCAGATAACTAGATACATCTCACAGAAGATCTTGATGTATTAGTAATGGAATAACTCAGGGATATACACTGAAAGCCAGGAGCATACACACATTCGTCCACTCGCCATAAAACACAATGGTAGAAGACCACCAGCAGACGCAAAGATAATTTATGCACAGAACTGGCGTCTGCTTATTTTACCGTATCGGTATGACGTCATACCCCTTTACGGCGTAATTCCGTAAAAGATATAATAAATAGAGAATTGTCTAGCTCAATATAAGACTCACAATATATGTGTCAATTTCAATCGTAACAGATACTAACATCCAATTTTCGGGTGACAGCAACTGGAATGTGAGTGCAGGGAAGATTTAATAAACACACACTTTTTACTATTAAAAGGTAGGTTGAAAAAAAGAGAAAAAAAATAAAAGAGAGAAAAATAAATCGAGAGACCGAGAGAAAAATATCGCTCGTGACAATGTGTTGGATTTGAGAAAAAATACAAACTTCAATTTAAAAATTAAAAAGGTAGTCCATAGCAAATGCTGTTGTAGGGGAGTGAAGAGCTAGAGACTTCACTATGCTAGCTGTCAGCTTTATGTGATGAGGTGACAGGTTTCCTTCCTCGCTACCATTGTCTTCCCTAACTCAGTAGCGGTTAAAAACCCTTTTACCACTGGGTAGACTGAAGCGTGATCTACTAGATTTTGAACCCAATAACTACCTCTAGAAGCGAGAGCTCTATCCACTCTGCCCTCAAAACTGCAATACATTATCTTTAAAAATGCTGTGTGTATTGGTCTCGGGAGGAACATACACCTAATAATACTGTGGCGCTAAATAATAACCATTCAAGGACTGCGTTACCAAACAAAGTAATGTAGATGAAAGAATTGCAAGTAAACATTGCCGCAAGCAGCACTTGTTTATTTCAGCTATTGGATCAAGGAATCAAAACAGCAAACAAGAGAAATATCATGAGTCTTCCACATCCAGGAATGATTAAAAAGATCATCAAGGCATCAGAGGGAATAAGAATGCTATTTAAAAAATATTTGCAAGCGCATTTAAGGAAAGAAACAAGATATACCCGTAAACTGTTAACATCACATCCTTGACAACGCAGAAGCTCCATTGGATGTTGAAGGCTTTGAGACCTGAGACTTAAAGACAAGATTTCAGATTGTTGGAAAGACAAAACTTATAGATGCTGAAGGCTTTTTCTTCTTCCTTCTTCCTCGTTCGTCCTGAAAAGGACGTTGGTTGAGTTGTGTCACCGTTTACAGCGAAGCTGCGATATTTGCCCTGTTCGGCCCGACACATCCGACTTCCGCATGGCATTTTTTGGGACCGAGTTTGCCTTCCCTTTTCGATCCCTACTCTCTCGGCCAGACTGCAGTGATGCAGCCTGTTTCCAGGACCACTGAAATCTGAGACTTAAAGAAAAGATTTAAGATTGTTGGAAAGGCAAAAGATAAAACTTACAGATGCTGAAGGCTTTGAGATCTGAGACTTAAAGACAAGATTTCAGATTGTTGGAAAGGCAAAACTTATAGATGCTGAAGTACGGACAGGTATTGATGAGAAATATCTTCTAATGATAATGTGACTGAGGAAGATGTGGCTCTGTACGTATACCATTGATGAATTATTGTTTTCTTCTCATGAAGAATAAGAAAACGCGTACAAACTAAAATATTAGAGCTCATGACACATCTAAATCTTCTGATCAACATGAAGAACAAGAAAACACGTACAAACTTAAATATTCGAACTCATAACACGCCTATATCTCCTGGTTAACATGAAGAACAAGAAAACACGTACAAACTAAAATATTCGAACTTATGACACATCTACATCTTCTGGTCAACAAGAAGAAAAAGAAAACACGTACAAACTAAAATATTAGAACTCATGACACATCTACATCTTCTGGTCAACGACATTGCCAGATCCTGTTGTGTTTTTGTGAATCATTTTATCACTTAAAACGGGAGGAATGCATTTATGCAAGCGTTGTAGTGATCCGCACAAAAGAGGAATAGTATGGTTCATTTTTTCTCCTAGACCAGCCTGTCTTAACCTTTTTACCCTGGAGGAACCCTTAAAATAATTTTCAGGTCTCAGGGAACTCCTGCTTAAGAAGTATTCTTCGTCTTCTTCTTTGATCCACTGTCACTGAGCGTCAGCTCTTGGTGACCAAGTCTAGAGCCCATGATGAGTTCTCTCGCGGAACCCTAAGGTTCCATGGAACCCCGTTGAGAAACCTTGTCCTAGGTTGTCTTCAAGATCTTTAACTCCAAAACCTATGTCTTTTTAATCATACGTTGTATGTAAATTGTGCGGTTGTTGATTTTAGTATGAATTTTTTTGGGAGGGGGCACTTCAATTAGAAATAATGTCTTATAATCTGAACTAACTGTTCTGGTAAGTCTTGCCTGCTACGCATATGTGTATTTGTGTTTTAACGATGATGTATGCATTTTCCATTCTTTGAGAATCACGTGAATCCGAAAAGTGGCTTAATTTACCAGACAATATGTAATCAACAAAGACATAGAAACTCTGTGAAAGGGCTATATAGAGCTAAAATGATTAGTGAGAAAAAAAGGAAAGAAATTGCGATTAAGCAATTCCTTATATGTCGGCCCATCAATCTGAGAAGACCCTGTCTGATAAATGAATTAAATTTGTCTTTTATTTGGAAGAAAGCGAATTCTTTAGCAGACGATCATTCGCTTATTGTTGTAATTCACGTTTTCCGTGACTTTGTATCAGGCAGGATGTTTAACAGGAAAGCTGAGATTGCCACCTCTTTAACAAATAACGGCTCATGTGCGTGCGAATTAATGAGTCCAAAACTGCAGCTTTGACTCACAGGGCCGGACAAAGGCTATTTGTCCTCGGATATCCCCCCCCCCCCTTTTTTTCTTTTTTTTTTTTGATTGTAACCATCTCTCTCTCTCTCTCTCTCTCTCTCTCTCTCTCTCTCTCTCTCTCTCTCTCTCTCTCTCTCTCTCTCTCTCTCTCTCTCTCTCTCGATCTATGAAAAAAAAAAAAAAAACCAGCGGAGCAGATCAAAGCCATCACACTCATGCGACAACTCTTGATAAGTCACCGGCTTATAGACGCACCCCAAACGGAAGTGCGATTCTAAGTGGATGCGTTGCATTCCTTACATATCTTGGAACATCGACAGTAGCTGGTTCGCTTCAGGCAGCCCGCAACAAGCAGTCACATGCTTTTGCAGTGGTGGTTTATGTAGCAATTAGTTGTCCATGATGTAGTTGCCAGCCACATGCATAAGACACATCAATCGCCTTGTACGAGATACTAGAGGATTCATTAGTCGTGTTCTTTCTGTGCCTCTTCAGAGATCCCAGGAACTAAACAGGCTTTAATGTTATATGTAAACAAATATTTTTGTTTAAAGTTAAGAAAGTATATTAATGATCAAAAGATGTTTGAAGTGACCAATACACAAACCGAGACGGGAAATAATCGGACTGAATCACAAGATAATACAGTACTTATTCTGGAACAAGCCAGGGCAGACGAAACTGGGAAAACTCCCAAACCAGACAGAACTGAGATTTTGATATAGAAATAAATGTATTGCTAAATTCACAGCAGGCTACACAGTACAAGATGGCATAGAGGGAAGCTTATACCCTACATGGAGCTAACAGGCGGTAAATGCTGATGGGTAGAATGTGTTCTCATGCAGTTATCAACGCACTGTAACTGTCGTAAATCCGTATGTAGTCTTTACAAGGTAATGAGGACTACAGTAAGACGATGGAGTGGGAAAAATGAAGAGACAAATGTAATATATCTTACTAGGACAAAAGACCAAAAAAAAAAAAAAACAATAAGTTTACGTTGCGGCCGCAAGGCCTTCGTCGGGAACAGACAAACAAAAGCATAAAGGAAATAAAGTGAGAACTAAGTAGAAAACATAAGAATAAAAAAGAAACACTTCCTGCTTTGGTTCACATGGCTAGACAAAAATGGTTACCGCTGCTACCGGAAGTAGGGAGAAAATATAAAGTACGAAAAAAAAAAATACAGACGGACTCGAAAACTGAGGGGGGGAAAAGTATAAAAGGTAGAAAGATAAAGGTAGTCCCACAACAGTAACTAGCGTAGGAGTGTGAAGTGTTAGAGACTGTCTGTACAAGGTTTCAGTTTTATGAGATGGGGTGACCGATTAACAACCTCGTAGCCGGTGCCTTCCCTAACTCGATAGCAGAGTCAGGTACCCATTTACAGCTGGGTAGACTAGAGCGTGACGCTACCAGGTTCTGAACCCGGTAATTTTGCCTAGAGAAGCAAGACAAACTACTCTGTCACTGAACCACTCACCATATTCTTGACTTACAATTACAAAAATGAGTGGTCTGACAAACATGGAATTTCTTTCATTTTGTTTGTATTATGTGTGTGTGTGTGTTTGTGTTTTTTGTGAGACCTAAGAGAACGCGAAGAAGAGAAAGGAGACAGATATAAAGAATGATAAAGGGGATGTTAAATGTGTTTCTAGGACGCTTATATTATTTAATACTGGTTTTTGCATTAGTGTTTGGACTTGAACATACGAACACGGCAACATGTAATGCGAATGAGTGACGTTCACTTCGAAGTCATTTATAGAGATTTATTTTACACTGGACAAACGATGAGCTCCAAATTTTGATGAAAATGGTGGCATGTATTTTCATATCAGCAAGCTTACAATGACTGATAGGCAGACGTAACGTCAGTAAAAGTCATAATGTCCACGAATTAATACTGCATATCGAACTCGTCGAAAAGTCATTTAATATATACTACTGGACAACAGTTAAGGGCCGCCATTCAGTTTAGACAAGGTTTATATAATTGATTGGCAAACTGTAAAGACAAGTGAAAATGTCATTAAATGTCCAGTAGTATAATATACTTTCCTTTACAATCCAACCATCACCGGCACACATAGAAATACATTCTTCATAGAATCTGTAACTCATGCAATGGACTTCTGCACACACAATCCGAGCTCTCACACTTGCGTCCGAACACCTTGAAGTACACAGGCCACAAGAGGGCGTTACAAGTCTACCGCAGACGTGCACCGCCCTCAACCCCCCCCCCCCTCCCTATTTTAAGTTTATAAACCCATAAAACGGTATTGAATCAGTTCTACAAGTTAACGGTACACAGGAAACAAGGGAAGTCGCTGCCGTTGACTTCTCTAACTCAAGATCAGAGTCAGGTACCCATTTACAGCTGGTTAGACTGATGCGTGACACTACCAAGCTTTGAACCCGAAACCCGGTAACATATTGCGGTAGTGGAGTGTTAGAGACTTCACCATACTAGGTCCAGCATCGAGAGGTGGGGAGACCAGTTTCCTTCCTCGCTGTCTTTTCCTTCCCTAACTCAAAGTTAAGTACCCATTTATAGCTAGGTAGGCCCCACCTCTCGATGCTGGACCTAGTATAGTGAAGTCTCTAACACTCCACTACCGCAATAAGTTACCGGGTTTCGGGTTTAAAGCTTGGTAGTGTCACGCATCAGTGTAACCAGCTGTAAATGGGTACCTGACTCTGATCTTGAGTTAGAGAAGGCAACGGCAGCGAGGAAGGGAACAGGTGTCACGCATCAGTCTAACCAGCTGTAAATGGGTACCTGACTCTGATAGGGACTTGAAAGCTGATGATGATGATGATTATTGTGGCGAACTTCTAAATACAATATCTAAATTAGAATATAACAGTATAGTGCATAAAGTCAAAGATAGGATAGTACTACAAGATTTCGGCGAGAATCTTAGTCGTCGCCTACGCCTTCAGCTTATTATTTGATAACACATTAGCCGAACAAAAAGGGTACCCAATTTTTCAAATTCGTCCTTGAGACAAACGTAACACTTTCCTAGGTCAACTAAGTATTTGCCTAAATACATTGTAGAGGGGAGAGGGGACGGATAGATAACCAACGCAAATCACGTCTCACAATTGTTTCTAAAAATAAAACTAACTTGCTAGTATTGCCCTTAGGCGGTTTCAAATACGATGTAACGTTAGAAAAAGTGGACACTACGGTCATGAAAACACGCTTAGCTCTTATTGCGAATGACATAAACTCTCGTAATTAGCTTGAAAGTAAATGGGAAAAGAAGTGAACAGGAGGTAGTTTAAAAATCAACAACTAACATGGAGAAAAAAAATGGAATATTGAACCAAGCCACGTAGCCCCATAAAAATCATATATTCGTGTACCTGTGGCCTTGCTGACTAAGAATATGTTATCAATTACATAAATAGTCCATTAGAAAATCAAATATTGGGAATAATACATAGAGAATCGGAGATACTGTCAGGTCAAGTCATGTCTGCTTAGATTGGATAGCATATTTTTTGGGGAAAAAATTAGGTGAGAGAAAGGCTAAGATAGTACAATGAAAGGGATTGGATGGAATTTGAAAGAAGCCGTAATATTATTGGCTGACCTAAATATACAAATCTAGTTGGTAATAGTAACGCATAGGGTTTGAGATATTTTTTTTTAAAAAAGAATTCATTCAAAAAAAAGAGATGCTTGGTCTCATTGGCCAAAGCTTTTTACATGATAGGAATAGTAGGATGCTCGCTGCCATTTTTTCAAAATATTCAGAGGAGCAAGAAGCGATGAGCAGACCTGTGCTTTTTTAATAATACTACCATCAGAAAGCAGTCTGAACAGAGGCAGTGATGAAAGTGTGCTATATTCTATTGCCTAATTCATCGTTACTTGTTTATATTTCCTTGATATGTGGTAAGATTGATTTTATTGACTTTTAATTAACAAAGGGTTGTGTGTAAGAAAAGGCCATGAAAAAAGATTGTAATTAAATGGTTCCATAACAGACTTAGGCATGGCCTAGATGTTGATCCATCATATAAGGGACTATCTAGAAATTTAAAAACTACAGGACTATATATATGATGATCATGCAGGAACATTACACCTATCTTATTGCATGGAAAAGATTATTGCAGGAATGACAGAGGCGTAGCATCCATTAGGGAAGAGAAAAGAAAACTGGTAAAATTTGTTCCATCAAACTAAAAAGGAGAAGCAGGGTTGTCAGAGAGAGCTGACCATGTTCTTTTGTGTTGACCATATGTTTACATGTAAATTGGGAGGAATTAGTTTGATATTAAGACAGAACCATAACTTGCATCGACAGGGGTTCCTGCTGGCACTTGTCTGGTGCTAGTACTCGATCAGTGAAGAAGTCTGCAAGATTTCAAAGAGTCTCTGGCACCTACTTGTATCAAAGAAGTCAAGACCAGAGGAGACTGAAGTATTTGGCCAAACCGACTACAACTGCGGCTTATTCCAGGAACCAGATAAGTGCTATATCTGGCCTGGGACAAATTATCAATATTAAATAATAATCTCCTGTGCTTACAAAAACATTCCTCCTAAAGATATAAGGAACAATCATAGTGAAACAAGAGGCATTGGAATGATGACAATCCCCAACCTGCTTCCCATTCCCAGTATTTAATTAGAGTAAACAACATCAAAGTGAACATTTGTAACAATGTACTATGGACATATTGTCTGTTGCATGTAAATATTTTTATATATATTTGTAAATATATCTATCCATCTAAATTGATTCTCATTGAACTGTAGTCCTGACCAAAACAACTTTAGGCTCAGGACCAATAAATTTTAACAAAAAATATTTTAAATATAAAATTTAACAGCTGGAGTTAGTTGAGTTTATCATAGTACTTAGTATATGTTTGTATACGTTTTTGTATTGAGATTCTTTTACTTAGTTGAGTTTATCATAGTACTTAGTATATGTTTGTATACGTTTTTGTATTGAGATTCTTTTACTACCCTCTTACAATACTGTTACGTGCAGTCTTTGATATCTTACAATATTATACATAGGTAATTTTTTAGTGCTTAAGGGAAAGTCATTATTGAGTTACTTCCCTTGAACTCCGCGGATAAATACATTTTACTGCGATTTATTCGTTGTTTGGGTAATAATAGATTGTTCTTGCTTCAGAATATCTATGGCCTGAATTTATGTGTATTGTTTGTCTGAGTAGGACAAGTCTGTCTTATATCTGTATATCTTTACATATCTAGGTCGAACTATATGTTCTGTTGTCTCTAGAGAGGTCAAAGGCTATTCGGCGGATGTGTCGCTTGAGTGGGATGATTTGGCTTCGTCCTGATAGGGAATGTGTGTGTTTTGCTATGTCGGCTTGATGCCTTGAAAAGTGATCTCAGTGGTTTTGGGGAAAGTGATAGTCGTCTAGACCTATCGTGTATGCTTTACCCCAGTGTTTATTCATCTTGCCAAGGAATGGCAGTTTCATATTCCCTCTACCAAGGTAATCAAAGATACTCTTATGAACTCTCGATCGAAGCCACCATTGTCGATAATTACGATTTGAATGTTTAAGAGAATATATTTGACTCGATGAAAAAACGACTTCGATTCCTAGCAGCACTATATTCTGTAGAATGCAGTCTATTGTTCATGACCAAATCTACAGAGCAAACGAAATGTTGTATGAATGACTAACTTTAGAACAGATTCATTATCTGTATTCAAACGTGAGTGACAGTTCACGAGTGGAGCCATCTTGGAACCAAAACATGTAGGACTTTCAAGAAGAGAAAAGGGATGCCCGTATTATCGCTTGATCAGTCCAGAGATCACTGCTACACATGAGAACCCATTGTTAGTGGTTCAATATTATTATATGGAAAAATATGTGCTGAACATTATGTTGAAGAATCGTTGCTAAACGAGATTAGGTTTAGAAGTCATCTGAAATATTGTTTACAAGCTGACGTGCTCAGTCAGTGACGTCAGATGATATATGTATGGGCGATACTGAGTGCTTGGCTATTGACAGTCCATTATACCATTATTCTACATGAGTGCCCATGTAACATTGCAAGACCATTTGTCCACTGTACTATGATGTATTATGGCAACCTGTGATTTGTCACTATCTGTGCTGTCGAGTGTGTACGTCCAATTAAACTTTAGAAAAGGTACACAGTCGTTGGTGTCGATGACTTCCGGTCATACATGAGTGTGAGAAGAGAACATTTGTCAACAACACGAACCCTTATCATCATTCGCACATTATACACTCCATCCATGTCTACACAACACTGCGTAGGTCAAGCATAGGGATCTTGTCAACTGATGATGATAGACGCCTGTCTTCCCGCCTAGGAGTGTTCTGGTGTACTTTATCAACATATATTATATCCAACTAAATATCAACATTATCAAATACCCTAGACACTTTATGTAGCTTTCAGTCACGCTAGTCAAAAAGAATATAACTTCGAGTGAGATCGTAAGGTGGTAACAAGAAAGGTACTCTGTAATACAGTTGTTCATTGTTTACCTCAGAGACCTTCACAGTTGATCTCACTCAAGTACAACTATACGCACACCATTCTTCTTAACATCAAAACCCACCACAATTATGATGACTTGCAATTCCCTAGACTTAAGGGTCTTTTATATTTGGACATGCGCCCTAATATAACCGACTAGGTTGAACGGGACGCGCCTCACCAAAACGAGACAAAAGTGTAAAAAAAAATTAAAAAATTCGAGTAAGTTGTATTTTTTTCGGATTACAAAAAAAAAAAAAAAAGAAAGGACGGACGGGGTGGGTAAGAGATTTGTGACGTCGCGTAAGGGGGTGGCAAAAAACTATTCAGGGCCCACAAAACCCACAAAACTGCACCTACCACGGTCCTATTCAGAGCCCACAAAACTGCACCTACCACGGTCCTATTCAGGGCCCACAAAACCCACAAAACTGCACCTACCACGGTCCTTTTCAAGGCCCAAAAAACTGCACCACGGTCCTGTTTAGGGCCCACAAAACCAACAAAACTGTACCCTGGCAAGAAAGCCTTTATTTGTTTTCACCGCTGGGTGTGGAGGGCTGGGTGGAGAGAGCTGGGTGGGGAGTTGGTCCCCTCCCTCGCTATGCACTGATCCTTGTCAAATATTTACCTAATCAGAGCCGGATTAACGTAGTAGCAAAAGTAGCATATGCTACGAGCCCCTTTCTTTTAGGGCCCCGCGCCAATAAATATGTACATAATTTTTTGGTCATCTTCTAATACGAGCGTTAAACCAATGATCTTGTGATGTATGCCATCTTTAGCGCCTTTTCATTTGATGTCAAGAAATTGTGAGAGAAAGAGCATAACAGGGTGACTTAGTGTGACTCTTTATTACTTTTATCTTAACTGTTTGCGGACAGAAGCAGTCATTTTCTTTGGATTTGTTGAAAGCCTGTACTCCTTCTTTTCTGCTTCTACCTACCGGTGGGGTCTCCTTTCTACTGCATTATGTGCTGGCGGTAGTCATAATAAGTCCCATTTGCCCTTTGTGAAAAGACTGTCAGATACCAGGTGGTCCGCTTGGGCAGATGCGACAAAAGCACTTTTTCACAGCTTTTCTGCAATAAAACAAGTCTTGGATGATATTTCAGATAACAATGATCAGAAGGCAGAGTGTCGTCAACAGGCTCGTTGTCTACTTTCAACCATGATGAAGCTAGAAACGGGAATAATGATCATACTGTGGGATCAAGTATTACACCGTTTTCAAATGACCAGTGCTTCTCTGCAATCTTCTGACCAAGATTTGAATACAGGTTGTGCACTCTATGAATCCCTGCGGGGGTATATTCAAGCTATGCGGTCTACGAGACATGAGAAGGTGCTGAAGATGGATAGGATACACACTGAGCAAACTTGCTTATAGCTTTACCAGGCAGTCCTTCGGGACGCGCCTCGCCAAGACGAGGCAAAAATTTTACATTAAAAATAATAAATAAACAATGACCCATGCTACCACCCCTGCCTGCGAAAATGCATAATAGACTAACCCACAACCCCTACCTGCCAAATGTACTAACCCCGCCCGCAGGCGAAAAAAAAAAAAATTATTGTAAGAAAAAAAATGTAAGAAATAGTTCAGACCTTCTTATTATTATGGAGATACGTGTCATTTGTTCATTCATACTCTCTTTTCACCCCTTATGGAACACGGAATCAGCATTGCAGCTGGTCAGTTTGGAGTTGTAAAATTTCAGGAGTTGGAGTCGGTAAAAATATTCTGACTCCGACTCCGAATTTTATGCCATACGACTAGTAAAAAAACTGTAGTCGGAGTCGGGAGTCGATAGGCGGAAGTCGGGAGCTGTAGTCAGGAGTTGAACTTCTACAATTTCAGGAATCAGAGAATTGTTTGTCCGACTCCACAACCCTGATAAAATTTGACAGATAACCGAGAAAGAAATTCATTGCACATCAAGATATCTATGTGTTCGCTAATTAAATACCATTGATTAAAAAGCAAATACAAGCTGTATTGATCTGTGACATCTTACAGCCAATAGATATTTCCGTCCGGTAAACTGTAATGTAATTATTCGCCACAAATATACTATAATTTCGTTAATGAAGTGGAGACACTTGATTATTGCGATCAGTAACCCCTAATATTCATAGCATAATAACCGATGGAAAGAACCAGACAAATACAAGTGGGACGAGAGATAAAGAACAAATTCTGCCGTTGAATAAGACACACACTGAGGAAAGCTGCTGAAATATATACAAGGCAGTATTTGTTTTGGAACCCCCATGGAAAAAGAAATAGACTTAAAAACCCTTGGAGCAATGGCGACAGATATGAAATGAATAAATAAGACATGGTAAAGATATTGACGGATGGAACAGGACAGGAAGGTTTGTTGAAGACTTATTCTCTACATGAAGCTTAAAGGTAAATGAAATGGTGCATTCTTTCATCCATTCATCACCCGTCAGCTCACCAAGGAGCATAGGCCTTCAACAAACTTACGTCAAGTTTTCCTGTCCCGTGCCGTCAGGTCAAGGTCTTTCCATGTTTTCTTGATCCCTTTCATGTCTATCTCCACTTCTCTTCTCCATGTGTTCCTTGATCTTCCTCTACCCCTTTTACCCCGGGGATTTCAGACCAAGGGTTGCCTTGTAATGCTATCAACAGGTTTCCTCAATGTGTGTCCTATCCATTACCAGCGTGTTTTTCTCATTCTTAGATCTTGACTAATTATGATTTATCATATATATAATTTATCATTCCTGTATGTTTGTTCTTTGACGAAAACATATTTGTCGCTTTGCTCGCTGTTTCATTCTTGTCTGACTATGAAGTCGTCTGTTACCTTTTACTGATGTTGATTATCACTAAAATCTAACGCTCGGTGATGATGGATCAAAGACAGGACATATTTATATTGATTTAATTACTCAACCAGACGATACGTCAAGGCCTAAAATCCCAACCGCTGCAGATCCTAGTAGAACAGTCCCAACTAAGATGGTTTGGCCATGTCTCTACAGAATGGGAGAAGATCGGCTGCCACGGCAGGAATGGGAGGCTAAGAGCCAGGGATCCAGACCTTCAGGACGACCCAGAGTCCGCTGGGAGGACAACATTAGACAATCTTTGAAGGACCGAGGACTAGAATGGAACCAGGCCAGGAGGAAGACAGCCGATAGGATAGTATTGCGCTCTCTCTTCCATACCTCTACGCTCACGGTAGAAGAGGAACGACTAAGTAAGTAAGTTAATTACTCATTTTCCGTATAGAATATCAGTATTCATTTAAACGGATCCCAGTTCCCAGAAAGAATTTTGAGCTAACAATTCTTGTCCATAAAAACTCCACCACGACACCGTTTTTATTTCCTTCCGCCTAAACGACGCAGTAAATTACACAATTCCACGCAATATGGATCCTTGTCTTTATTTTTTGACTCCATTTTTTATTCCCAGTCTGGACTTGATGCATCTTTGCGTGCCCTGTAATACGATCTTGGCTTCTGCTGCAAGCCAAACTGGAAGCCACAGAAATAAATTAGAAATTAGGATCAAGAAGTTGTAAAGAAAAACAACAAACAAACAAAAAAGTCGCGTATTTAAGGAAATGGAGAAATATAAAGTAGATGGAATAAGATATGATTATACAAATAAGATTTGAATGTGCCGAAAAATAAGAAGATTAGAAAGAGATTAAATAAGCTCTGTAATTACCACTATTATTTATACTAATACTTTACACAACATTTTTATTTTACTTTCACAGCTGTTTCAAGTTGGCAGAATGGATAAAAACCATTACTTTTTAAAAAACTGAGATTAGAAGTTTTTATGATAACGTGTGTACTTTTTTGTTTTAAATAAACATCTTCTTCCACACAATGTTATCGTCTTCAGGCTTTGCACAGTGACCATGTTTGCAACTGAAAATAAAAACTTAGTATAAATGTGAAACTTATGAGTTTTCGATTGTTTCATCACTAAGATGTCTCAACAACTGACCAGAAGTGTCAGTTCTCGTGAACTGTATTAGCCTTTTAACACTTTGTTATTAACACTGCCCGTTCCATCATCCTCTGTGAACACGCTTTCCATTTCTTTGGACGCGGTTTGTCTGAGGACATTATTAGAGACATGGTGTTGAATGTTGATTCTGCTGACCCTCGTTCAATCCTCGTCTCCTCGAGGCGCAATGTTTTGATATTCATTTGCTTCAGGAATTATATCAGTCACAACTTGCTCATCATTATGTTATAGCTAACGCTCGAAGCTCCTGTTTGATGCCTCTTCACTTTGGTGTATATTAATTAGTAATGCAGCATACCTTATGTAGGCAAATAAGTAAAAATAAAATGTTTAATACAACTTTTCAATAAAAGACATGTATCCTTTCGGCGCAAAACCCTTCGTTAATTATTATAACTTGATGCTGCAACTGTAATCCCAATATTTCCGCTACTGCATCTCCAATTTTTGTTTACTATAACTACTTGTACTACAACTACTACTATTACTACCATTACTACTATCACTACTGCTTCTACTATCACTACTGCTGCTACTACCAGTACTGTTATTACTGCTGCTTCTATTTCTAATTCTACTATTACTTCTGCTACTATTATTACTACTAATACCAACACTACTACTATTAATACTACTACTATTACGACGACTACTACTGCTACATCTATTACTTGTATTACTGCTACTGCTGTTGTCGATACCACAACTTCTAATACCACCATTTTATTTGTTGTGCTTCACAAATAATTTTTATTGAAATGTCCGGTCTTATTAATATAAATATATCATCCTATTTTGAAACCTACACACTACTACTTTGACCTATATTCCAGTTTCCTGTTCGTAACGTTCATATTTACTTTATTATCATGAGCTTCGAGTGGCAGTGGTTAGAACTCGAGTTTCTCGTAGAAAGAGACCGTGTTGCAAACCAGATCGTGCCATTCTCCGGTATATCCAGTTGTAAAAAATTTATAATTCTGCTGTTGAGTTAGGGAAGGCAAAGGCAGCGAGGAATGGAACTGGTAACCCTATCTTAAGAAGCTGAGACATAGTCCCATACTAGTATGTTTTTAAAAGGTGAAGACAGCCTTACAGTTTATACTGCCATGAGACTACCTTTAACTTTTTATTGTTTCTTAATTTTGTTTGGGAAATATGAAAGCGAGTGCTGTCTTGTATCGCTGTTACCCCTACAACTGCTGACCACTAATAATGGCAGCACTGTTTCCTACTAATATTGCCACTGTTACTGCTGCTGCTCCTCTACATTTACTGCTAGTACTACCACATTTTTTACTGCTGCTACAACTACAACTACTACCAATATTACCGCGCTGCTGCCGTACAACAACATCAACTACGACTACTATCACAAGTGTACAACTATTACTACTATTATTATTACTATCACTACCATCACTACTGCTATTACTACCACAACTACCAATATTATTACTGCGATCATTACTACTTCTACTACCTTTATTATTTATTCTACTACCACCATTATTACTACATTGCCACTATTATTGCTAGCGTGAAGTCTGATTCACAACACGTCATTCTGACCAAACAGTGCGCCATACTTTATAAAACTGTATGATGGACGGACCAATGGAATCGCACTTTCATGTATAGTGTTTACAAACGTACTAGCCTAACAATGGCGAGCTCAAATCTGTGTAACCTTGTTTCAATTGGAGGTAAGCTACAGACTTATGAGCGAAGTACAGCATGGCAGAGGTCAAGAATTCACTAATAGGAATGTTCATTTAATAGTGTGCGCAAAGATTTCCACGGGAAGTAATATAGGAATGGAGAAATCTCGAGTGGACTGCATCGAGACATCAGACAAGTCAAAAAATTTGCTGTTTAGGCTACGCCAAGGAAAAGATGGAAGTATGATAATAAAAGACTATTATCTAGAAAAAGAAAAAATAATCCAGGGCGTAATTTAAGCCTAAGATGAAGAAAATCGGTCCATGAATAAGGAGGATATGTAGATTACTAGTTTTTCATATTTGCACATCTAGACAAATGTATGCCTATATTTCGGAACGCAAACACACTTTAGCAGTAAAGCTCCTCTGTCGTTCGGCCTTGGCCTATATATAGGACGTGCCCTAAATGGAAAGCAGGCCATGAAAATTTTAAATACAGCGAGAAGCGCCAGTTCGGTCAGAGAGACTTCTTTGCCTTTTGCATCTGAGAGTAGACTGTGTGACCACTAACAGCTCGACTGTATGTACTTGAGGGAAAGAAAGAATGTATTAAAAAAAATATATATATAATTCTAGTTAATTAACTTCTGCGTTAAGAAGTGTGTAGATGTGTTTCAAACTACTGTGTAATTTCTGGAGGCTAAACCAAGCCTGTGTATATTCAAATAAATTAAGAATGGAAGCAGAAAGGGTGTCCATGGTTTTAGAAAAGCATTTAAAGAATTATTTCTTGATGGAATGGGACACACACCAGGAACAACGGAAAGGATGAAAGGAATTATTTTACTGTATTGTTTAAGATATCACTTAGTATTTTTTTCACAAAACCTAATAACTTTATGGAGGCGAATAATGGACAAATGGCTCTAACCAAGGATTTGGAGAAAATTGTATTCACAGTGAACTGGATTGTGTTATTACTGATATATTATGCCCTGTGCGTCTACTGGCACACTGTCTGAAACTGTCTCTCATCCCCTACCTCTGTACTAGAGGGATAGTGATAGACAATATAGTGGTTAATCAAATATGTTTCAGGTTATATCCTGTCATCCAAGTACAAGTTAAAGAGTCAGCCACTACTGCAGGAACTAGTGGTGCGAGCGCCCTTGTTGTTCATAGAGACAGCCACCCAGTATCCACAGCCTGGAGGAATCTCATGTAACTTTTCCTTCCATGTCAGGAGTGTGACAGGCTTCAATTCACCAGATAAGTGGCCAAACAAGGCTACTGTTCAAAGTACCCAGTAAAACCACTAAAGACATATCTAATGATGACATCTTGTTGGGCATAGTTATAGCCAGTGATAGCCTAAAATTCAATGACAGTGAAATAAAAGTGTTATTAAGATATAGATATTCTACAACCAGAGTGAGTTCAACCAAGAGAGAACTTTCCTAATATTTTAAAGACTTTAGATACTTTTGACTATTTTACAGGTGATTTTATTTATTTGATGGTGTAATTAAATTTTGAGTTTCTTGAAAGATTTTCAAACAGAAAAGAAAACTTGTAAAAATAAATTGTAAATATGTACCAGCAGACTTACTTAAATTATTTAAGTTAAGTTACTGTTCTTGTTGGTAGATAGTTTAGTTAATACCCCTAGCAGAGCTAATAATATTAACAGAGGAGGATCTGGAGAGGAGCATTTAGGAACTTAGAGTAATACATTACCATCTTCTCTAGGAACTTATACAGCTTGATCCTACCTTTGATGTCCATACACCCTTACTCTTTTCAGAGAAGGGGGTATTACTTGTAAGACCAGTCTCTTATCTGTCACTATCCTGGTATCACCTGATACAACTTTATGTCCAGGATACTTTATAATTTCAATAATAATCAACCCTCTCGTGACAATTGCTACTAATACTACCAACATCGCTAGTACTACTATTACTACTATCAATACTGTTACCACTATAGCTACTACCACTACTACACTAAAACCACTGCTACTACTTTTACTACTACTACTGCTGCCAGTACAACTATCGCTTCCAGCACTAATACAACTACTACCTCCCACACTTACTACTACTAATAAAACTTCTATTATTACTACAGCTACTACTACTATCACTACTACTACCACCGCCGCCGCCACTAATTCTACTACTACTAATACTACTACTACTACTATTATCACTACTACAACTATTACTATTACCTACGACTTCTACAAAAGCTGCTACTACTACTACTAAGACCACCACTATTACTACTAATATTGCCACTGCTATTGCACCTATTAATACTGTTACTGTAGCAACTGCTGCTCCAACTAGTAGTAATAAAAACAGTAATAATTTCGCACCCCAGACAATCTTCTCGTTACTATTTTTACAATTCATTTGCTTTCAAAATAGGAAATGAATTTTTCTGGCTGACCGCCCTCATCTAGATCTGATTTTTGTAATGCGCGTGTCATAAACTTTCCAGGTAACCCATTATAACTGTCTGCCAGGCTGAGGAGAATTAAGAAAATAACTGGAATTGCTTTGTGTCGCAATGAGAGAAAATTGTGCGGCTGCGCTAGCCTACTAACCACACTTTGTGATTAGCCTTGCCAAAGTTCAGTCAAGCGGAAGCGGGCGACAGTAAAGTACTTTCTATGTAGCTACAATTTCTCCATTTATGCTTGTCTCATCGTCTACCGACGTCCCTTCTTTTCAATTTTCTGTTATTGATCGTTTACATTTTCTTCTAATTTTCTTCTTGTTTATTTCTTCCTTCTCCTCTACTTCTGCTCATCTATTTCTTTCTTTTATGTCCCTCTTACTCTTTGTTTTTATTTTCTTCGTCTGTATTTTCTTATTCTCTCTCTTCTTCTTTTGCTCACCTCTTTTTTCATTTTTTTTTCTTATTCTTCGTTTTCAGTATTTTCTTAAGTTCGTGTTTTTCTGTCCCCTTTAAGCATGATGGAAAGATTCTGCGTACTTTAAGAGCTATTTAAAAACATTTTAGACAGTGATTCCACTTGTCATACAGCGGCCTCAAGGGCCACATATGAGTTCTCAAACAAAGAACACTACTTGTTCTGATTGTTCTTGGCTCTGGCCAAGAGTGCGAACGTTTCTGGTTCTGTTTTTATGTGTATTTCATAATGGAGAAGCTGAAAACATTTCTATTTTCGCTGTGCTTCTTATTTGATCCCTTCTTGCACTTGTTTGTCATTTTTCTCACCATGGATATTTAATATATTGCACTTATTTGCCATATCTATCGAGGGCAAACTATTTAGGAAAATTGTTAACACTTGATCTAGGAAGAGGCATAACTCAATGCCTGTGGCCTGTCTATACGACAAAGTAAAACCGCACTGAGAGGCCAGAAGGTGAAACAAATTATGAAAAAATGATTTAGAACCGCACGTTAACTTCTTTTACTTTCCCTTGTATACCACTTTGTAAAACATAACATTAATATATACCGCTGTGTAAAACATAACATTAATATATACCCCTGTGTAAAACATAACATTAATATTTACCCCTGTGTAAAACATAACATTAATATATACCCCTGTGTAAAACATAACATTAATATTTACCCCTGTGTAAAACATAACATTAATATATACCACTGTGTAAAACATAACATTAATATATACCACTGTGTAAAACATAACATTAATATATACCACTGTGTAAAACATAACATTAATATATACCACTGTGTAAAACATAACATTTATATATCCCACGGTGTAAAACATAACATTAATATATACCACTATGTAAAACATAACATTATTATATCCCACTGTGTAAAACATAACATTTATATATCCCACTGTGTAAAACATAACATTAATATATACCACTATGTAAAACATAACTGTTAGGTCCAAATCTAAGCAAGTTCATTAATCGTTATAAGTCCGCGATGAGTAAGAGATTATAGTGGTTATCCCACTTGAACAGCTTTTGTCTAGCTGTTAATTTATTTAAAAAATGTATGAGCGTATTGTAAGCGAATCTTCAAGATTCAGCACGCTTCTCACGGTGACTGAGTTCCACGTGAGATAAATTTTCTAAGCTATTTTTGAGTTGTGAGCGAGAGTTCTCGGTGTGTTAGCCCCACGGATGTGTTTAGCTGGGGTGTTCTGGGAGAGAATGATTTTTGGAGTTAGTGTGTGCCGAGCAAGTGCACTGAGTTGATGTGAAGTGTTTTTTCGATGTGTACCAGTGTACAGGCATTTTTGCTGATGAATTAGGTGTGATTATCGGCAGATAAGATGTACTTTCTTTAAGGAGATGTTCCTTAGGCCTTGGAGTATACAGGCCAGTGCTTTGAGACGTCATATATTGGAGGCCTATAATTATTAGTACTGCGATTGCCAGCAGTCATTCTTGATGGATTATTATTATTATATGATGTGGATCCTTTTTGCAATGCTATTATAACCTGTGTAACATGCTGTATTTCGTCTACGTTATCGTGACCGCGTTGTGGTGTAAATAAACTGTTCATTGACTGTCACAAGGCGTTCAACCCTCCATGACTCGTACGTGAGCTATCGTGGTGTGAGTGACTGTTTATATACACCCTTCAAACAGGCCAGACACGGTAACAGCACAGCAGTACACATATGGATAATTAGCCTATATAGCGTATGCAATCAAGAAAACTGTTACCTCTGCAGTGGTGAATACACATGAACAAACAGTATGTAAACAGACTGAATGAAAATCAGACTGTATCGGTTGGTGGCCAGTGTGAAGGCTGATACAGCCTGTTTCATTCTAGTCTGTTTAAAGCTGATGTTTAAAGGCTGAAATTCATTCAGTCTGTAGCCTACTGTTTGTTCATTGCATACGCTATATAATTCATCCATGAGACTGCTGACACTCGCAGTGCTAATAGTTATAGGCCTCCAATATATGATGTCTCAACATTATATAATTCATCCATAAGACTGCTGACACTCACAGTACTAATGGTTATAGGCATCCAATATATGACGTCTCAGCGCTATATTAACAGCTTCCTAACAGCTTCACAAATTCGCTATACTGCAGTTAATCATAATACGGCCTGTCCAAACTTTGGCCTCATAATATAAGTCGACATATCAAGCGCTGTACAGGCTTCCCTCGAAAACACTGGGCTGACTTCTCCAGTCACGCCCAGGACACAGACTCTTCAAAAAATGTACATAATCTCTAACACTGGCCTGTATACTCCAAGACCTAAGGAACATCTCCTTAAATAAAGTACATCTTATCTAAACACTGGCCTGTACACTGGTACACATTGAAAAACACTTCACATCTCCTCAGTGCCCTTGCTCGGCACACACTAACTCCAAAAATCATTCTCTCCCAGAACACCCCAGCTAAACACATCCGTGGGGCTAACACACCGAGAACTCTCGCTCACAGCTCAAAAATAGCTTAGAAAATTTATCTCACGTGGAAGTCTCTTAGGTCTTATTCAATTTTATGGAAGATTCCTTCCGAATCTATCCTCTATCATGGCACCTCTTTCTACATTACTAAAAAAAGGGTCGCCTAATATGGTCCACTGGTCACAAGAATGCCAATCCTCTTTGGATAAGATCAAAACTTTGTTTTCATCACCACCTATTTTAGTGTTACCTACTACAGATAAGAAATTTGTTCTTCGTAGTGACGCTTCATCCACTGGGATTGGAGCGGCACTAATGCAAGAGTACTCTGGAACTCTGCATCCTGTAATGTATATCTCCAGAAAAATTAATGCTGCAGAAAGGAATTATTCGGTTTTAGACCGTGAACTATTGGCTATGGTATGGTCAATTCTCAAATTACAAAGATTCCTTCTAGGTGCACATTTCATAGTAGAAACCGATCAGAAAGCTCTTACGGCTATACAGAGTAAAAATTTGAAGAGCTCGAGGTCTACTCGATATGCAATTGCTCTTCAACCTTTTCATTTTTCGGTACGAGCTATCCGTGGATCAGATAATGTGATGGCAGACATTTTGTCTAGATGCCCACATGATTCCACCTAACTGTTGAGTCTTGGACTTCTTAACACTTCCAACTCTACAACAGTTTTTCTTTTCTATATCAAGTTAAATACACATTGTAATTTGTAATATAGTGATTGTATCACTACTATGACTACGTTCATTGATATATACTGCTAAAAAAAAGTTAAAGGCCACTTTCAATTTTTAGGTCATTTCAACTAAGCTGTTTTTTTAAAAACCTGAACACTCAGTCAAAAAAGTTTTGCTGCATTTTGTTGCATGCTTAAACAATGTTTGTTAATCTGACAATAAATCAAACCTGTGTTACGTGTGTGTACCTCCAAGGTCAATCAAATGTACGTGGTGGAAAGGGAAATAATGCATGTTTGAAAATGCTTCCTATGGCAAAGCCTGTTGATAACATTGCTGAAATTTACTTTTCACGTGCAAGTCATGACTATAGTGAACACATTTCACCCACTTTTCGGAAGGAACGGGCAATGGGTGAAATGTGTTCACTATAGTCACGACTTGCACGTGAAAAGCAAATTTCAGCAATGTTATCAACAGGCTTTGCCATAGGAAGCATTTTCAAACATGCATTATTTCCCTTTCCACCACGTACATTTGATTGACCTTGGAGGTACACACACGTAACACAGATTTGATTTATTGTCAGATTAACAAACATTGTTTAAGCATGCAACAAAATGCAGTAAAACTTTTTTGACTGAGTGTTCAGGTTTTTAAAAAAACAGCATAGTTGAAATGACCTAAAAATTGAAAGTGGCCTTTAACTTTTTTTGAGCAGTATATATATATTCACCGATGCTCGTTGATGATTTTTCTTTTTGTGTCAATCATGTACTTATAATGCTTAAATGTGAAATTGTTATATGCATTATGTCATTGCCAGCATTGTAGTATACGTTGGTGGCACCTCCCTGGAAACATTTATGCTTAAGAGAAATGCTTTCTCTGAGATGTTGAGATGTATTCTCACAAGTCGATATATGCTTCGACTTTACCTTAATTTTAAATTACAAATTGCTCTTATTAGTCATCTGCGCATTATTCGTGCGTGGTGAGCCTATTGTATGTTGCTCTCGGATAAAAAAAAATTCATTTTTTTTCCCGGGGGTTGCGGTAGTCTGTTACCAACAGATTACTGGCATATATATATATATATATATATATATATATATATATATATATATATATATATATTTATATATATATATATATATATATATATATATATATATATATATATACAATGTAGATATTTATTATTATATTTATCTGTCGCAGGGAAGGTATTTGTTTTTAGAATCAGGATGCTTTCCTGTTCAAAGATATATCACCCATGATTGATTGATACAGTTGTTATATGGATTATCTCCCCTGGGGATCGAATTTGGCGTATGAATCTGGATTTCGTTAGTCTGTGCCTTGTTGGGCCAGAAAACAGATTGTTCCTGTTTAGGTTTATGCAATAATGTTTATGGTCCGAGTCTATGTTTACTCTGGGTCTATTTCAGACGATTCGGTCTTATATCGTGTTATCTTGGTATGTTTAAGTGGAACTATTTTTCCTTGTACTGTACTTTGGGGTCAGGTGTTTTCGGCGCATGAAGATAGGGGAGAGAGTTCTTCGGTGATGAAGAAGCCTGGCGGGACGTCATGTCTTAGACCTGTCCAAAGTTTGTGATCTCTTCGATTGATTACGGGGACGAAGATAGTTTCTTCTAGGATTGTTAAATCCATGAGTTCCCCAGTTTTGATTCAGTAACGCCAGGAGAGTTTTTGTGTTTGCTAGTATATTTCGTATGGCAAGGTAAAGAACTGTTCACTGAACTCTTTCATTTCTAGGCTCAGATGGGCAGAAGCCAATATGAATTTACCTATATATATATGTCGGGACGACATGTTATCTAGCAGCACTGAATATGTTTATATGCAGCAATTATGAGGACAGAATATGCTGATTCTTGTAGAATCATTTATTGTTGATGAACAAAGCTTCGATTGAAGATTTGCTGTACATCCGTATAGTGAGCGATGCTCAACAGGGAACCAGAAGCCATTTTGGAATCCTACTTATTGCCGATCATCAATCAGAGAACGGGAATGCCCCCTTATTATCAGGTAATGATTAAGAGATCACAGTTATAAGAAAACCCAATACTAGTGGGTTAACATTATCTTCACAGAGATTTGCTGTAATTTACCTAAAGGAATCTTCGCTAGGAAAGAGGTCCTGTTTAGGAGTCAAGTTTGAACTGTATGTATTAACTGACATGCTCGGTCAGTAAGGCCTGACGATTGTATTAATAGACAATGGAAATCTAAGTGCTTGTTTACAGATATTCCATTGCAATGTTATTCAACAAGAATGCTAACTTATGATGGTAGACTATTGATCAACAATATGCTATTTATGTCGACCTATGTTCCTGTAACGATGCTCGTACTGTCCATGTGTACGTCCTATTAAATAATATGAAACGACCACAGTAGTCCAGCCATCCTTGACTTCCACCTGTGATTGGAGTGAGTGACCTGTGCACCTGTCGGACTATCATTCATTCGCGTTGGTCATTATTGATGTTCACACTCACCCATTGCACCAGTATACACGCACTTAACAGTACACCTTGTCAGGGCCCCAACAGTCGGTAACCTGACCTATGTACCGAACATGGTGACTGGAAGAGCTTTACCAATGTGATGTTTAACAACTACTAGCACATAGACCTCTTTATCAACTGGTGTCATTTATCAACTGGTGTCCAATTACTACGACCTTAACAATAACATTATTATATTCCACTGTGTAAAACATAACACTAATATACACCACCGTGTAAAACATAACATTATTATATCCCACTGTGTAAAACATAACATTATTATATATCACTGTGTAAAACATAACATTATGATAAACTCTATACATAGCAATACAACAGGAGGCAATCTGATCATCATACATACTGTCACGTTGACTGATAATTTATTTTTCCATCTCGTCCCAATTTTATTACTCTTTTAATGTTCTGGTTTCCTCGACATTTTGTATTTTCTTTTCTTTCGGATTCTTCCTGCGTGGCCCATTTTTCCCTTTCGCAGACCCCACCCCGCGGTTTGTTTACGTTCTGGCCTTCAGAACTAATTCCCCACTGGCCAGCAGCGGTCAGCGAAAGATAATGTTACCTAAGCGCACCTGGTTTGTCTGTCCAGAGGAATGTCTCTTGCGCTTAAAGTGTTTGATCACGAGACGAGAGGGGTTCTGTGAAGAAATGGCCCGCTAGCGGCTGGTACCCTTTGAGGCTGGGGAAACAGGTTTTGATCTTCGACTCAGGGGGAAATAAAACCCGCGGTCGGTTTCTCTGTGGTTTTGCCCCTTAGAACGTCGCAGTTAGAGATCATAATATTATGTATTGTCTATCTGGGAAACTTTGTCGCTGTTGGTGTCTCTGATGTAGTCTTTAGAATCTCATTGGTCTTACTAAATATTACGTTATACGCCGAACATCTGTAGAAACAAGCCATGCCAGGTGTTCGGGTAGCGTCAATTGTAGACTATAAAATTTGATAGATTTAATAAGTCAGACACACTCGTAAAATATTTCCTGCCCGGTATGACCACAATGAGAATAAGGCAGTCGATATATATATTCATGTTAGCTTTTTATATATATCTGATAGGAACGTGACTTGAATTCATTTGTGAGGATTTCTCCCGGTAATTTAGTTCAGTGATAGTGTTGCGCCGTCTACAGCCTTAGTTAAACGAGTGACGAAATAGTCAGGTGTCAGTGTTATTTTTATAATGGGTTAAATGATAAACTTACGATAACAGATACTTACTAGGCGTAGAATCAGTCCATACAGATGCTTACCATTGGGTTAAGAGTTGGCTAAATTTAAACTGTCATTAATGTAAGGAAACGTCAGAGGTGTGGATTATTCACTTAAAACTGAATAGTGAGATGCAGGCACTATAACACTGAATTACAGGAGATAGTCCCTTATTCCTTTCTGATAGAAACTTCTAGTGGCAGGGTGGAATCATGATATGCCGATTTGTGTAGCTAGACACTAGTTATACTTTCACAGAAAGCAGCCACCAGATGGAGATATAATTATATCTTATGATTCAGTCACAACTGTATTATTATAGCAAGGACATTGCATTTTCTATGTATTCATTTGTGGGATGTTAATATTTTTCCCAAAGAGGGGACATACGATTTATTTTTGTAATGTCAAATGCTGTAATCTGTTTATGTAAATTCACTTAATGTTGTAAGATGAATAACAGACCCAGTCAGCTGTAACTACAAGGTTAGGTTTCCTGTATGTTTAGTTGGAAGAAGAGGAGTAGATTTTGCTGTCAGAACATTTACTGACAGGTACATGTATGTACAAAATATATTAGCCTATGCGGGCGCATGCTGATAAATTGATAAAGTGGATGGAACAGGAGGGAGACTTATATGGTTAAAGACAGCCCTAAACTATCATAACAAGGATTACAATAAATGTAAATCCCATAGTGGAGCATAACTGTTTTGGATAACGTTAGTGTAATTTTATTGTTTGCTTGATGTAAAGGTCGTCTCTTTTTTGGTCTCAGTTTTCAGGGATACCGAATTGCTAGAGCAAGACTCCAGTCAGGCGAAGAACGTCACATTCTCTTCGATCTAGAGGGTTTCTGAATAACACCTAGCATTCACGAGGTGTCATTCCCAATACCTGAAACAAAACCCTTTTGTCAACGCCTTTCTCTCTAACGGGAAAATAAGCTCACTCACGGTGTAACGAGCCATAGCAAAATCTGGGAAAATCAACTGTTGCAGTAGTAGTTTCTTACTCGCCTCTTGATCGCCAGTCAGAGCAGTGCGGCTTCCAGCATATCTATCAGCCCAGCGTCTATAGCAGAATCTAAATCACCAGTCTTTGTGTGCTTAAACGGAGCACTCAGTTAAACTACAGTTCAAGCCAGCCCAAACCGGATTTAATACCAAGTACACAAGCAAAATTCGAGCGCCGGATAGGAGTGCAAGGGACCATTTGTCCTCAAGTAACTTCGTCTTGTGTATGCTTCTGGATATGTAAAACCTCGCACTTATGAGCGGTCAGCCGGAGATAACGGAGTCTTCCAGTCCCCCTCGCGCAATTAGGGGTCACCAACGATTAGCACCTACAGGAAAGTTATGTATGTTATTCCATCACCTTGAAGGATATCTACACGTAAGACACTTTCTGGAGCTAGCGCATTTGGTCCCACGAAAGCGGACAGACTGACACTCTATTTATTTATCTCTCTGTGTTCTACAGGTTTTATGTCAGCGGTCTGTGTGTTTGTTGGTGTGTATTTTCATATTTGTGATTATTGATGATTATTGATGTTGTTTGTGCTGATATGCATTATTTTCATACATTTCTTCTTTAATAAATTTTACTCATTTATTAATGCGCTGTTCACGACCCTTTCATCCATAATTAACATTTTCAAGCTCTTTACTATAGTCTCTATGTATAACCAGAGAAAAGAGGGAGAGCAGGCGGTGCTTAGACTATATAAGTGTGTTGAGGCTTGGAGAGAGAGATAACTTTTTGTCTTCTTCTTCTAGGTTTGTCTCAAGTCCACCTCCTATTTACACCTTATCTATGTGTAATCTATAACTCTGCCAGTCCACTATCATTGTCGGTTTCACTACTATTGTCCAACTGGACAAATACTCTTACACTTTAACTCAACCACGACACATACCACTGTGTAAAACATAGCAATAATAAATACCAGTGTGTAAAACATAACATTATTATACACCGCTATGTAAAACTTAACATTAACAAATACTGCGGTGTAAAACGTAACATTAATTTATACCGCTGAGGAAACCATAACATCAGCTTGTACCAGTGCGTAAAACATAACATCAACATACCACTACGGAAAACAATACATCATCATATACTACTGTGTAAAACAATAAATCAACATCTACCACTGCGTAAAATATAAACAACATCAACACATACCACTGCGTAAAACATAACCAACATCAACACACCACTGTGTAAAACAAAACGTGGACATATGCTCCAGTATAAAACATAACATCAACATATACCGCAGCGTATTGTAAATATTAATAACCTGTGGTCTCATCTTCCCCTTCATGTCTTTTGTCTGTAATCCAATTTTATTATTGTTTTTAATTTAAAGTAAAAACAAATAGATAAGTTTCTCAGAATTGCTACGAATTCGTTCCTGCTTGGTTGGCACTGGTATTTGTTAAATTGAGTGAAATGCTTTGAAATTTAAATTAAAACAAAAATACTCGGAAAATTAAACTTCTCCGAAATTAAAAAAAAAAATATATATTGTGAATACTAAGTATCTCGGTTTACTACAAGAAGATCTTGAGAGAACCACCACAGATTGGTAATAAAGGTAGTCCCATAGCAGATACTGCAGTAGAGAAGTGAAGATTTCGAGGCTTCACTATACTAGATCGAGCTTTATGAGCTGGGGTAACCATTTCCCTTCCATTCTGCCCTAACCTTCCTTAACTCAACAGAAGAGTAAGAGTGCCCATTTAGATCTGGGTAGACATGAACGTGATACTACCAGGTTTTGATCCCAGAACCCGGTAACTGTGACGCGAGAGGCAACTGATGTAACCACTCGACCAATCGGACGGTCTATAGATTCAGGTATCAGAGAATGTAAGCAATGCCTTGAATGGCTCAAACCAGATGATGCGAAAAGAGGCCAAGTTAAAGTTCTTCTATTTCGTCTTCTTTACTTTTAAGCTTCCTGCATAACAAAGAAACAGGTTACGTTACGACTATAAACTCTTCGTCGTCAAGAACAAACGAACACAAACAGTAGAGAAAAGAACATGAGAGCTAAGTTTAATGCATTAAAAACATCACGCGACCCGTAAAAGGACAACACTGTTGTCACTTGGTAAATTTATTTACAGCAAGCGTCATTTTTCATTTATTTTTTATACATTGAGCTTAGCTCTCACTATTTTTTCTCTACTGTTTTGGTTTCTTTGTCCCTGGCGAAGACTTCGTGGTCGTAACGTAAAAAAAAAAGGTAAAGATAGTCAATATGAGATACTGCCGGAGGGGAGTGAAGTGTTGACATGGAGAGATGGGGTGACCTTCCTTGGTGCATTTCCTTCCTTAACATAGGAAAAGAGTCAGATACCTATTTACAGGTTGGTAGACTGGAGCGTGACGATACCGTGATTCGAACCCGACATCTTTGTCGTGACAGACCAGCGCTCTAACCACTCTGTCAATCGGAGGCTCGGCCGTAACGTAGACTATTTATTTGACCTTTGTCCTCGTAAGGTGAACATTGCCCCCTTTTCATTAGCCCCACAGTCTATTATAGTGGTTCTCCAGTTCTCATTTGCTTGCTACTTTCTAGACTGCTTAGTTGGCTGTTTGTCCTTTCACGATTCACTCTGGCAGCGATGAGATGGCGCCTTTCGGAAGGTCCCGGGGTCAATTCACCAGTGAGCCTATCGCTTCGGTTACTTTTCTGTTGTCTTCTGTCGTCTTTCTTTCTATCTTAAAAGTGTCTGCTAGTTACCTTTATTAATTAACTTATTTGCTGAAGCGCTTTTCTTTCGCGGCACAGTTACCTGGTTCCTCGATCTTCTTCTTCTTCTTGCGATCGCATCTTTGATGATTACACCGTCAGACGAGTTCTCATGATGAATTCGACTGTTGTTTGAAGTTCCTCTTTAACTCCATATAGCTTTGAGTTTAGTGTTGAGTCATTCGGCCAGTATATCTTTCTTAACTGGTCATACAGAAAACAGTCCTGTAGAACATGCTCAGCAGTTTGTTCGTTTAATCCACATGTGCACAATGGTGAAGCAGACAATCGTAGCTTGTGCATGTGTTTATTCAGTTTGTTATGCCCTGTCCTGAGTCGAAAAATAGTTATCTGTCCCTGCCGGTCGAGAGTGTGATAGTCGTCTTTGGGTTGGTTCTGTTCTCTTCTGATAGTCTGGATAGCTCTCTTTTTCTCAAAGTATGTGACTTCATTATCTTCTTGTTCACATTCTCCTCCCTTTTTTGCAAGTTTTTCTGTTTTTTCATTTCCGGGTACACCACAATGAGATGGTACCCACTGAAGTATGGTTCTCTTTTTGGCAGCTACCTTGTTTAGTTCATTTCTCAGATGCGGGAGTTTACCACCCTTGAGAGCTTGCAGGACAGACAGTGCATCTGTGAGGATGACTACCTGGTGGCAGTCAGAGTTGGTGTTATAAATCATATTTGCAGCTTGCTCTAGAGCTTGAACCTCAGCTGTATAGTTGGAACAGAATTTACCAGTGGGAATGTGCCTAGTCTCATAGTGGTTGTCAGGAAATGAGATAAAGATACCGGCACCTCCATTCCTAACAGCATTAGTTGCTGATCCATCTGTATAGGCATGTATCCATGATTGATCGGGATAGCTTTCTTGGATCATACTCAATGTAGCAGTTCGTTTTTGCAGATCATTATACTCACATCCACTTGTGAGACCACTGACTGATGTATTAATTTGGAGGGCACTGCTGGCCTGCTCCCATGGTACAGGGTATAGGGTGGGCTTCAGTGGTGTTGTCTTCATGGATAGGTCTTCTTGATGCTGTCTTATAAGTCTTTTCCCCCGATGCACAAAGCTGCTACGCTTTAGACGTCCCAATGCCAGATCATCTAGTCTTGCCTTCATTGGGTGCATTGGCATACTGTTGTACTTTTCCATCTGGATCATGGTTTTTGTGTCTCTTCTATGGGACAATGTCTGTAATCCAGCAACCTTCTGCATCTCTGTTATTGGTGTAGTTTTCATGGCTCCTGTAATGAGCCTGAGAGCTTGATTTTGCACCTTGTCCAAAGACTGCAGATGTGAGTTAGCAGCTGATGACCATGCTGCTGAGCTAAACTCTAAGTGTGGTCTTATTACTCCATTATAAATCTTCTTTAGATTTCGTTCATTTGCTCCCCAGTTGGTACCTGCTAATTTTCTGAGTATGCCTAGTCGTCGGGCCTTTCCTTCTGCATTTTCAATATGCTTATTCCATGTAAGCCTTTGGTCAAATGTCACCCCAAGATAGGTGGGGTAGCTTTCTTCCTTGATCACGGTTGTCCCTAGGTGTATGTTAGCTGATTTGTCCTTGGGGGCGAGGGAGAACAGTGTTGTGGAGGTTTTGTCTGTGTTTATGTGATAAGCCATTTCTCTGCCCATGACACTAGCATGTCTGCTGCCCGCTGCATTCTATAATTTGCTGTGGTGACATTTTCATCAGCGCACCAGAGTACTAGGTCATCTGCATATAAGGCAGCTTTAACTCCTGCAGGGAGATCTTTCACCAGGTCATTGATGTAAACAAGGAAGAGTGTTGGGGAAATTACTCCTCCTTGAGGTACCCCCTGATGGAGCAACACTTTTCTGCTCTGCAGACCGTCAAGAGTGACTCTAGTTCTCCTGTTATGCAAGTATGACTGGATCCATTTCATCATGTTGCCTTGGATTCCACTTCTCCTAAGTTTTGCAATGAGGCCATCTTTCACACACCTTGTCAAAGGCCTGCTTGAAGTCGACCCAGATCGTTAGGACCTTTTTCTTCTCCTGGAAGGCATCTTCTATTGCTTGAGACAAGTAAGTAACTTGGTCTTCTATACTGTAGCATTCTCTAAATCCAGCTGTTCCGGCACCAGGATCTGCTCAGACTCTAAATACCATTTCAATCTGTGGTTGACTATTCGCTCCATAGTCTTCCCAACACAGCTTGTGAGACTGATTGGCCGGTAACTTGCAGCCTCGGTCTTACATTTCCCTTTCTTTAGTATGGGTATTGTGATGGCTTCTCTCCATACTTGGGGTACCGTTCCTTTCAACCAGCTGTGGTTGAATATCTCAAGCAGTTTTGTCTTTGCTGCTGAGCTCAGATTTACTAGCATTTCGTTGCTGATTTTGTCTGGGCCGGGTGACTTTTGAAACTTAAGCTTGGAAATAGCCTTCTGTAGTTCTCCTAGTGTGATGGGTTCCCTCATTGGGGCAGGAGTATCTGTCTGTCCCATGGTTGCCAGTATTTCTTTTCTTATCTCTCTCTGATGATCTATGTTAATGGGTAAGTTGCTTTCTGAACTGTATCTTCTAGCAAACAAGTCTGCAGCTTGTTTTCCTCTGAAAAGTTTGCCACCTTCATCCAACGTGATAGTCTGCCTAGGTGAGGAACGCTCTTCATTTAGAGACTTGACTAATCTCCAAAGTTTCCTCCCGTCTTTCTCAAGGTTCAGCGATGCCGTTTTAGTTCTCCAGCTTTTCCGTTTTTCTTCTAGCTTTGTTCTCTGAAACTCTGCTACAGCCTTTTTTCCATTTGTTGTGAGTTTCAAGTGAAGGCTGAGACTCTGCGTCCTTTCTAGCCCTGTCCATGGCTTCCTGACGTTCTTGGAGTGTGCTGGACCAGTATGGTATGTAGTTACGCCGGCATCCTTTGGGAATGGTTTCTTTTGCAGCTTGTAGTATGCATCTGTTGAAGTCTTTTACCACTTCATTAATGTCTCTGTTCTGTACCTTGAGGGTAGACAGCAGCGTGTTCACCTGATGCCTGAATAAACCCCAGTTGGCTTTTTTGTAGTTCCATCTTGTAATGGCTGGGCCTGTACTGAGAGTTGCACTCTGGACAGTAAGAAAGATTGGGCGATGGTCGCTTCCCCCTAGTTGGTCTCCTACTCTCTACTAATAGATCCAGCTATATCTGGTGTGGAGAAGGCAAGATCTGGTGTTGAAGTTGTGTGCCATCCTCTGGAGTAGAAGGTAGGAGTATCTGTAGCATTATTGACTAGGATTAGGGAGTGATCATCTTGCCAAGTTTCAACCTCTTCACCTCTGTGATCCAGATGGTTATAGCCCCAGCTCTGGGAGTGGCTATTAAAGTCTCCAACTGCTATAAAGTTGGTGGCTGGTACCTGTATAGAGCTGAGACTCAGGGGTTTGTTGTTCGGACAGTAATAGTTCAGGAGTTCTATTTCCATCTTGTCTACCTTTATCTGCAACAGCTGATATTCTGCTCCATCCATGAAGGTTTTCCTTTCGTGTGCAGGAATGTTATTCCTTACAAGAGTAAGTACTCCTCCTTTTCGTCTATCTTTTCTGTCGGATCTGAAGCATTGATATCCCCTTCTTTTAAAGGTTTGATCTGCTTTCAAGTGAGTCTCTTGGATACAGCAAACACTGACTTGCTTCTCATACAAGATGTTTTCCAGCTCTGTCTTTTTGCTGTATCCAGCCTGCTTGCTGTTCACTCCCTCTGCATTCCAGTGCATCATGACAAGTGGCACTCAGGGTTTCTCTTTTTCTGTTTTGTTTTGGTCAGTAGTTCTCCTCCGCCGTCTGCTGACTCCACAAGACGGTCTAGAGGGTCCTCCAGTAGCTGAGGGTGGGCTCTGTCGAGGCTCAGAGCCCGGCACTGCACCTGCCTGGTGGAGCTCCACAGGGCGAGCACCAGTACGAGATTTATTTGACGGTGTACTCTCCATAGAAAAAAAAAGCGAGTGGCGTGATACTGTGGTTTCCGGTGCGCCTTCTGGCCCAGTATCTATGACTTTAGCACCTGTTCAACGGGAGAGTGGGCTCATCCCTAATCTGTTTATGTTCCCAGTAGTAGACTATTCGCAAGCAGCCTGGGGGTGTCGCTGCTCTGCGCGGACCTTGTTTACCGAGGCGGCGTCCGAGCTCGTATGGTGAAAATATGGTTGCATTATCTTCAAAATAGCCCTGTCTTTCCGCCATCCTGCAACTTTGAGTTAGGGAGTTCTGAGCTCCAGTCTCTTTCCCAGGCATTTTATCCTGGCCTGGCACGCATACAGAGGACCCCACTTCTGGTTCTAAGTTAGCAGTTGGGGACAGGTGGGGTAGCACACTGTGCATTCCCCGTCATCCAGGGGGCTCTCCAACTATGCAGAGCTTGCACAATGCTGTGCTCTGGTTCTGGGCTCACCCAAGGAATCCTCACGTCCTGCACAGAGCCACTTCCAGATACCCACCACCTGCCAACCCCCCATTGTAGAAATCTCCTGCATGCGGCCATCCTGTCAAGAGCCAGTATTAAGTCTGGTGCCCAAGTGATTCCCCCCAAGCTCAGTGTGCAATTCTGGGTTCTCATCATGCTGCAACACAGGGGGGATTGTGATGCTCAGCCATCTCTCTCAACTCTGCACCGATAAATGACATCGGGGACTTAACTGTGTCTCAGTACTGGGAGGCCCCGTTTCCGGGTACACCACACACAGCCAGTTGAGGCAACGGTCGCCGTGGGCGTGTCTTCAGTGGGGAAGTTGTGGAGTCTTCCTGTCCATGTTCTTGCACATCCTAACACTGCCCGCAAGACATCGGAGGTTTGGAGAGTGGCCTTCTCTGCTTTTTTGAGCCGGGGTGGGCTCCCCGGGCAAGTCTCGATGGGGATCGGGACGTGTCCACGCGCCAGTGGGCCCAGCATCGGCCACATCTGTTGGAGGACTTGCTCTGCCAGGTTTGAGTTAGTAAATTCCAACTTTGTCATCTTCTTGGCATTGTGATGCTGGGGTGCCTGTGGATTTCCTAACGCCCCGGGTAGAAGCCAGAAGTGTACTGTGCCAGCTCTGGGGGATAAAGGGGGTGTTTCTGCGTCTCCTTGTGATACGTAGCCAAGGTAGGGCTCACAGTGCTCTTTCCCCGCCACCAAATTGCCTGCTGGTTACGCCGAGTTCTCCGAGGCTCTAGGCATGTGACCAAGAGTTGAAAGGCAATAGGATCGTCACGTCCTGAGTCTCTGTGCCTGTACGATGGGTTCCGATCTTCAGGGAGCAGTCCACACTCGTTCCCACTCCCAAGACTTGTTCAGTATCCATCTGGCTCCTTCCCACCCACAGAGGGCGTGTACGGTGTAGTGCACCGGTTTTATTATCGAGGTTTGCTCCTCTAGATCCGTTGTGTTTAGCCTGAGGATTCGCACCCTCAGTTACCAGGACTACCTCGAGGAGGGTGTGGCTCTTCACCGCGCACAACGATCTTGGGGTATGAGAGGTTTTGCTAGGCCAAGAGACTAACACCGCAATGGTCGCTCCTTTCATGAACAGAATTCACTAGGCCTAGGGTGAAGCAAGGGGGGAAACCCACTACCCACAACACCAGCACATCATACCCCCTGTCTGTAGACTTTGCCCCGTTCCTCGATCGAAATGTGGTAGCGTCACGCTCCAATCTACCTAGCTGTAAATGGGTACCTGACACTTGAGTTAGGGTAGGCAAAGGCAGGGAGGAAAGGTACGTGACAAAGCTGGACCTAGTCTGGTGAAGTCTCCAACAATTCACTCGCCTATGTCAGAATCTGCTATGAGACTGAGTTTACCGTTTAGAAATATTCGGGCACTATGGAGCCCTGCAGCAAAATTGGTACCACTATCTTTGGAATCGATACTAGCAGTGCAATTGTATTGACAAATGAAACGCCGCGAGCACACGGCACAAACCGAGACGAAATATGCTTAGGAAATATGGACGCTTAGTGAAACATTTTTGTGTGTGTTCGAATGGAATTATATCACCTTTGATTCCAGGAGGAAACAAGGTATGTTTAGGTATAGGTAACAGTGCAAGGCATGCAGTATTTGCGGAGATAATTGAATTCAATTGTGTCAACACGTGATTTGATAAGACGTTAGTCACTTCTGCTCAGCCTTGCAAATCGTAAGATGAATGGAATATGAAAAAAATATATATGGAAAGAAAGCTCCAAGTCGTCTGAATAAAACGAGATATGGATGAAAACGATAACATGTATATAAGACGAGAACGACGAAGGAATGTATAGACCACTAATACAAATGCCCAAAACTGTTTCGGGCTAGTCAAGAAATTTTGTCCACAAAAACCTAGTGACGTCATGCTCGGAAGGAGGTCCGCTATTGGACTATATATAGTAGAGGCAAATTTGAAATTATACATACAAACCTCAAAGTATTCTATGCACGAAGGACTGAGGGTAGAGCTCGACACGACTTAGTTCTCATCTGTAACTGTGGGCCTACCTCAACCAAGTATTGTCCAGTGTATTTCTGTGGCTAGAGGGTTCGATTCTGTAATCTGACAGTCAGAAGCATGATGTTAGATCCATACGTGTAATCCTGGAAAATTGACTAGGAGCACAATAACTGATCAACACACAGAGGTACTGGTATCTCTAATGCATGGGAAGGTCAGTACTGACTGCAAGTATTGACAGACGTGTGTCACCCATTATCATCAACAACTGTTTGGCTGAGATAGAAAGCCAGCAATCCAGACGTCTAAGATAAGTTGAATCTTAAAAGACTGATTTCACAAACATTATGGAGAGAGAGCCGTCAGACGATGACAATTGATTCAATCATAAGTCAGAACTCATAGGTGATATATCAACAGTGACTATTGTTTATCAAAGTGATACTAAGTGCACATTGTAAACATTTTGTGAATATCTTGAAATAATTCTGTGAATATCTATAACATAATTTTCAAACTTTATCCATTCTAAAGAAAGAAGAGAAAATCACTACACATAAACAATTGATTAATAATTGTACCCGAAGACTTTGTTAACTTTATCATTGTTAAAGTTACATGTTCATTTTGATTTTCCCTAGATTAAACATAGGATAGTCTTAAGCGAGTAGACAATTTAGACTCTTGCACTAAATTCTTACAACCTGGTCAAGAGATCTTTACTGTCTGACTATAACCTGTGCCATCCATACACCAGCGCTCATTTCCGAGACTGTGGTATTTCTGTTAGTCCAGAATTCTCATCTGGCATTATTATCTGTATCAGCTAGATACATCAGTATATCATTCGACCTCGCTACAAGCCCTGGTATTTTCAGAAGGTGAAATGAAAACAGTGAACGTTTGAAAACATCTAAAAATGTTTCAAGATAACGAAACAAGCAAACTGTGAACATTTTAGAGATCAATACTGCTATAACAAATTCAAAAGATACACATTCGCGCGCGCACGCACACAAAATACAAATATTAAAGAAAAGTGTGAAATCAAACGGTTACAACTTCGAAAATTACCCGGAATAAAGCCGGGCTTTGCAGATCACAGGCATGACACTGTTAGTGTTGAACCAAAGACGGGCACATAATGGCCGATGTTTGATTAATGTGCGCGCGACTACAAAGATCGAGAAATCCAATTAAACAGCCTGTAGGGGGAGATAAAAACTGAACAAACCCGCTCGTTTTTCTGGACAGCCTGGTTGCATAAAACAATATTAACCTGAATTAAATATGAGAATGCAGGTTTCTGCCGGACTTGGGAGAGAGGGAAAATATGAAAGGAAGTAGGGGGGGTTTGGAAGAGGTTAGTGTGACATTCAAGAAGAGGATAGCAGACATTCTTCAATTCTTATCAGCGAAAATATTTTTAATTGCTGATAATTTAAGAGGGTTATGATGACATCACTAAGAGACGGTACTCCTTGAAACCAATGCTTTTCAAACAGACCGACGGAGGGAATCCACATACTTTTCCCCCATTGCATTAGAGGCGGGTATCTTCTTTATATGTTTGTACTGGGTACAGTATATTCGATTGGTTAAGAGGTAAGAATGCTTTCCTATCGGGGAAAAGTTACCGGGTTCCGTGATCAAAACCTGGTAACGTCACACTCCAATATACGCAGCGGCAAATGGGTCCCTGACTCTGATCTTGAGTTAGGGAAGGCAAAGGCAACGAGTAAAGGAACTGGTCAGCCCACATCATACTGTTGAACCTAGTATAGTGAAGTCTCTAACATTTCACTTCCCATACGACAGTTTCTGCTATATGACGACTATCCTTACCTTTTGTTTTCTACCTTTTACAGTATGTTCGAACATTCATATCCACACAGATCGTCGTAGCTAGCAGTACTTTTACAGTATGTTCGAACATTCATATCCACACAGATCGTCGTAGCTAGCAGTACTTTTACAGTATGTTCGAACATTCATATCCACACAGATCGTCGTAGCTAGCAGTACTTTTACAGTATGTTCGAACATTCATATCCACACAGATCGTCGTAGCTAGCAGTACTTTTACAGTATGTTCGAACATTCATATCCACACAGATCGTCGTAGCTAGCAGTACTTTTACAGTATGTTCGAACATTCATATCCACACAGATCGTCGTAGCTAGCAGTACTTTTACAGTATGTTCGAACATTCATATCCACACAGATCGGCGTAGCTAGCAGTACTTTTACAGTATGTTCGAACATTCATATCCACACAGATCGGCGTAGCTAGCAGTACTTTTACAGTATGTTCGAACATTCATATCCACACAGATCGGCGTAGCTAGCAGTACTTTTACAGTATGTTCGAACATTCATATCCACACAGATCGGCGTAGCTAGCAGTACTTTTACATGTTCGAACATTCATATCCACACAAATCGTTCGAGTATGTTCGAACATTCATATCCACACAGATCGTCGTAGCTAGCAGTACTTTTACAGTATGTTCGAACATTCATATCCACACAGATCGTCGTAGCTAGCAGTACTTTTACAGTATGTTCGAACATTCATATCCACACAGATCGGCGTAGCTAGCAGTACTTTTACAGTATGTTCGAACATTCATATCCACACACAGATCGGCGTAGCTAGCAGTACTTTTACAGTATGTTCGAACATTCATATCCACACAGATCGGCGTAGCTAGCAGTACTTTTACAGTATGTTCGAACATTCATATCCACACAGATCGTCGTAGCTAGCAGTACTTTTACAGTATGTTCGAACATTCATATCCACACAGATCGTCGTAGCTAGCAGTACTTTTACAGTATGTTCGAACATTCATATCCACACAGATCGGCGTAGCTAGCAGTACTTTTACAGTATGTTCGAACATTCATATCCACACAGATCGGCGTAGCTAGCAGTACTTTTACAGTATGTTCGAACATTCATATCCACACAGATCGGCGTAGCTAGCAGTACTTTTACAGTATGTTCGAACATTCATATCCACACAGATCGGCGTAGCTAGCAGTACTTTTACAGTATGTTCGAACATTCATATCCACACAGATCGGCGTAGCTAGCAGTACTTTTACAGTATGTTCGAACATTCATATCCACAAAGATCGTCGTAGCTAGCAGTACTTTTACAGTATGTTCGAACATTCATATCCACACAGATCGGCGTAGCTAGCAGTACTTTTACAGTATGTTCGAACATTCATATCCACACAGATCGGCGTAGCTAGCAGTACTTTTACAGTATGTTCGAACATTCATATCCACACAGATCGGCGTAGCTAGCAGTACTTTTACAGTATGTTCGAACATTCATATCCACACAGATCGGCGTAGCTAGCAGTACTTTTACAGTATGTTCGAACATTCATATCCACACAGATCGGCGTAGCTAGCAGTACTTTTACAGTATGTTCGAACATTCATATCCACACAGATCGGCGTAGCTAGCAGTACTTTTACAGTATGTTCGAACATTCATATCCACACAGATCGGCGTAGCTAGCAGTACTTTTACAGTATGTTCGAACATTCATATCCACACAGATCGGCGTAGCTAGCAGTACTTTTACAGTATGTTCGAACATTCATATCCACACAGATCGGCGTAGCTAGCAGTACTTTTACAGTATGTTCGAACATTCATATCCACACAGATCGGCGTAGCTAGCAGTACTTTTACAGTATGTTCGAACATTCATATCCACACAGATCGGCGTAGCTAGCAGTACTTTTACAGTATGTTCGAACATTCATATCCACACAGATCGGCGTAGCTAGCAGTACTTTTACAGTATGTTCGAACATTCATATCCACACAGATCGGCGTAGCTAGCAGTACTTTTACAGTATGTTCGAACATTCATATCCACACAGATCGGCGTAGCTAGCAGTACTTTTACAGTATGTTCGAACATTCATATCCACACAGATCGGCGTAGCTAGCAGTACTTTTACAGTATGTTCGAACATTCATATCCACACAGATCGGCGTAGCTAGCAGTACTTTTCAGTACTTGTCCTTATCAGGGCATCATCATTGCTAGCGGATACTAATTAATAGCCTTTTCAGGGCTTAATATATATCAAAGCAGCAAATGCTAGCAGTCCTTTACAGAATTGGCTCTTTTCAGGGCTACACCTTGCTAGCTATTGAATAAATAATGAAAGCCAAGGCCTGTTAGTATTAAATAAATAAAAAGGTAGATGTATATAGCAGGCACACGTAAAACAGAAAGAGGGCGGGCATCAGGTAGCAGAAAAGTAAAAGATGTGATTTTCTCACCTGGGAATCGAACCAGGAATCATTCGAATGCGCCGCGAGAGTGAACCGTGAAAGGAAACACAGCCAGTTAGACACCCCTTTTAGCGTTGTGTCCTTTCAAGATTCATTCTCGCAGGGAGGCGATGCCACCATTCCAATATTCCCTGATGTGATTCCAGGTGAGCCTATAAGTTCTGTAACTTTTCTGGCGTCTTCCTTCCTTCTAACTACGAGTACCTGCTACTTACCTATATGTGTTTATTTATTTATCTGACAGATACTAGTAGCTAGTTTCAAGGTTTAGTATGCATCAACACTGCACTTGAGTTGACATAATTCACAAATTTTTGAATGGCAATCAAGCTTTGGTATAACCGAGATACTGCGGTCTGGGTTGAAAGGACCTGTCTCGTTACAGAGAAGACAAAAATCCCAAGGAACAACAGTATGTTCATATGGCGCTATACCCGTGCCGTAGCGCTGTGGCATAATTCAACAATATTACCATTACAAAAAATTAAATTAAATACTTACATACTATGAAACTGTCAAAAATTTTACTTCATATTTTAAAAACACTTTTTAACAACATTTCAGATACATATTTTTCAGTCAAAATAAATTTCCAAACCACTGCAGATAATAACAAGTGAAACCCGATTTTGGAGAATCGTAAAGGACATAGTTAAACAGTTAACAATACAGTAACAGTCTAAGTTATACAATAACACAAAAATTATAGGATAAAGCACTTTGCAATGAAACACTTTCTGTTGATAAGATCTGAAACAAATGCGAAGTCATCCGTTGTTTTGTAAACTAATCTTTTAAATAGTGGTTTGTAACAGCAGTTCGAGGTAAAATTGGCGGCTTTGGCGGAAAAAGTGAGTCAAAATTATCATCATAAATTTTCTCTTGCAACACAGCACCCGATTTATCTCTCTCTCTCTCTCTCTCTCTCTCTCTCTCTCTCTCTCTCTCTCTCTCTCTCTCTCTCTCTCTCTCTCTCTCATATTTTTTTTTTTTTTTTTTTTACTTAACCAGCGGCACTTGGGCTTTCAGCCCTTCGGCCCAATGACATGTCATTGCGAGGCTGGGGAACCTGAGGACTTTCCTTCCAACCCGGTCAGGAGCTTCGCTCCTTCCCATCCACAGAGGGTTTATCACAGGAGCCGTCCAGGCTATTCAGTCAAATTTCCGGCCGTAAACATTTCTTCAAACGCCGACGCCCGGGTTTGAACCATGAACACCTGGTCGCCAGTACAACGCCGAAGCCATTACACCAGCGCGGCTCCCCTCTCTCATATATATATATATATATGAGCCCCTTCAGTCATGACTGACTATGAGACTGCGCCCCTGTGGTGACAGCTCTTAGCTATCGTTGTTCCTGGTGTTTCTTTCGGCGTGTTCTTTTCTTTTCTGCTTATTGTGAGAGCAATATTTCTCTCTCTCTCTCTCTCTCTCTCTCTCTCTCTCTCTCTCTCTCTGGAAGGGCAGAATGTTAGACGGGCCTGCGTGCCCAATTCTTTACCCTTCGAAAATAAAGTTCATTCGTTCGTTCGTTCTCTCTCTCTCTCTCTCTCTCTCTCTCTCTCTCTCTCTCATATAATTACAACACATCACAAACCCCACCTACCCCTCAAAGAAGCACACCTATTGCAAGCAGGCAGCCTTCCAGCTATCACAACGCTACTTTCAATCAGGAAGCCGAATCTTATGATACCATGTTTCCCCCATTAGTCACAAAGCAGCCCCACTCAGGTACCTCTACCAACAGTATTCCAATGTCCCAGGCGCAGAATACTCCTACCAACACTACAACAAGGACGGAAGAAATCAGAGATCACCATGCTTCCTCCCCTAGTTCTTATTATCGTCCTCAGTGGAACCCTGAACTTGTCTATCTGATGCAATTCAGCCCTGCGTCACTTAGACAAGCATTAATGATGTCTGCCCAAAGTCATCCCTATTATATGCCCGGCAGAGACGTCAGTTATTGACGAACAAACACTTTGCTTCACTAAATCTCTGTTACTACAGCCTTCACTCCATTTGAACATTTGTTGATTTTTTAATACAACGGTAATAATCAGAACTTTTAATAGTTTATCGGTTAATATCCTCTAAAAAAAATTTTCTTTGATTACTTATTTCGTTACAATTTAAATTTCTTATTATCACGCGTAGCTTCAATTTGTTAGAATTTTCGGTGTTAAGGTGTGAAGTGTTGTATACTTAACTTGTCTGACTTGTGACTATTATTAATTTCTTCCATCTCTCGTTTAACTTCACTTTGTTGTGTTGAGCAGTTCTGGTGTGATATGTTTGTACTCACTTTTATTTTTACCTTCCATTGTTTTGTCGACAATTATTGCAATATACTCAGTTGAAATTGTTTTGTATTTAGTGCCTGATTTGTTTTCCCCTGTGTATTTTCATAATTATTGATTAGGTTTGTTTTTTAATTGTTATAAGTGTTTTTTTTTCTGCAATTATTAATTCTTATTTCTTGTAATCAATTTCATCTTTTCTTGTGATTTCCACTTCCTTGGTGAAGTATTAATTCGTAAAAATATTTTGCGCTTTTTGTGTGCATAGCCTAACTGTTTTTTAACTTGTATTTTTTTATTATATATTTTTTTTATATTTTTTTAAATTTTTATAGCTTTCTTTTTACTATACAAGCATGGCTGGTAATTATGTACCGTGGCTTCACAAGGATGGTCTACGACTTGGTCATCTGAATATTTACCATCTTCTAGGTAAACTCCCCGAACTTACATACATTCTAAGTAATAATTTTCACATTTTTGGACTTTCAGAAAGTCGCCTAAATGACAGAATAACAGACGATGACATTGCGTTAAATGGTTTTAAAACTATTCGGCGAGACGCAAGCAAAAAACAAGAGACAGGTATAACAGTTTATATATTTCCACTTCCCTTAATTTTCGCCGCAGAAACGACTTAGAGACAGCAGAGATAGAATGTGTATGGTTGGAAATAAAGCTACCGAATCAGGGCCCATTTCTGGTGGGATATCTTTATCGAAATCCTAGTGCAGGACCTATATGGTACGAAGATTTCACCATAATGATGGACAATGTATTTGCCACAGTCAAGGAGATTGTTCTTCTTGGTGATTTCAACATCGATATACACAATTCAAATCTAACATGGAAAAATATAATATTATCGTACAACTTAAAACAAATAGTTAACCAGCCTACAAGAGTAACACAAGCATCAACCGCACTAATCGACCACATCTACGTAACTTGCCCAGAAAACATCATAGAATGCTCTGTCCCTAATATTGCAATGAGTGACCACTATCCAGTATGCTGTACATGGTCAAAGAATAAATGTAAAGTTCCGAAAAATAAACATGTAAGTATCAAATTTAGAAGTTTCAAACATTTCAGTAAGGAATTATTTTTAAATGACTTGCTAACTGCACCTCTCGCCCGTGTTTACCAACTTCCTGATCCGGATGACGCTATTGAATACTGGACAAAAATTTTTTATAATGTTTTTTGACACGCACGTACCAGCTAAGGAAATTCGCGTCAAACGACAATTAAAATCTCCGTGGATCACGCAGGAAGTGTTGGAGGCTATGAGGCAGAGAGATCAAGCGCACAAAAATAAGGACCTCAACACATACAGGGTATACAGGAACAAAGTTCAATATTTAATTCGGAAAGAAAAGAAAAATCGTTTTAGAAATATAGTTCAGAACAAATCAAATAGTAAGGAAATATGGAAGGCAATTAACACCTTAGCGAAAAAAAAAAACGTAATGCACCAGACTCATTCTCTTCCAACACTTCATTTACTTGCACCGACTTCAGCAATCACTTTCAAGCAGAAATAAACGGTCTGAAATCCACAATACCACCTTCCTGTAGTGACTTAGACAAACTTTCAGCATTCTGTAAAAACAAATGTACAAACTCAGTTCCACCCGACATTCCTTTTATGACAGTTAATGAAGTGTATAACTATCTTATTGGCCTTAAGGATAATAGCTCATCAGGGCTTGACGGAATTAGTAATCGAATACTGCGTTACGCCGCACCAGCTATTAGTGATTCACTAACTTTTATATATAATCAATGTATTGCTAAAAGTTATTTTCCTTCAGCCTTTAAGATTGCCAAAGTATATCCTCTCTTCAAACCTGGCTCGTCAGATAACAGTAATCTTGGTAACTATAGACCTATTTCTCTTTTATCATCGCTTTCTAAACCACTAGAAAAACACATACATAAAGCAACACTACATTACCTAGTTAGCAATGACTTGCTAATTGACAGTCAGTCAGGGTTTCGACAAAAGCATTCATGCCACACAGCTCTAACTAAGATGATAGACAACTTGCACCTAAACATAAATAACGATAACATATGTGGAGCAATCTTTGTAGACTTTAGGAAAGCATTTGATATGTTAGATCACGCTGTTTTAATAAGAAAATTAGAAACAATGAAAGTTAACTTTAAACTAGTGACATTACTTAAATCATTCCTGTCCGACAGACAGCAAGTAGTGTGGTACAATAACTCCTTGTCAAGCCCAACTATTATTGACACTGGTGTTCCTCAGGGTTCTATTCTCGGCCCTCTACTTTTTTCCATTTACATAAATGACCTTCCACTACACATCGAGCACTCATCCTGCGACCTATTTGCCGATGACTGTACCATTTATACTAGTGATAAAAGTTGCAACACGCTAGAAATATTATTACAAAGCGACACAGACAATCTTATTAAGTGGAGCAATGAAAACTGCATGCAAATAAATATCACTAAAACAAAATGTATGATAATATCAACTAGACAAAAATTACAAAACTCGCCGAAAACAACACTTCAGCTCTACATTGGAACCTCTTTAATTGAAAATGTAAATGAATATAAAACACTAGGACTCATAATTGACCAACATTTAAGTTGGAATTCGCATGTACAAGCACTGACCAAACAAACGGCACAAAAAGTTTACCAGTTAGCTAAAATCAAACATTTCCTAGATGAGGAGACACGAAAAATGTTCTATACATCCCAGATACAAACACATCTAGACTATTGTTCCACAATTTGGGATGGCTGCACCATGTCCAACACTAAAAGACTCTTTTCATTACAAAAACGTGCAGTGCGCCTAATTTCAGACAAAAACCTCACACAGTGTGTAGACGCATATACATATCTTAACATATTACCACTAAGAAAGCGCCTTCTCTTCAACAAAGCCAAATTTATTCACAAAATCTTGTCACAGAATGCTCCAACGTATCTGTGGCCTATTTTCAAATACAGCGGAAGACGCAGTCAACGCTTAAATAAATTACACATGCCCAAGCCTAGGCTCGACTTATTCAAGAAAAGTTTAGCTTTTTCTGCTGCTCATCTGTGGAATACTCTTCCACACGACTTAAAAAATACTCTTAGTCCATATTCATTCAATCACAGACTTTTCAAATACATCATGAGTGCAGATTATATGCCACCCTAATTTCGTTATGTTCTTAAATAATTACGCTGTCACCTCAGGGGCGCATTCCCATAGTCAGTTATGACTGAAGGGGCTATTATTATTATTATTATTATTATTATTACATAACATCATATGTAGGTTTTAAAGTTAATTTTGTCCTGTTTAGTATAAATTATGATACGCATCTGTAAATTTGTGTAACTGTTATTGTACTGTTACAATGTTGGGATTTTATTTTATTGTACTTTCTTGTTATTTTATTATTTAAGTAACATTTAGGATACGTGTGAGAATAAATAGATTAACTATGGAAGAAGAGAGAAAGGAAGGGCAGAATGTTAGACGGGCCTGCGTGACCAATTCTAAACCCTTTGAAAATAAAGTTCGTTCGTTCTATCTATCTATCTATCTATCTATCTATCTATCTATCTATCTATCTATCTATCTATCTATCTATCTATCTATCTATCTATCTATCTATCTATCTATCTATCTATCTATCTATCTATATCTATCTATCTATCTATCTATCTATCTATCTATCTATCTATCTATCTATCTATCTATCTATCCATCTATCTATCTATCTATCTATCTATCTATCTATCTATCTATCTATCTATCTATCTATCTATCTATCTATCTAGCTATCTATCTATCTATCTATCTATCTATCTATCTATCTATCTATCTATCTATCTATCTATCTATCTATCTATCTATCTATCTATCTATCTATCTATCTATCTATCTATCTATCTATCTATCTATCTCTGATAATGTTTGTACTTTTCAACATATGTTATGTCATGCTTATAAGTAATTAATGTTAATATGAGTGTGCTATATTATTATTTTACTTTACAACGTTGAATTCCTTGAATTTGATATGTAAAATGCATATGAGAATAAATGAATTCAGTATGAAAGGTGAGAGAAAGGAAGGGCAGAATGTCAGACGGGCCTGCGTGCCCAATTCTCAACCCTTTGAAAATAAAGTTCGTTCGTTCGTTCGTTCGTTCGTTCTCTCTTTGTTCCGGGCGTTGCACCTAACCGGGCGCCGAGCTTGTTCTTAGTAATGCATTATGAGTTTATGAAAATGTAACGTCATGTGGTATTGCTGACTTTATTGTAACAATTATTATTTATGGAATTCGGGTGCAATTTTGAGTTTTTCTTTCCTCGTTGGAATTTTTTCTTCAGAACCAATGATGCTATGCTCCCCTTTGATCTCCTGGATAGTGAGATCAGATGTGGAGCCTTCTCGAATAAGGGCGAAAAATAGGTCCCGTGTGCAAGATGCGCACATTAAAAATTCCTCTGCAGTTGAAAATAGCAAAGAGTAGGCCATACGGCCGCTGCTCTGGCAAACATTTATACAATTAGAAAACCAACCCACCACGAAAATATTTGTAGAACATCTGATCCCTGTATACACACACTGGCATCTTCGTCGGTGCTAATGAGTCCGTGCAATGTGCTGAGATCCTCTTTGTGTGATCTAACGGAGGAGATCGGAGCACTGATGGCGTTGTCCGTGTGCAATGATGATGACCCTTAAAAACCAAAAACCAAACGAAACGTCTCTGGCCGGCAGGTAATAGTTCGTGGGCCGCTGTCGGTCCGCGAACCTACGCCTTGAATATCTCTATGCTAGAAGACGCATCAGGAACGGATTTGACGATTAAGTGTAACAGCTGTTATCAAACGTGCGTCTATGAGTGTGTGCTTTCGTATTTTTCGGAAAAGATTGAGACCAGACGGCGATGGGCAGGACGCGGGAGAAACAGAAAATAGAGCTAGAGACGCAGTGGCGGATAACATAGACAATGACGTGATAGGACAAAAAAAGACTGTTGGATGTTTGTTGTACTCGCATGGCTGGGTACGCCTAATGGATCTATTGAAAATGAGACCGGCGGTCTGAATTATGTGTCTGTATGGCTGTAATGAAAAACTCTACGGGATAAAATGTGAGTGAGTGTGTGGTGCGAAGGGAGGGTTAACTCTCAATTACGCTGATAACGATCTGGCATGCAAACGTCTGCGTTACCAAAGAACTCACGTTCAGTTTTTCCTTTATTACTTTTTTCGTCAGGTATCCCAAGAGAAATCGTAGAACAGATATAAAGAATGTATTTAAAATAGGCGCATTATTCCAACCTGAAAACTATGATAATTAGCAAAGCAGATGATACGCCAGCAGTAAAGAAAAGAATAAATTGAAAAATCCTGGAACAAGGCTTGAGTTTCTCATACCTTGGTCATACAATAACAGAAGATGGTAGATGCGAAACAGGAATCAAGAAAAGAACAGGAATAGACTTCATCAACATGAGACAGATGCTGACATCTAAAGAACTCATTCACAAATTCAAACTGAGAATTATCAAATGCTATACATATTCTTCTTTGCTGTATGGTGTATAAATATGGACAATGAACAAGCAATTAGAAGACAGAATTGAGGATATCAATGTGGATATATAGACGAGTGTGGCACGTCTCATGGTAAGAGAATACAGCAAATAAAGAAGTTATAGAAAACCTAGGAATGAAAATAGAATTAATAAAGGAGATCCAAATTAGACAGCTAAAATATTTTGGCCATGTAAAAGGGCATAACACCTTAATGAAGCCTATAACAGTAGGAAGATTTGAGGGCAAAGGTACAAGAGAAAGATTGCATTATAAGTAGGAAGATAACACCAAGAGATGGACAGGAAAGAGGCTTTCAGAATGCACCATCAAGACAAGAGACAGAAGACGTTGGAGATTCATTGCATTAGACCATTGGTTCTCTAACTTTTTTCTCTGGGCCACACTTTCGGAATGAAAATTTGCTCGCGCCACACTGAATATTTTTATAGAAAAGAAACACCTTCAACAACAAACAAATCAACTCCTAGCAGTGCTTTTATTCATACAACAGAACACAACTACTTTATAATATGACCAAGAGACATCCAGTAAGTATAAAACAATACAGCTACATGAAAACACGATTCATTCACAAAATATAACAATTCAGTGAGAGGTGTGAGCTTGCTTTTGTAGGGTAATCTCATTTGTATTAAATCCTATTTGAGACAAACAAACTCTTATCTCCTCATCAGCACAACGAAGCCTTTCTCTTTTCTGGTTTTTGATATTTGTCAGAACTGAAAATCCCTGTTCACAACAATATGTCATGAGAACTTTATCTACTTGATATAAAATAAACTATTTTACTGAATAAAATCTGAAAAATTGTGGAAAATTATATGGGTTTCTATACATATGTTTTCCATATTATACCACACGTAACAAAATAAATAAGAAAATGACCTTCATATAAATTTTTGGCACATGAATTTTTTTGGGGAAAATCTCTTTAAATCCTTGATTGTCTTTGAATCTTTCGGCCACACCATTTGGAAACACTGCATTAGACTTTCTATGTGGAAATGGCACCTGATGATGATTACAAATATCATTCGAAATATGGCTTGAGTTTTTCCGGCATGCGAAAACAAAAGTATTAACTTTGTGAGCAAACTTTCGCAAAGTCTGATAAATATTTTCTGTCTAACATGAAAATGATGAAAATGAAAATAACCACACGATTACTCTCTCTCTCTCTCTCTCTCTCTCTCTCTCTCTCTCTCTCTCTCTCTCTCTCTCTCTCTCTCTCTCTCTCTCTCTCTCTCTCTCTCTCTCTCTCTCTCTCTCTCTCTCTCTCTTCCTTCCTCTCTCTCTCTATCTCTCTGTCTCTCTCTATATCTGTCTGTCTATCTATCTATCATCCATCCGTCCTCCGTCCATCCTGCTGCCCGCCTGCCTGTCCCCTGTCCGTCTCCCCCCCCCCCCCCATCTTGTCTATCTGCCTGTCTGCTTGGGATCAGTCTGTCCTTTTATATAACCACCCACACATCAATTAAGTTAATGAAAACTCCTAATGATTTAAAACAAAGTAAATTATATAGCAAAGCAATAAATATTCAAGCGAAAATGACAGCAGTTAAGAGATAACTCAAGCACCATTAAAGGAAAAAAAAAAAAAACGAACTAAACAAACAGAGGTGCTGTGATTAATAAATTTTAAACCATGGAGCACGACAATATCAGGATGATTAACAGCAAAAAACAACTTCACAGATCCTTGCCCGTGGAAAGTACATGGTTGGGATATGAGCCATTGTATTTGTCACGGTTTGCCTGCCCTTAACTCAGCAGTAGTGGTCCAACAGTGGCCAAAACTCAAGAGTAACTGTTGTGGGTATTCAAAGGTATCTACCTTCGCACAAGATTACTCTTGGAAAAGTTGTAGTTAGAAGGATAATGATGTTTCTACCTTCAGGGACTCTTCACAAGATATTCAGAAAAGCGAGAACAATGCTGCATTGGCTGAGCACGTTAACTCTAGGACCTGCCGACAACCTTTGTGAAGAATAGGGTTATCTTATAATTCGTTAGCTCGTTCAAGCCCCCAGCTGAGTTAATTCAGCGAATTTTCTCTTATTATTATATAGTACCGGTATGCAAAGAATGAACCAGAGTTGGGGCACTGCACGAAGGATGGCCACCGACCGAGCAAAGTGGAATCAATTTGTTGTTGCCCTACAGGACACCACTAGGCGTGATGGCCACTGACTGCTTTGACGGTCGGCGGCTAAGGATCAAAGAAGAAGATTATATAGTAGCTCTGACTGAGTGTAATTAAGAAATTGTCTGAGACATACGGATAAAATACATTCAAAATGATTAAATCAACTTTAAATTTTGATAGATATAAATAACAAATTTAATAATCACTTGGGTTTTAACAGTTATTAAAAATTGAATATTCTTTTAACAAAAATTGATCATTATCATATGATTTTAATGGGAAATTATATGTGGAAGTTTCACTTGGCAGCTTGTATGTGTTCACTTAGCATCTGGGGTATCTGCTCCCGCTGGTGTTTTGGTTCTTCACGGATAGGTGACTGGATTGCTCACGTTCCTGGTCAAGATTAAGAGTTGCAGCACGGTCCAAGTAGAATCAGGGAGTAACTGCAAAGCTGGTCCCGCGATTCTACGAACCTCCTGATGATGGTGTCTAGCGTCGACTTCAGGCCACCTATACCCTCACTTGTTCCAGAAATAGTACCCTCAACTGGTACCACCAACTAGTATGGCAAAAGAAGAGACACGAATACCCTCTCAGTATTGAGTTTCCCGACACATACTTATGTGTCCCCATTTTCCTATTCCACCATCCCATCTATCATCAGAATTTTTACCCTCTCTGAGAATTAATCTTAATCCCAGTGGGCGAAAAAGTATCTTTACATTTAAAATGAATAGTTTTATATTTAACTTTAGTTGAAAATGTTAACAATATAGTTTTAATATGTTTACATTTACATCAGTTGAAAAGGTTGTAAACTTTCATTACATTTAGAGTGAATATGTTTTATAAATACACTGGTTGAAAAGGTTGAAACTTTCATTATATGTATAGTGAATATGTTTTACATTTACACAGGTTGAAAAGATAATAATATAACAAGTATGTACATCATTTCTTTCATCCTTCCCTCCCTGCTCCATATGGAACTTGGGGCCACCTCTGCTTTTGGTTCTTTATAAGAAACTCGCAATAAAGCAGTCACCTGCCCTGGCAGTGGTGGTTCATGAAATCATCATTCTATATGCTGAGGTTGCCAGCCTGAAATGATTTGGACATCCACTAGCAATTTTCACATGTGAATTTTCACATGTCTATATAATACATCTTAGTTCATATGTTAATAATGCAAAATATAGAATTTAAAATGTACAACTTACGCTAATCTTTAGGCTCACAGACTGCTGGCTCAGAGAAATAAAGTCACTTGTAGAGGCCTCTTACACTTTGTCTTGGGTGTTGTTACTTAACAATAAGTTCCCACTTTGACTTGTGTTTCAGTTCCCTCAGATTCCGGTTTTCCATGTAAAAATGGTAGAGTGTTTCCTGTGCTTTTAAGTCCCGAGAATGCTCAAACAAGGTCCGGTCTGATAAATGAAAGCTGATTTTAGTCTTTACTCTGGCAAGGTCTGGTTGTCTTCTTGGCGCGAGTAAATTTTCACAGTGTTCTACTCTGGCTGAAGTGTCAGGTTATATTCCCTGTCTTCCCCCGCATTGGCTACATTGGAGCCGCGGTAGCCCAGTGGTTAGTGCACTGGCTTCCTAGAGCAGTGGTCTATGGTTCAATCCCCAGATGAGGTGGGATTTTTTAGGCCACAAACGGCTCCTGGATCGACCCAGCCCCCAAATGGGTACCAGAGCAACTCTGGGAAGGTTAAGGCGGCCGGCGTGATGTTGACCACGTCACCCCTAGTGTGCCGACGGTCAAGAAAATATTGGCCTAACACCATATTCCCAATATGCCTCAATGGGCGTGTAACGGGATCCTTTTTTTTTTTACCTCCCCCGCATTTGTTTGTTACGATGATAAGCAGGGCTCCAATTGGAAGGGATGTTGTGCCTTCATTCCGAGTGTCTGCCAGTCGTTTCAAACATGCGTGTTTTGTGGGATAATTCAAATTATTTCCTCATGGAAATGTCTGCGCGTGACGTCTTTCAAATACGGAATGAAAACATCCGATCCTCTCTCGGCAATGTTTACAAATAACTTCTTACATCTGCCCGGACTATAACAACATTTCTGCTCAGGTGTGTCCGACTGATAAGTGCGTGTCAGTAATCTGTCCACAGGCGGGTAATTTATCGCCAGGAACGCCTTAGGTAAACCCAACGCTCGGCCGCTGACCGGCCCATCTGGGTTCATGACGAATTATCACTGAGAGGAGTGTAAGATAATTTGAAAGTACAAAATATCTGCTTGATAGAATGAAAAGAAAAGGGCCGACCGCGGAAATGCAAGTAATTTAGTACACACAAAAATGTAACTAAATACTGCCGTGGAGGAAAAAGGATCGACCCAATATTTCTGTGACAGTATTTGCAGTTCTGGTTTTTACTTTCACAACTGAGTGCTTGTATAGAACAGTAAGATGGAAATTGTATCGCAAGGTTATTAATGAGGAGATGATGGAAAGAACTTGACAAACACTAGTGGAGGAGGGGATAAAGAGAAGACGCTGGTCTTGAATAGAACACACATTAAGAAAACCAGTTGATAGCATTACAAGGGAGTACCTGCACTGGGAGAAGAGAACGAGATATAGATATAAAATGATAGAATAGAGACGGAAAGAAATGAGAACGGGTGGCTCAGAACAAAAGGTTTGATGTGAACTGAATATAGGCATGTGCTCCACAAGGAATGGAAAGGTAATAATATTGATCATGACGATGTGTACGTTTGTTTGCCATGCCCTTGTAGATATTATTATCTGAGAAGATTTCCTCACATGGCGTAAAGCAAAATTCATTTGGAATGTTAGGAATAGCACTGCTGAAGATTAGAGACAAATAACCGACTAGGTTGAACGAGACGCACCTCGCCAAAACGAGGTAAATTTTATTTAAAAAAAAACCAAAAAAAACAAAACAAAACAAGTAGCCAGCAATAGTTGTAGCTGTTTGTTCCATCGTCAACGACACATGGGAGATAAAGATGATGGATAGATGGCATATGCATTGACTTTCCATAATCCCATTTTTATATGGAATATGGCGGGATGTATAGTACATTCATTCCGTTTCAACAAACACCCAGCTATTTATATGGCATGGAGAATATAAGTCACTTCCCATTTAAAAAAAAAAATTGTATATCCGCACTATGATAAAACAATGAGCAATAAATGACATTTGACAAATAAGTTTTCTTTTCTTTTATATTTTTGGTAATTCCCAGAAACGAAAAGAATTCGAGAGAATGGACTGACGTTAGGAGAGATATCTCAAATTGCTGCCCGCTGTGTAATCACATGTTGAACAGACCCATCTCATGCTGAGCTGTACAGTAATGTTAATGTGCCTCGGTATTTTATCTCATAAAATGGCAGTTAATTATTATCTTTATTTTAACGTTTGTTTGATATAAATTAGATAAGATTGAAGAAGTGGCAACTTCAAAATAGAAACGGATTCTTCAATATATCTTCATCGTATTTCTCATGCAACTTAGTTTTATCGGGAGTATGTCGGTGTATGTGACAGATTATGTAAATATAGATTACATATATATCAGCATGGTCTTGCTTCTACTCAAATCCCACCTTGCTTACTTATTTGCTATGTACGTTTTGCTAACGCAGAACCCCTGGTTGTTCGATGTTTGTTGCATTCACAGTTTTGCCACGCCTTATTTTTCTTTCTTTTCTCTGATGTCTCATAGACGCTAGGAATGTTTACTGTGATGCACGGAGCGAGAGAAAAGGGAGAGATAAGCTTAATGAAGAAAATCAAGGGCAATAAGGAAAGACGTACTTTGATAGTTACCTTTCTCAGGGGGAGACAATCTAAAAGAAAGGGAGATAATTTACAATTTTCCCCCTTGTCCGTTCGTTCGTGAAAACGCAATTAAGCTACGGATCGACGAGATCAAAGAGACGATTTGCCCGTGGGACCACGTCTACTCGGCGGCAATTGTGTCAAAATTACCTTTCATACGGAATTTGAACGAAGAATTCCCCAAAGGTGTTATATATCGCAAGAGCGAGCGAAGTTCTGCAAATTTAATATATATAGTCCAGCTTTCAAACTCAATTTATCCAGTACCCACACATTTTTCAGACATCTAGCTGCGATTTCTAAATCCATTTTACTATTTGGAGTTACTAAGTTTTCGTTGGAGTTGTTTTAATTCTTGTGTTGCGTACTGGGTCACATACCCAAAACCTACCAGCGGTTTTAGTATAATTTGAGAAACGGGTCTAAGTCCAACAGCCCTAAAACATTCTTTAGTAAAGTCGGTCTTCGAGGTTGACCGGTTTGGCTCTCTTGTCTTCACACACACACACAGAGAGAGAGAGAGAGAGAGAGAGCAAATATATGACATTAATAAGAATTGTAACTTGACATTTAGCTACCAAGATTTTCATATACCTTCAGCCCGTTGTGGCGAAATTTCAAACAATTAACATTTCCCGACTACCAACCACTTGTGGTGTAACAAAGATTTTTATCCCGAGAGATTTACCCCTCTGACATTCTCTCCAAGTATCAATTTTACTAGCTACTGACTCTGTGAACATTAAAGCTCTTAAGTATTTTCCAACCTGAACTAATTGATGTGACATAAACAAAATCCTAAAGAAGAAATATCAAAGCAAGCGTTTCCCAATAAAAAGATTAATCAGTGTCGCAGAGAGATTTATGATTAATACATTTCTATATCTTTTCTTTATTCTACCCGTGTCTTCTACTTTATTATCGCTCTTTTATCCGTTTTCTTTTTTCGCATTCGTTTAATTGGGAAAATATAACTCTCCCATTCAAACCTTCTCCTGTCTCTGTGGTAAAGTGGGATGTTATAAATATTTTTAGGGGACTTAGTGTACTGACTGAGATCAGCTGTGAAGGTATCTGTATCTAATAAGTGTGGTGTATTACAGATGACCTTACTTGCTACCACATTTATACCTCAGTCAGAATTATTCTGGAATATTGTGATGACTACGTTGAATGTCTAGGGTTATGATAATGATGAAGTGTAATTCACAACAACAACAGACAGATAAACAATTTTATTTATTCCACAACACTTTACAACACTGTGACACTCACACACATAAAACACTCTATAAGACTATCTTAAATGAGTCAAGTGTTAAAGGTTAAAAATATATGTATTAATTCCTTTCAATAATAGATATCCTGATTCAACTACACAGTGAACCAGGAATCACAATCAAATGTAATTACAAGTTATATGTACACAATTTATAGTTATGATCTTTGTATTGACATATTTTATTATTATTATCCTATGTGTATAAGTTGTGAAGTGGTACTATGAGGTAATACTGGCTTGTTCAAGCTTGGTTGTTGTTTTTCATCATGACTTCAAGTGTTTGCTTATGGTGGAAATAGTATTGGGAAAAGTTCACAGTTCCTGTCAATTGAAACAATTTATTGTCCCTCTTTCTTTAATATAATGTCAATTTTAGAGGGGGGTACATAAAATTGAGCTGCTCTGGCCACAGAATCTTATCTTCTGTGAGGGCGGCAGGACACAGACTCCTCTGCTCGCTTGCTTCACCGTGTTCTTGAGACACTTCACTGGTCGCTATCTGGACCAAGGGGTATGCTATCAGCCTCTGGATTCAGCAAAACTCAGAACAGGTGCTGCTTCAATAAGTTAGGACCACGGTCCCTGAAACAAGAAGGTTGTACCTCCTACTTCATAACTAATTTATAATCTATTTCCACACTGAACACAATACATAACAAACACTGAGTTCAGAGCGGTAGGCCAACTGCTAGCTTCATCTGAAACAATTTACACCAGTATTCTTCTCCTTAATGGTTACTACGCCTCTGCAATTCCAGCATTAGTTCCTTCTAGTCAATAAGATAGGTGTCAGTGTACTATTTGGTGATCCCATGCATTTATACTTCTCTCCGACAAGTTTTGTTCAGGTTGGAGCACTATCCAGGCTTTGCCTCATGTTTGCTACTGAACCACACACATATACAGACATAAATTATCAATTCACATTCAATTTTCATCAAAAAGATATCAAATATGTCAATCTTACCACAATTCATGGAAATAATAAACAAATACGTTGACTGGCGATGAATTATGGCACAAATTCCGATCTGCCTCTGTCCCAGGCTTTTATTTAGAAAAATATGACCTGGATCTCAACGCACTGTTTCTTAGTAAGTTTATTTTAAATTGTGGCACTGAACAGACGCTCCTAATGGACTATATCAGCTGGTCTAGCCAATAGGGCCATGTTTACACGCTTTTGAAAAAATTTACCCTTCCTTCGTTTCCCCTAACAACCAAAAATATTATTTGCAATCCGACTAATCATGTTTAGCCTTACATATCATTCCCGCCAATCAAATCGAATTTAACATGGTGGCCTATTTCCCGTGAGATGGTGGTTTCAAAACATGCCACTGTGCGATTATGATTTGGGGTTGTCTGACAGCACCACTCTAGTATTATGGCTATAATTTGTTAATTATTAAACTAATTTCTTAACACCTAACATATTCTTTGTCAGCAAGTCCTAAGGCACCCAAATATATAAGTTTTAATGGAGCTAAGTGGCTGCGTTCAAAATATGTATTTTCTAGGATAGTCGTGTATTTATTATTTTTTTTCGATTTAGAACCGCCACCTGTCCTGCCTTTTCGACTGTTCTGTCAGACTAATGTCAGGATTTCAGACGTAAAACAGTATTGAGTCATGTTTCCTAATAAGCATTAACCAGGTTTTTTAAAACCTTACCGTGTATTGGTAGTGTTTTTTATCACTGTCTATTTGAAAAAAAGTTAGTGCTTCATGCCTTACGCTTGGGGGTGGCATTAATTTTATATCGCGAGACGCGTGTTAGTGTTGCCGGCGTTCTTCCGTTCAGCCCTCTCTCTTTCTATCCTAAGTCCATCTGTCCTTTCGTTTATGTTAACGTAGTGTATAAAATGAAATTAATGGAATATTAATCTAGGTCATTACGCAATGTGTCTATCTCAAGGTTTTCTTAGAAATACAGTACACGTTTTATTGTTAGAAAGGCGTGTATGCTGCTGTAGGCTTTACTAGTAAACGTGAAAGCGTGAGAACATGCAGACGAAGCAGAAAAAGGGGGATCTCGAGTACAGTCATTGTGACAGCACTGTTCTTTACCATTCTTCTTTCCCTTTTATTGAATTTATGTGTTAGGCTTTACATTTACCTTTTAATTTATATATGTGGATTTAGAATGTTTCACGACAGTCTCTTTTTTATTTAGCAACGCATTTTATTGCTGTTAAGCTAAGTTCTTGAGTAGACCAAACAGTGTGAAATTCGTTCTCGACAGACATTTGATGGCAGACAATCGTCTAAAATTTTCATCTGACACGAAGCTTCTACGGTTAAGTTTCTCGGTGATGGGTGTGAGAGGCGCCAACATGCATCGCTCGGGAATGACCAGAGGTAGCGGCAGGTGTTAGAAACACGCACTGGCAGTTTTTATTGGCGACGTCTGAGTGAACGTAAGTGTTAAGACGGGACTATTCGGGTTTTCGAGAATTAGTGAATCATTTCTTTTCATAAGATATAAACCCCAGTAGTTTAGACTAAATTCATTCAGTATTCCGCAGTCAAGACTAGAACCATCTAGCGTTCGATTCCTAAGATCTCTGTTGATAGAAGCATCATTTAGTTGGTCGATTGCCATCTAGCTTTCGATTCCTAAGATCTTTGTTAATAGAAGCATCATTTAGTTGGTCGAATTGGAAATAGTTCTTAGTAGTTCTATGTTGAGGTATAATAATATATCTAGTAGTGGTTGAGTGATTTAAGTGGTGATCGCCTATTTTATTTTCACTAGTTAGATTTCTGTGCAGAGGGATTAAATTATAAGTCTGTTATATTCTCTAGTTGACGTGTTACAGTGGATAGCAAAATAAATGATGATTTCTAGCTTAAACTCATGCAGCTATAAATAAATTTAATTAAATTGCTAGTAATCAGTCGAGAATATTTTAAACTAACTTATAACTGCACTGATTCATCATTGAGTATTGACGAAATACGTATGTATTTCTAATTCATGATGATTGATTTTTTATGAATATAATTTATTTCACGGGAGTTTTAAACGATAAGACAAGCTCTAAGCTTGCAGTTTATAATTTAAGTTATAACAGAAGTGGATAACTATGGTATAGTTTACGCGGATAGAATAGGATTGTGGAATATGCTATAGGATGTTAAGTTTTGCATTTTTTTTCCCTATTCAGTTCTGGGTCAATAACCCTATAACCTTACCGGCGGCTTCCATTCCATATGAACTGAATATATTTTCTACAAAGAAAGAACATTCTTAATAACTTAAAGGGCTTTCAAAGTGACTGTCCGGCCTTGTGGTTTATCCCCAGATAGAGACATAGCACTGGCCCAAAAGACTTATTACAATAGATGATAACTGGACTATTCGAATATCCAGAGTTCTTTTTTGTTTCCAAAGTTCATTTACAGTCCGCATGTGGTGGCGACTAAATCAAAAACAGTAACAGTACTTATATAACGACCACGTGTTGTGAAGAAGATCGATCCTGAATAGAATTTGTTTACCTGACAATCGAATGTATGATTGAAGAATTCTCGCTACTTTACCCTGTGACCAGTTGATTCCATAATTATTTCCTACCTGGACAAAATTTGTAATAACAATTGTCAGCACCCTGTTAAATAAATAGTGAAGTTTGCACTTCCCTACATTTGATTAATTAGTCGGTTGGAAAAGCTGAGGCTTTCTTCGCTCGTCAACCAACAGTGGATGGGCTGCATGTTCCTTTAATCAAAATTTTCCAGAAGGTGGTGAATGCAAACTGTAGGTAAGGTTGATTGTGTGTGTGTTTTCCTGTGATCACAGTTTGTTTGTCAAAGCGAGCGAATGCAGGAAAAATAATTCTTTCATGTAATAACTCATTTAATAACTCTGTATTTTGTAATTTCATTTATGCAAGTTTGTTGCTAAATGCTGTTTTCCTCTTAGACTAGATTCAGGTATTAACTCTGTTCTTAAACTATAGAGGAGAAAACTAGACTATAGCGTATAAATCCGTGACTCTTTGGGGCTATCACTTTTCTTCTAACAGGATCGTGGGCTAAACATAGAGGAAAAAGATTACACCTATGGGTCTATTGTTTTTTTTTTTAAATTCATTAACGTATGTGTATTTGTATGAGATTTGATATTCTACTGATTTCTGTTGTGACATTTCTTATGAAATAAAACTTACATAAACTTATTTAAGTGTGTCGGTCAGCTTGTTCCAAACAAATATTCATATTCCATAAATATAGTTTCACGTCTGTACGTCTAAACGTTCGTCACTTGTGTGCGCGTGTCGGTGAGTAGTTGATATAGAGTAGATCTATATTACTAGGTAATCTGTCTGACATACATTTCTGCTGTAGAGAGATAGGCTGAGCGAGAGATTTCTCGAGTTCAGGGACAGAATTACTTATTTTTCCACCATCTCACTCGTGAAAACTATTTTCTTATATCTTCTCTCGCTGAGTCACCTCATGTTCTAGTCTATTCAGAAGGGACCAATCTGAGTCTTAATTCACCTATCATAAATCTACGACAATCAGTCTTGGAGAAACTGGGGCTTGTTTTGCCAACACCCAACCTTGGATCTGTGGTTGTTTTTTTTTCATGGAGATGTTCCAGATGTTGTGAAAGCACGTATGAGGTAAGAGTGAAAATGTGGCCACTGTCTGTCTGAAGCGAGAGAAAGAAGAGATGAATAATTCTTTCACTGTATAATCCATGCACTCACTTTGTTTATTTCTTATGATGTTTTGCTAATACTGTTCATCTCAGAATAGATTAACGTAGAAACTCTGTTCTTTACAGTATAGTACAATCCTAGACCCTAGTGCTATTCTTTTGACCTTTTAATTAACTTCTTCTTGTGGGATTTGTCTCTACAGAGGGAATTACACGTAGTGGGTCTATTTCTTTATTTAAGTCTGTAACCTATGATTTGTATATTCTGATATTTTGTTATAATAACTGTTGTGAAGTTTCTTTATGGTAAATAAAAGTAACATAAAACTTAATTACTTGTGTCCGCCAGCTAGTCCCAATACCCATACTCCACTACTATAGTTTTCACGTTTGTGCGTCTAATTGTCGTCACTTATCTGTGTGTGTGTATGTGAGTGGTGTATATATATATATATATATATATATATATATATATATATATATATATATATATATATATATATATATATATATATATATATATTAATATAGAAAGGGAACTGTCTGAACAACAGCTTTTAGTCGTAACCGATAGGCTGGACTAGAGTAGCTTCTCAAATCCAGGGACAGACTCTACCCTTCACCAACTCACTAGTGAAAATCTATCTGTTTACCTTATCTCGCACTGAGTCATCACCTTTGTCAGTTCTATTCAGACGGGACCTAACATTGTTCTTAATCACGTATAGGAAATTTACGACAGTGTATATAAGATATCCATTCAGTTGTCCAGAAAACCAGCTGTCTATAAAGTGTCGGATATATTAAGTTTGTTGTCCAAGTGGATCTAAATATGGACTCCGGGTCATGTTTGACTACTCACAATAAAGCGTTATACAACCAGCCACCACAGAAACCCGCAGAACAGTTCGTGACACATCACGTGACCATCTTGTCATTTCCTGGCAGCTCTACAAGACAGAGATTACTCACTAAGCGTTCTATGACGGGGGAATAAATTGGTACTCACACGGGTACGCCATTCATTCTTCAAGATTTGATATTCATTTGTTTCCAAAAACCTCATGAGTATCTTCCTAGTTGAGAGTTTTCGGTTAAAACAGAGCGGATGTTATTGTTACCAAAAAAAAAAAAAAAAAATGCCATGATGATAATATGATGAGGAGGATGGTGGTGATGATAATGGTGGTTATGATGGCTAGGCATTAGTGATGATAAGGATGATGATGATGTCGATGACAGAGAAGACGAATATGAAGGTCGTGATAATGATGGCAGCAATGATAATGTTTCTGATGGTGACGATAAAGAACAAACACGATCATATTATCCAATGGTCTGTATTTGAGTTAACGGGCCTACTTTCTCGATGGAAGGTGAATGGTGGAAGCAAACTGAAAGGATGATACTGAATACATGAGAAATAGTACTATTCTGAGGACATGAGGCAGAAATCGTCCACCATAATTCTTCTCAGTTATGCCTTGACGATTTACTTGCTAACTACTAATAAGCATTGATAGCGCTTCACCGCAGCAAGAACAGCTCATAAACAGCACGGGATTGAAGAAACAACTCATCATCATCATCATCTGCCACTTCCACATCGAAGGTCGGCTGCAACGGATCTAAAAATTCGCTCCCGTAGCTAGGACGTGTAGTCGTTCGGAAGATCTTGTGTTCGAGTCTCCGGTAAGCCTATCACTTTTGCTGTATATCTGTTCTCTAGTTTTTTACTTCTTTTATTGCGGTGACAGCGCCATTCTGGCATATCATTTTGGCGGGCATTAGGGCGTTACTCAGTCAGGATCTAAAAAAAGAACTCTAGTCATGTCCGCTGACAGAAGAACAGCCAATCAGAGGTATGCTAAACTGCCTGGATGTTAACCGCGCAAAGCTTAACATCTCAATATTCTTTGTCATTTCGATTGCAAGACCCCAAAGAGAGAAGTCGTCAAACCAGAACTGAAATCCGCAGTTGCCTTGGACACGTGAGTTATTAAGATAGAATATTATTCTTCAACATTTCGAAGTCCTTATAGTGTTAGAAAGAGTATAGGACTATAGGTTTACCATCTATTTGGTATCCTGCTTAAATAATTATATATTTCATTCAATGTTATTTATTTCGCGCGCGTTCGGTCTTAGATCTAAATTTATTCGGACATGGCGTGGCTGGAAATAGATGGTCCATGTTAAAGAAATACGTGGTCGGCACTGATATATTCAGTTATTATATTATGTGTGTAAATGAAATTAATCGTGAAGTATTTTCATATTGTTTTTGGCAAAAAGAATCTTCAATTATGTTGTGCCAATCCGACATGTAGTCGGTACTGATGCCAAAATAGTTTACTTTAGTATGACGAATACTGCAATTTATTAATATATTACAGCTTACTAGAATAGATTTCTGTGCTTCGTCAGTAATGTTAGACTGATAATTTGGTGTAAATATTAGTAAGATTGGCTATAGCTAATTGGTGTTAGCTTTCTTAGTTTGATAGTCATGTATAGAGTGTAAAATCCCTATTGGTTATCTGTAGTGTTTTAAATATCTTTGTTAAGCCATTATTTCTATAATATTTAGTATTATAATGTGAGGTTACCATATAATTTAAAACCACGCGGCTTTATGTGGGTTGTTAGCTTGGCTGAATGCTGTTTTCGCAAGATGGCGTAACCATGAGAGCACGTAGTATGACTGGGTACCTGTGGCTAGTTGATCATGGCTGACTGTGGTGAGCGTATGTTTTCTGAATGGTCAGTGGTATTATTTATGCTATTGATTTTCACTTAGACATTGTTTTTATATATTGTTTTTCAGAGCGTCCACGAACACTGTATGGGTGTTCGGTAGAAGTAAATGTTGTCTTATATAAGGCTTTGTGTTGCTTAATTGCTAAGTCTGCTGCTGAGAGGGTTGCAAACAACCAATAATTGCAACCCTGTCAAACGATCCTTAATTAAATTTTCTTAGTGCATGGATCTTGGGTGTGAGGTAGCCACATCGACATAAGTTCGCCTTAACCACACCTAGCTCCTGTCACAAGTGGCGTCGTCGGCAAGATTGACAGACAGCATGTAGTGAAGCAACTCTTCAGTAATCAGGGCAATAAAAGCAGGAACAGTAGAACACACAGGTCAGTGCAAGGCATGGAACAGGATCATCCAGCTTATCATTGTATTTACTCAACTCGACTAGCGACAAGATGGCGGCACGCAACACACATGCTACTAGTAGGTTGGATAATGAAGATGTGGCTGAGGTGGATGACCCTGTAGTGGAACTAGGGCCTCAAGCAGAGCGAGTGCGGTAGATCATGGTACCCACTCACAAGAAAATGGGGTGCTGTGGGAAGCGCACAGGTCCTACGGCTGATGAATATGTCAGGGAGGTGAGAGCTGTCTGGAGAGTAGGGATGATGAGCAAAGAGGACCAGGCAGATGTTATTCTTGACAGTGTGACGCCAAGTGTCCGCAGGGAGCTGAGGATTCAGGCTGAGGACGATGACCCGGAAGCAATGCTACATTCCATTCTTAGGGTGTATGGGGAGCATCGAAGCATCCCAGAGCTAATGGCCACTCTTTACTCTACCCGGCAAGGTGCAAGGGAATCTCTTTGGAATGTATCCCATCTCATTCACGAGGTATTCGAAAGTGTTGTAAGAGCACAAAAACAGAATAATGTCACTCCTCTGGAGACATCCTTCCTTCGGGACCAGTTTGCTGCTTGTCTGAGAGATGATCTGCTAAGAAAGTTCGCAAAGGAAAAGATCATTAAAGAGCCTACAGCATCGTTCACGTCGTTGAGAGACTATGCCCTACGATTTTCAGAGACCGAACCCGCTTCCGGGGCTGGCGTTGCCAGTGTCGAAGTGGCAAGAACAGAGGCTGTGCCAGATACCAAAGCATTAAACGCTGAAGTGGAGCAGTCTCAGGTACAAACTATACTTGATGAGATGTCCCAGGAGCCGGGGAGACGTACCAGGACAGTTCGTTGTTTTAGATGTAGAAAGCTAAGCCATGTACAGAATCGATGCCCTCAGGCACTAAACTAGACCCCTCTGCGGCTAAGAGTCAGGCTACAGAAGGAGAGCAGAATGACTCAGAGATAAAGATGGTTGGTGACCGACTGGAATGTGATATAATGATAGCAGGGAAGAAAGTCAGGTGTATTCTTGACACGGGGTTCCAAATCTCAACTGTTACGGAACAGCGATTTCAACAGCTTTTTGGAGATCTGGCCCTGGATGAAAGTAAATGACTAACTACTGCAAATGTGCCACAATTCCATATGTTGGCCATCTAGTGGTCGATGTTAAGATTGGAGAGTGTCATGTAAAGAACTGTGGAATCTATGCCGTTAAAAGATTCAATGGGCCTGACAAAGCGTCTGGTAAAATAGGCACCAACATACTGGCGGAAGAAAAAAACATGCCCTACAGGTGGGAGAACTGGAAAGGAAGAAAATGCACTACGCTGAAAGATCTAAAATTCGTGACATGTGGTCAGAAGAGGAGTACAATGTTGTTCGTGCTCCCACAATGACAAGAGGTCCATATGTCATCCAACGGACAGATGGAGCAAGTCACTGGCAACGAACTGAAACGAAGTGAAGACAATGAGTATTCTCCAAGTCCGGTAGATACGACGTTAGGCATACCTGAGGCACCAGCTTTGTCAGATGAGACGGAACGTGGGGAGGACGTACAAATTCTAAACCCTGAACCAGGCTGGCACACCCTGCAGCCGCTAGAGAGTCCTACCCCGAGACGATCTGAGAGATTACGAATGAAGAGCCAGAGGTAGTGCAGTTGTCGAGACGACAACAAAATCAGGCGGGGAATATGTGACAGCGCCATTCTGGCATATCATTTTGGCGGGCATTAGGGCGTTACTCAGTCAGGATCTAAAAATAGAACATTAGTCATGTCCGCTGACAGAACAACAGCCAATCAGAGGTATGCTAAACTGCCTGGATGTTAACCGCGCAAAGCTTAACATCTCTTCTTCTTCTTCTTCTTTCGTTCGCTTGAACTATATTGTCTATATCTGCAATGTTGTTTCTTGTATAAACTTCACTGTCTTTTGTAGTTCATACAGAGGTCCATATAGTTTTGCTTCCAGTGTTGTTTCTCTGGGCCAGTGGGTTTGCCTCAATATATCATATTCGGGGCAATCTTGAAGTACGTGCTCCGCAGTCTGGGGTAGCTTAACATCTCAATATTCTTTGTCATTTCGATTGCAAGACTCCAAAGAGAGAAGTCGTCAAATCAGAATTGAAATCCGCAGTTGCCTTGGACACGTGAGTTATTAAGATAGAATATTATTCTTCAACATTTCGAAGTCCTTATAGTGTAAGAAAGAATATAGGACTATAGGTCTACCATCTATTTGGTATCGTGCTTAAATAATTATATATTTCATTCAATGTTATTTATTTCGCGCGCGTTCGGTTTTAAATCTAAATTTATTCGGACATGGCGTGGCTGGAAGTAGATGGTCCATGTTCAAGAAATAGAACACGTGGCCGACATTGCAACCCCTGTCAAACGATCCTTAATTAAATTTTCTTAGTGCATGGGTCTTCGGTGTGAGGTAGCCACGTCGACATAAGTTCGCCTCAATCACACCTAGCCCCTGTTACATTTCTCACAAGTGCCCGAAATATAACCTTATGTGTGTTATTTATTTACTGCTATGAATCTTCAAAGTCATTTGTCTCTTGTCTTTATGGTGCACTCCCACTTAAGCGCTGTTTTCATCTTACACTTTGCCTCGATCTGCTCATTCCATTATGGTCTTTGGCAAGATGGTATATCTTTTTTATCCGGCCGAAATATTTTAACTGTCAAATTTTAATCTCCTTCGTTAATTTTCTTTTAATTCCTACGTTTTCTATGACCTTTTTATTTATTTTCTTCTCTTTCCATGAGATGTCCTCCATTATTCTATATACATCCACATATCGAGGGCCTCAATTTAAAAGTTAAGAAACCTACTCATCACACCGATATTTATAGAATGTGTGATTCCTGTTTCACCCTTGTGTTACCGGGGCCCGAAAGGGGAGCAAAGAATAGTAACACTGTTCCCTACCATGCATGTCGTAGAAAGCGACTAAGGAGGGTTGGGCATGAGTCTGGTTACCCCATCCTGAAAAACAATTTAAAAAACAAAAAACGAACACACATGGACAAGTCAATTAAGGAAAATAAAACACAGCCATCCTAGACAGGGGAAGGTCCTCTCGCAGGGAGGCGTATGATGCAACACAGAGAAAGCCGAAAGGAGTCTGTGTTACTGACTAACCTTCTTTCTTCTATGAGAACTTCCAGATTTGGCACCTGGAATGTTCGGACATTAAACAAACAAGGGAAAGTGGCACAAGTAGCAGCAGAAATGAGGGAATATAAAATCGAGGTTCTGGGAATGTGTGAAACAAAGTGGAAGGGGGTAGACAAGAAGAAACTCATCACAGGTGAAATGGTGCTGTCCTCAGGACATGAAGACGAAAGTTCACATCACAGTGAAGGGGTAGCTCTTATGTTATCAAAAGAAGCACATAAAGCACTCATTGAATGGGAAGCCGTTGGACCCAGAATAATAACAGCTACCTTTAAAACAGCTAAAAAGAAAATAAATGTAAATGTCATCCAATGTTATGCACCACTAATGACAAAGAAGAGTCTGTGAGAGAAACCATCAATAAGATAAAAGACAGAAAAAACAAGAAAGCAGATTTAAACACAAGCAAAACCAGAAGTTCCAAAGCCAAGGCTCAAGAAGTGTACACAGAAGCAAACAAAGAAGTAAAAAGAAGTATCAAAAGAGACAAGAGGAAGTATATTGAGGAGTTGGCAAGAGAGGCAGAAGATGCTGCAGCCAAAGGAAATATGAGAGAACTGTATAACAGCACAAAGAAGCTAACAGGGAAATACAAACAAACAAGTTGCCTCATAAAAGACAAGAATGGAAAACTGCTCAGCAATATACAAGAGCAAATGAAGAGGTGGACAGAATATTTTGAGGACCTTCTCAGTAGACCAGCTCCACAAAACCCCCCGGACATCCAGCCAGCAGAAGAAGAGCTTACAAATTAACGGTGAAAGACCAACGAAGGAAGAAATAAAGAAAGCCATAAAGCTTCTAAGAGATGGAAAAGCGTCTGGACCTGATGGCATTCCAGCAGAGGCCATCAAAGCAGATATCGACACGGCTGCAGAGATGTTATATAAATTACTTGGTAAAGTCTGGGAAAAGGAAGAAATACCAGCAGAATGGAAGGAAGGATATCTGGTTAAGTTGCCTAAGAAGGGAAATTTACAAGAGTGCACAAATTATAGAGGAATGATGTTACTATCAGTGCCAGGAAAAGTATTAAACAGGATTATCCTCGAGAGAGTAAAAGAGTCCATAGAAAAGAAACTGAGAGATGAACAAGCTGGTTTTCGACAAAACAGATCCTGTACAGACCAGATAGCCACTTTGAGAATAATAGTTGAACAAAATCTGGAATGGAATTCAGCACTATACATTGGATTTGTGGAATACGAAAAGGCATTTGACAGTGTAGACAGAGAATCACGTTGGAAATTGATGAGGCATTATGGAGTTCCCCTGAAGATCATTAATTTAATAAAGAAAACATATGAAGACATGACATGCAGAGTTCTTCATGAAGGACAGCTTACAGAACCGTTTGGAATACGAACGGGAGTGCGACCGGGATGCCTCTCGTCTCTATTTGTTTTCTTACTAGCAATAGACTGGGTTATGAGAACATCGAAAACACACAACAGAAATGGAATCCAGTGGACTCCGACTAAGCAGTTGGATGATCTGGAATTTGCTGATGACTTGGCTCTTCTGTACCATAACCGTAATCAGGTACAGGACAAATTGAAAACACTCGATGAGAGGTCACAGCAATTGGGTCTCAAAATACACAGGGAAAAGACAAAAATAATGAGAATAAATGCAAGTAATGATAACAGGGTTGAACTTGAAGAAACACCAATACAAGATGTAGAATCGTACACATATCTTGGCAGCAATATAGATAAAGTTGGAGGGACAGACAGTGATATCAAACTAAGAATACAAAAAGCAAGAGGAGCTTTCATTGCATTGGGAAATATATGGAGATCAAGAGAAATCTGATCCAACACGAAAATAAGAATCTTCAACTCAAATGTGAAGTCAGTACTATTTTATGGCTCTGAAACATGGAGAACAACAAAGACAACAACCAAAAAGCTACAGACTTTCATAAATGGGTGCGTGCGTAGAATAGAAGGATTAAAATAGTATGACAAGGTTACCAACGTGGAACTGATGACAAGAACCAGACAAGTGCCAGTGGAACAAGAGATGAGAAGAAGACGATGTCGATGGATAGGACACACACTGATGAAACCTGTTGATAGCATTACAAGGCACTCCTTGTTCTGGAACCCCCAGGGCAAGAGAGGCAGAGGTAGACCAAGAAGCACATGGAGAAGAGAGCTGGAAACAGAGGTGAAAATGATGAGGAGAACGTGGAAAGAACTTGAGATAATGGCACGCGACTGGAGGACTTGGCATGTGTTTGTTGAAGGCCTATGCTCCTTTGGGAGTGGAGGATTATGAAGAAGGGATTCTTGTATACACACATTGGGATCATTTGCGGCGCTACAGTGTTCGTACACTGTGCTGAATTCCTTCTTGTGTGATCTGATGGGGGAGATCGGAACACTGATCGAGTTGTCTGTGTGCGATGAAGATGGCTATTAAAACCAAAACCAAATCAAACCAAGCACGTCAATTCTTTATTCCAATTGTTTATTCATTGTTCATGTTTCTACACCATGCAGTATAAAGAATATACAACATCTGATGCTTCTCAGTTTGTAATTTGTGAGTTCATTATTTCGATGTTAGTATCTGTCTTACGTTGTTGAAAGTAGCTTATGCCATTCGTATTCTCTTCTAGATTTCTGTGTCACATCTCCCATCTTCTGTTATTATATGACCAAGATATGAGAAACTCTTGACTGAAGAAACAACTGAAGACTTATAAATATTTCACAAGCTTTCCATAGATAAACGTGTCCGTAATTTCTAGACGAGAGAGATATGGACACTGTCTGGATTATTTGATAGTAATGGGTCGCTGTCTTGAGTGCGATAGCTGTTAAATAAAGCCGCTCTGGGAAATGAAAGCAACGGTTGGCATTAAATGGACAGGGGAACGGGTGACGAATGTCATGATAGTTATACTACCACAATCACGGTCGTAGTTCTCGTGATGTTTCCGGGGGTCTTTCAGGGGACAGAGAATGAACAGAGTTACTGCTCCCTCATGCAGGTTGTAAGGGAGCAACTAAAATGAGGTTGTACACTCTTAGTATACGAGCGGCCTTTTAGAAAGGCCGATGATCGATCCTCGTCAAAAGCGAAAATGTATAGGTGAATGCATGTTTAAAACCACTGAACAATTTAGTTACGTGCATGATATATATTTGCAGGTTTTCTGGGGGCCACCGACAATGGTGGTACCATGCTCCATAGGGAGTGAAAAGAGATATGGATAGAATGAACATCATCATCAACATGTGCTCTCTCAATAGTGGTTTCTGTAACAATTTGTCTTACATAATGATTATGTCGTCAGATTGGCTAAGCGGTTAGAGCGCTTTCCTCTCGCGACACAGTTACCGGGTTCCGGCATCGAATCCTGGTAGCGCCAAACTCAAGTCTACCAAGCTGTAAATGAGCACCTATGTTAGAGAAGGCAAAGGCAGCGAGGACAGGAGCTGGTCACCCTAACTCACAGAAAGCTGGTATGGTGGTCTCCTTTCTGTCCAACGAGTGTCTGTTAATTACCTTCTTTAATTAGTTTATTTATTTACTGTTCACAGGAATCATGTTTCCTTCATTATTTATTTAAGAGTTCACCCGTCCATATCTTTAACCTACCCGTTTATTCTGTGTTGTTCGCCTTCCACTACAAATTACTGAACACAAGCATTTCGGCCTTTATTTGGTCTATACTTGCTGATATGAACGTTTTATTAGTGATTGCGTTTTTAAATTGTCTGGGTCGTTCACGTGTCCTATATACCATAGTTGTGTTGGTGTTGTGAGAATAACCTCAGCCAATGATGCACTTTTTTGGATGCAAAATTGGCTGTGCGTCATTTAATGAGTTATTTCACAGCAAGGTGATGGCGCTGTTTGGATGGTCCGCGGTTCGATTCCCGGTAAGCCTATCACTTATATTTATTTTCTGTTGTCTGATGTCATCCTTTCTGCCCAACGAGTGCCTGTTAATTTCCTATATTTATTACTTATTTATTCACAAATAACAGACAGAATATTTAATTAATCATAGGCCAGATCTTTATCTAATAACAGGCAATATACCTTTACCAGCAGCAATTAAAACACTGTCATTTATAACATAAAAGATACTCTCATTAATAATAGAAAAGATATTCTCACTAATAATATAAAAGATACCTTCATTAATAATAAGCAAAATACTTTCACTAATCACATGCAGGATACTTTCTCTATTAACAGACACGAAAGTTTCACTTATAACAAACAAGACGCTTCTTTCATTTATAACAAAGAAGGTGTTGTCACTGGTAACAGACAATGTACTTCATCTAAACACAGACAAAATAATGTTTGCTAATACTGTATCAGGCAATATACTCTATTTATACACAGACAAGATAAATGTTGCAAATACTGTTCAGACAATATACTTTATCTAAACACAGACAATATAATGTTGCTAATACTGTATCAGACAATATACTTCATCTAAACAAGATAATTGTTGCAAATACTGTATCAGACAATATACGTTATCTAAGCACAGACAAGATATTGTCGCAAATACTATATCAGACAATATACTTTATTTAAATACAGACAAGAGAATGTTGCTAATGCTGTATCAGACAATATACTTTATTTAAACACAGAGAGGATAATTGTTGCAAATACTATATCAGACAATATACGTTATCTAAACACAGACAAGATAATGTTGCTAATACTGTCTTCTTCTTTGATCCTTAGCCGCCGACCGTCAAAGCTGTCAGTGGCCATCACGCCTGGTGGCATCTTGTAGGGCAACAACAAATTGATTTCACTTTGCTCGGTCGGTGGCCATCCTTCGTACAGTGCCCCAACTCTGGTTCATTCTTTGCATCTCAGCCTCCACAGTCCTCCGCCAAGTTGTTTTTGGTCGGCCTCTCTTTCGTTTTCCTTCAGGGGTCTATAGCATAGCTGTTCTTGTAATGGCATCGGGGTCTCTTCTGAGGACATGGCCAACCCAGCTCCAGCATCTGCCAGCTATGATGGTGTGCATGTCCTCTTGCTTGCTCCGAGTAAGCAAATCTTGGTTGGTGATGGTATTCGGCCAAAAGATTCGGTGAATTTTTCTTAGGCATGTTGTGTGAAAAGAGGACTATTTCGACATTTCCTTCTCTGTAACTCTCCAGCATTCCGCAACATAGAGAAGCACAGAAAGCACACAGCTCTGATATAATCTTAATTTTGTGCTTGTGCTGTACTGAGAGGACATCTAGATGTTGTTTAGACTAAAAAAGGCTGTTCCTGCTTTGTTCATTCTGTTGTTGATGTCTTTGCTTGCTCCGCCGTCTGGTGTTACTATGCATCCTAGGTATGTGAAGGTGTCTGTCTGTACCAGTTGCTGATTCCTTACTGATAGGGCCTCAGGGTTGCTCACATTGAGCGTCATGACCTCTGACTTATTTAGATTGATGTTCAAGCCCACCTGCTGGCTATACTTATTAAGTTTTTCTACCTGGATGTGTTGATGTGAATGTGCTAGTAGTGCAATGTCATCTGCATATTCCAGATCTTCTAATGTAGAAAATGTAGTCCATCTTATTCCTCTTAGACTGTCCTCTGTTGTCTGGCGCATCACCTAGTCTATGACTGTTAAAAATAGAGTGGTTGATAAGGGGCATCCCTGTCGTACTCCTGTCTTCACCTCAAAGGTTAGGTTGCTCTGCCCAACGCTACACGTAAAGTTGGCATAGAGGCTTTTTATGATTGACACTATGCAGCTTGGAATTCCATAAGCCCTCAGTATTTTCCATAAACTGTCCCTATGTAAACTGTCAAAAGCCTTTTCAAAATCAACGAAATTAATGTACAGCTGTCTTTGCCATTCTGAGCACTGCTCTATATTGTTCCTGAGAGTAAATATATGATCTACACATCTTCTGTTCTTTCTAAATCCTGCTTGTTCTTTCCTCAGTTTGTGGTCTACTGCTTTTGAAATTCTCTGTATAATTATCCTGCCTAGTATTTTGCTAAGAACTGAGAGAAGAGTGATTCCTCTCCAATTATTGCAGTCTGCAAGATCTCCCTTCTTGGGCAATTTGACAATTATTCCTTTGTTCCACTCCATTGGAGTTGTCCCTGTTGTCCAGACTTGTGCAAATAGTGGTTAGTTCTGCTGCTAGCTATCTGCACCTCTTCTTACCTTAACATCTTGTAATGCATGTCTCCATCTACCATTAATCATGATGTGGTCTATCTGGTTTCTGTCCCGACCATTTGGTGATTCCCATGTTAATTTGTGAATTTCTTTGTGTGGGAAAAGTGTTCCTCCAATGACCAGGTTGTTAATGCTACAGAAACTTATTAATTTATCCACATTTTCGTTTGCTGTTCCGCTGCAGCATTTCCCCATTACTCTTTCATTATATGTATTGTGTGTTCCAACTTTCGCATTGGGGTCTCCCATTACTACGATAAGATCATATCTAGGTGTGTCTTCCATTTCTTTATGTTGATAGAATTCATCCTTGACATCTTCATCGCTGTCATTCGTTGGTGCGTAGCATTGTATTATTGTAGTGTTGGTGAATCTCCCTCTCAATCTTATTCTTATCAGTCTGTTGTTGATGTGTTACCATTCCAGTAATGTCCTTTCTATTCTTTTATGTAGAATAATGGCTACACCTTCATTGTGCTGTCCATCCTCTCTTCCAGAGTAAAGTACTGTTTCTCCTGTTGCTGTTTTAACTTTTCCTGCCCCTGTCCATCTGCTCTCATTTATCCCTAGAATGTGTAATCTATAGTTTCTCATTTCTGCTGTGACCTGTTTTAGTTTACCCGTCTCGTTCATTGTCCTTATATTCCAAAATCCTATTCTTGTTTTACGTTTTGCGGTCAGGACGTCCGTTTTCGTGTCAGTGGCTTCCTTTCGGCTTTCACCACTGACAGTCATACGAGCCTCAGACTCCGGATGTCCGTCCCGCAGCAAAGTTTGTTCATTTGTTGTCGTTTCCGTAACTTCATTTCTTTTCAATAGACAAGCGTGTCAGCCCTATGCTAAAACCCCCAACTTGGAGGACCAGGGTGTCTGCTTTAGTCTGACCCTTGCCCGCGCAAACCTGTCCAGCTTGGTAGAACCTTCCAGTAGTAAAACTCCCGCTGGCATAGCTCTGGGGGTAATCAGGGTACGCAAGCCGCCGTACCTCGACAAGGTATTGACATCGGTGATGGCAGTGCTAATACTGTATCAGACAATATACTTTATCTAAACACAGACAAGATAATGTTGCTAATACTGTTTCAGACAATATACTTTATCTAAACACAAATAATGTTGCTAATATTGTATCAGAAAATGTACTTTCAATGAAATAATTTATTTAAAAAGGTCAGGACATGACCAGAAAGTAAGTCTAGCGTATGAACACAAATGCTTTAATCGGCTTGGCTTTATCTCAGCTTCGTATTTATGATCTCGTCATGGGAATTATAACATTCTTTTTATAACTCTGGAATTATATTCTACAGCAACTTGAGAAGGCAATAAGGGTAATCTTGTTATCACTTATTGTGCTGAAGTTAGGGCAAATTGATTGGAAAACCCGGCCAGTAATCGCCGCATGTGGCGAATTTGCAGTTAGTTGTGATTTTTAACAAACAGAAATATGGAATTTTTTGTTTAAGCCTTGCGGAATTCTAAAAATTATTTTCCATGTTCGTGAATCAACACGGATGTGTTAATTGTCATTTTCTAACTGGAAATAGTCAAATAAAAATAAATATCTGGAACTATTGACGTCGTCAGAGCCACAGCCACACTGTGCAGATATTTAAAAAAAAATTCAGCAGCTGGTCAAGCACAAAGATTGTTCAGCTTCGTACGGTTTCAGTTTTATGAATTATAAAACAACTCTTTTTAATGATGTTTGCTCGGGGAATGAGATAAAGTTGTTTGAGGAAAGCTGATTAAAGTTTTTACATTTATATTTTCTTTCTGTTCTTGTAATATAGCAACCTGTTTTTTTAAAAAAAATAAATATTGTTTTTGGTGTTCCGAATTTCGTTTCTCATTCACTAGAAATTTTTGTCCTAAAAATATCTCCTCATCCAAGATTTTCAACTTAAAAAAAAATCTAAAACAAAGAGCCTGGAGAAAACTTGATCTGACCAGTGGGATCAAACCTGTCAAAGTCGACTTCTTGCCAAGACGCCAAGGAAACTGGAATGAGGAAAAATCTATTCTGGCATCTCCTATCTGTTACAAATTACTTTACCAGGCCTGTCACGGTTTTCTAACCGTTTTAGCTCGTGTTCTTCTACTGAAAAGCGAGGTTCCTTAACGGATTAATGCATCCCCGTAATATCGGATTCATTACTTGGTCAGGGAAAGCTGAACGGAGTAGACTGCAGTTACAGGATGTGGGTGAAGGGAAAAAAAACTAAGCTACGAGCTGGGACGAGAACAAATCTTAAAGTTGTGGAATTTTGCGGAAAAAAATTCAATCTTTAAAATCAAATTATATATGTACATTTGGCATTCGTAAACACAAGATAACGTAGTTGTGGGTGAAAGTTTCGTGAGCATGAAAGAGAAATTTTACTCAATTGCCATGTCTCCTGGAGCTCACACTCAGTATTTATTGATTTTATTTTACTACATTTTTTTTTAATCAACGCTAATAGTTTCTTCTTCTTCTTCTTCTTCCGTCCTTAGCCACTGACCGTCAAAGCAGTCAGTGGCCATTACGCCTAGTGGCGTCTTAGGGCAACAGCAGATAGGTTTTCTTTGCCATTGTTTCCCATCACGCCTATTGGCGTCTTTAGGGCAACGGCAAATCAATCCATTTGCTGTTGTTTCCGTAATCGAAGTGACTGGCAAACGGGTGATCAGCCCGTTGGTGCTAATAGTTTGAGGAATGTAAAATAATTTTCCCAGCGCTGTTTGAGTAATGTGTGTTGAGGTTATTATACTTAACCCCTTAGGTCCCAAAAGCTCCTGCAATCGAACAGTAAATTTTATACTTTACTCATGTTTCTAAGATTATATACTTATTTTAGAATGTTAAGATTTTATATAAACTTAAAAGCCGTTGAGTTGGTTACTAAATAACCCATTTTCGACCCAATGGGTATTAATGCGTGTTTTATTATAAAATTATAAAAGTTATATTTGATGGGTCATATACGGGCCGCCGGGCCTTAAGAGGTTTAAAACATTGAATCCAGTTTCCCTGGTCTTACTCCTACCATCCAAATATTTAGCAAAAGGGTAGTTAAAAGTTGTTCCGTCTAAGAGGATATCTAATTTAACGCTTTTTTTGCGTGTTTACTTAAGATCAATCGAATGCTCATCACAGTAGTGGTTTTGAGCTCTGGTCTCTCGCAGCAAAAGTGATGGGCTCGATTCACGATATCGACACGCTACAGTCTACCCAGCTGTAAATTGGTACCTGACTTTGCTCCTCAGTTAGGCAATGAAAAGGTAGCGAGTGTGACAGGGGATATTATGAAAATAGCTTTCATATATCTATTTCATTATCCACATTTTTCTTTCACCTGGCTTTCTCCTACGCACGTTTTGTTAACATAAAACCCTCCTACACTCAGAGATCTGTCTCTTTTTCTAATTTAGCACGCCTATTTTATTTTCTGTTCTCTATTTCCTTAGGAATGTTTACCAACAGACCTATTTAGCTAACGTTGAGCCAGTTACCTGTAATTATAAAGCCAGCGATTGGAAATCGTCGTAATAGGATCAAACAGGGAGAGACGGAACGCGTAGAAAGGGGCGACTATTTCAAAAGAGTCGTAATTTTGGCTCAGGGGAAGATAAGCTAATGTAGTTGTAACGTATTTTTTCGTTAGACAATGTGATCAGGGGACATAATTTGAGTAGAAGGAGTAGATAATTTGGAACCAAGGGCAGATAATCACAGTTATTCCCCTCCCTGAATCCGTTCGTTTGGAAGGTAATTAAACACGGTGAGAATCGCCAGATCAAAGGACGGGTTTCGCTCGATTGCCAGTTTCTGCAAGCGGTAAAAGCGTGAATTTTCCCGCTGATTCGCAGATCGACCGAGGAAAAGCCCGAAATCTGAGCGAAGGCGTTAAAAGTAACAAGTCTGAGCGAAGTTCTGAAAATTTAATATATATATATCTCTGCCTTTAAACTCAATTTATCCAGTACCGACATAATTTCAGAGAACATCTAGCTTCGAATTCTAAGATCCCTTATAACAGTGGAATTACTTAGTTTTTCGATTGGAGATCGTTTATTTCTGTGTTTGTGGTAAATACTATACTAGAAGTTTGAGTGATTAATTGTTAAGTCCGTATTTTCATTTCACTAGGAGTTTTGTGCAAAGTGACTAGCGAATTAATATAATCTATAGCTAAATTGTTCCGGCTGCAGCGTAAATCTAACTAACTGATATTAACCAGTAAGAGTTATTTTAATCGTCTAGTAAACGCACTATTCATTATGAGTACTGACGAAATATATATTTATTTCTAATTCATGATGATTAAAAATATAAATGACAAGCGCTTATTTTACGGAGACTTTTATTAAACGATTCAATATGAGATGCACGTGTAGTTCTATTCACAGTTAAATAACTGAGTGTATGAATATATTATATGTTATGCGGGTTAAGGATAGGATTGAGAATACTATATTATGGTTAAGTATTTTGTACTTTTTTCTTCTTATACACAGTACTGGGTCAAACCCAAATCCTTACCAGCGGCTTCCATATAAATCTGAGAATAACCTTACAAAAAGAACATTTTTACTTAGTATCTGGGTCTTCAAGGTAAAACCTGTCTGACTTCGTGTTTACATCCAGAAAGAGACAGAGCACCAACCCAAAGAACATTAAAAATAAATTTTGTAACTGGACCTATAGATCCAGATTTCTTTTTCCCAATTTTATTTACATTCAGCCCGTTGTGGCGACCTAACAAACATCAACATTTCCCGACGTTTGACCATTTGTGGTGTGACAAGGAATTTTTATACTGAGAGAAGTTACCGACCTGACATTCCTATGTACTGGAAATCTCAAGCTATTGACACTGTGAGCACTGTTAAATTTCTTATCTGGTCTAATTAATGTGACATAAACAGTAATCCTAAATAAAAGTAACAAAGTGAACGTTTCGCGGAGAAGTGGATTTAATCTGTCTTTCAGGAGCTGGGGTTTTCTTTGCCAAAATAACCCAGGATTTGCTGTGTGCGTGTGTCCTAAAGATTGTTCCAGAAGGTGCAAACCAAGTATTAGGTAAGAACGAATGCACGAGGCCACGGTTGTCTGAGAAGAGAGGAAGGATGAATGACTAATTCCCATATATATATATATCTTGTAGAATCCATGTACTCATGTTGTTTATTTCTTTTAGTAAGTTTTGCTAATACTGTCCTTTTCAGAATAGATTAACGTATAAACTCTGTTCTTTACTGTAGTGGGAAATCATAGACCATAGCGTATAAATCTTTGACTCTTTGGGGGTTAATAACTTTCTTCTAACGGGATCTTGTCTCAACACAGGGAGGGAGGATTACACCTATGAGTCTATTTCTTTATTAATTTCATTAACCTATGTTTATTTGTATTTGATTGATATTCATAATATTGCTGTTGTAGAGTTTCTCTATAGTAAATAAAATTTACATAAAAACTTTATTTACATGTGTTGGTCAGTTCGTCCCAAAATATCCCTATTCCATAAATATAATTTGTCACGTCTATGCGTCTAACTGTCGTCACTTATGTGTGTGTGTATGTGAGTGGTTGATATATATATATATATATATATATATATATATATATATATATATATATATATATATATATATATATATATATATATATATATATATATATAGGTATACTGTCTGACTAACAAAGTTCTGTTGTAGAGATAGGCTGACCGAGAGGATCTTCTCGAGTCCAGGGACAGACTCTACCTATTTTTCCACCATTTCACTCGTGAAAATCTATTTCTTATCTTATCTCTCACTGAGTCACCACCGGTCTAGTTCTATTCAGAAGGGACCAAACTATGTCTTAATTCCCCTATCGAAAAGCTACGACAGCGAGGAAGGGAACTGGTCACTTCACCTCTTGATGCTGGACCTAGTATATAGAAGTCTCTAACACTTCATTCCCCCACGGCAGTTTCGGATATGGGACTACCTTCCCTAACTCAAGAGAAGAGTCAGGAACCCATTTACTGACCGACAGAAGTTCGAAAAATGTCTTCATTATTTAATTTTTTAAAGATGTGATCGCCTACGCAAACATTTTGGTACTTCCGAATGTTTCACGCGTTTCCATTACGTCAGTGTTTCTAAACAAGGAAGGTATGTACCCTTGGGAGTGCGTGACCTGACTTTTGGGGGTGCAAGAGATACCAGATATTTTAGAAGGCGAAACATCATAAATACAATATAATACACAGAACTCAAATGTTTTTGTACAAAACAGAACACAGACATAGTAAATTCAATGAATATATTGCGCTTAAAATATTTACCTTCTACCAAAAGTTCTGAATATTTGTGTGGATTATATTCAAAAGAATTACTTACACAATGTCTACAGCTGTATAAAAAGAAGAAAGAAAGCAGAAACGCGGTATATATATATATATCATCATCATCATGTGACGTATTCTTTCCAGAACGTTGTCTCCATTACAGCTGCTCTGAACGCATCACGATTCTGGGCAAGTCGACCTGCATCAGCCAAAGACAAGTTCAGACTCTCTGTGATGTCCTGGGTCCACCGTCGTCTAGGTCGACCCCTTCCCCTTTTTCCAGGGACCATGCCTTCCATCACTGTTTTTTCCAGGCTATTATGTCTTTTTATATGACCGACAAATTTCAGCTTCCTTATTGCGATGGTATTTAGGAGCCAATGTTCCTGTACGTTTAGTGAGTGCAGTACTTCTCTGTTGGTCTTTTTTTCTGTCCAGGGTATTCTCAACATCCTTCTGTAGCATTTCATTTCGAATGATGTAATCTTTTTTGCAACTGTTTTATTGAGTGTCCAAGTCTCGCAGCCGTATGTTGCCACTGGGAATATACATGCTCTGATCAGTTGTAACTTTGTTTCTTTGCTTGTGCCTTGCCATAGGTTTTTTCATCTGTATTAGTTTATGTGAAGCAATTGCAAGTCTTCTTTTAATTTCTACTGCACAGTCGCCAGAGCTGTTGATGATTGATCCTAAGTATTCGAATTCATAACACTTTCCAGTTCTTCGTTATCAATTTCAATTTCTGGTTTGGTCTTTACTTTGTCTGTTGTCAATACTTTGGTCTTCTTGGTGTTTAGGTATAGATTCTGGGCCTCGCTGTGTTTTTTGGTGGGACAGAAGTAATTGTTCAAGTCCTTCTGGGTTGGTCGATAGGAGGACTGTGTCGTCGTGCATATCTGATTTCCGGGATCTGGTACACCCGCCGATGTTAAATGAGTCAAACTCTGTGTGTTCTTGGTCATCTCTTACATTTCCTCATGATATTCTCGGCATAAATGTTAAACAGGTAAGGGGAAAGGGTACAGCCTTGTCTTACTCCTTTCTGTACTTCAAACCATTCTGATGTTTCCCCCTCTATTCTTACGGCTGCCTGTTGTTCTTGATATATATAAATATATATATATATATATATATATATATATATATATATATATATATATATATAAATATATATACCCCGTATAGTTTATTATATGAGTATTTTAGGAGGTCTGCAGTAAGACAGGGTAAAACGGTAGAGTGGAGGAAAAAAAAAGGTAATACGTCTTACGAAAGGACCAGAAAAAAAAAACAAGAAAAAAACCTACGTTGCGGCCACAAGGCCATCGTCAGGGACAGACAAAGAGACATGATTTTTATCTTGCCTTTTCTCCTAGTAAGACGTATTACCGTTTTTATAATTTTTTCTTCCACTCTCGTATATTTTATTACAGCTGTTGAGCCCAGCTTGTAAGCAGAGCCCCACTTAATTCGTATCCGGAGCCCCTTACAATAAAGTTACAGTACTTGTGCAGGACGTCTAAAAAAAGAAACACTGCTTTACGTCATTAGTTCTTGTACTGTATAAGATCATTTTTTCTCACCTTCCATTTGTGTTTCCATTCACTTTTGCCGCTAAAAGTAGTGGGTCATGTGAAGATATATTTATATTCTCGAATACCTCGGACAGCCTGCGTGACCACTTGTAAACGTCTCGTGCTGGTTTCAAAAACTAGGTCATGCCAGATTTTTTCTTTAGCCGTTCTTATTTCTTTACTTTATATTCAGCGTATCCTTACAGCGTACAGCACTTGAAGTTTATTATGCTTCATAAGTAATCCTTGATTTTTGTCGGAGCTGCTAATTTAATTTGCTGTATCAAGCTGCCCATTATAATGAGCATCACATTACGGGAACGAGGTTGAATATTGATCTGAGATGGCGGGAATATTACGGCCAGCAAAAGAATGACAAAGTAGGCCATTATTTGGTTGTAGTTAGGAGAGGGTACTCTTTTTTCCAGTTTAATGGAATTTCTTCCCACTCCCAAAGTTTACCAAGCAATTTGTATAATATTTCTACTTTTACTTCATTTTTGTTGTCAACAGATGCGTGCTCAAACACGGATAGGGTCTGTTGGTATGCAATTAAAACAATTTTTGTTTTCATTTCCTTGACTTTTGTTTACATCTCAACCTGCAAATTAATATATGTGCACAACTAAAACACCAAGAAACAAGACAATAGTGAGAGACGATAACAAGCAAGAACACTTCTTTTTAAATTAAATGCATAGGCCCTAAGCCGTTTTGAGCGTCCTTTGCTTGTGAAAGTAGATATTTGTTCATCAAAAATGTTCAGGACACAGGGTCAGTGCTAAGGTATTTGGCGCCTTAGGCAGATAAGCAGAGCTGGCCTTTTGCGCCGTGTGCAAACAGCTCGTTTGTCGTTTGGATCCCATAAATAATATATATGATGCAGGTCGACTTGCCCAGAATCGTGTTGCGTTCAGAGCAGCTGTAATGGAGACAACGTTCTGGAAAGAATATGTCACATGATGATGATATATATATATATATATATATATATATATATATATATATATATATATATATATATATATATATATATATATATATACATACAATGACCCTTGTAGTTCCCTGGGGTCTCTGAGGAGGCAAAGAAAGAACAACTGTTCCCTCAGGCATGTCGTAGAGGGCGACTAATATAACTTTGTGAATGAGGCTGGCATCCTCATCTTGTAAAACAAATGGCTGGAGAAACAACCACGGAACCTCTAAAACGACATTCGGTGCTGTAACATTTCTCCAGTCATTCATTATACTTTAGCTCCCTGTGGAGAACAAGATATCCACCCCAAGCGTGTCTTGTGCCATCTTGTCCATGTATATCTATGTCGTCTTTACTCCTTTCATGTTTGTCTTCAATTCTCTTCATTAAGTGTTCTTCGCTCTCCCTTAGTTTCTCATGTCTTCGGGATTGCCGAACAAAAGGACTGGCTTCTAATGCTAACACTAGATTTCCTTACCGTGTGCCCTAACCAACTGCAGGGTTTTTCCCCACCTTGTGAAAATAGCGACAATAGCCAAGAGAAACGAATCTACACCTTGGAGGGATGTATCTTATGTGAAGTTTGGCTAATATTTGTCGCATTTATTCTCAATATCTGTCTCTTTTCTCTGTGAATTTTCAGACTCAACAATTGAAACCTATCATCAGGTATTCTCATTTTTTTCTTGCATGTGGTTGCACTTATGGGACACAAGGGTCAGGTCACAGACAAAATATAGACCTCCAAGCTCGTTTTGTCAGACTCCATTGAATTCCATTTCCACTGGTTGATTTCGCTGGCATAATTTTCTATCCCGTAAGGTGACACACGAAATCTCTGCCGCACTCAAGTTCTTTTCTCAAAGGGCTCTCTATAAGTTGTCCTTCGTGAATAATTCTATATTTTGTGACTTCTTTTTATTTGTTTACTAAGTAGGTGTTAAATTTGTACTGGATACAATAAGTTATCTATGCCTTCAGTTGGTTGGAGTAAGGTTCATGCGTGGTGATCGCCGATGTAGAATAAATAGAACATATACAGTTCCTAGGTTGTTTAGCCTCAGGTGGCTGAAACGCTAGGTTTAAGTTACACAAGTGTTGCTGACAATATATTGCCACAGTTGGCTGATGAGATATATATATATAAGTAAATCTGGTTATTGTTCTGGCCCAGTTAATATTAAAATTCAATGTTTCTATTCTGCTTTCTCTCATGAACATGAGGAAAATAGGACCGCACAGGTCGCAGCAAGAAGCTCATCAATATTAAATATTCTTGGATGCTTATAATATTATAAGTTCGTATGATCATAAGTTCGTATGGCCGTAAGAAAACAAGCCGCTAGTACTCAGGTTTGATCAGCCTATAATTTAGGAACAGAACATATAGACATTTAGGCAAATTATCAATATCATATCTAACACGTGTTAAAAATAGGACCTCTACACCACTCTGTTATAAATTAGATTTAAAACACACGTGTCTAGTTTATCCTATCATTCTGTTAACGCGTGATATGAACACTAGTCATTAAAAAAAATTACATAAAAGGGATAGAAGTAAATAATATATGCCGTCAGTAGACTGTCATTTAATGTATGTACTAATCAATTTAAAACATCTCTTACTGGGAAAATAGCGAGTAATTAAATTTACTTTACGGCTGGAAAGTTAGCTATAAGTTATTTAATTAGCACAGAAAATCTCAGTGAAATATATATTGAAAACTTTAAACACACTAAATCACTCCAAATCTAGTATATAAATTACCGCAATCAGAAAAATGAAACACTCCACGGAATCTATTAATTTTCACTCTGTACGAGAAATCTTAAGATAACGAGCTAGTGAATTCAGATAGATTTCTGGCAACTGATCATGGCTATCGGAGAGACATGGTATAAATTGATATGTTCCGTACTATCGTTCTTTAATGCGAAAGTCACACCACTGCCAGACCCGAGCCAATTTGCCGTTCGATTTCTTGAATCAAAGGTAATTTTACCACCTCTTGACTTTCATCATCTCCGCCTTGCCGAAAATCAGCTATGCAATTTTCACCTGAAAGTTTTACAATCCAAGGTCCGTCTCACTGAATATCGTATTTTCCCCTGATCAAAGAATCTATTACGCCATGCTCCGCGCTTCGCTCTCTGTTTCACATAGGGCTTGATTGCCAGATGGCCCCCGTGTTAATTAAACTGGTGAATCCTTCGTTCATGTAGCAAAAGTATACTCTAGATGGGGAAGGGCAAAAGTGGATGATTACTGCTGCACTATTTTCATCTGTGACAACGACCTCTTGCATTGCTCTGGCGTTTTCTGTCATTTTTTTGTTCCACATCATAAGGTAGACGTATAATAACAAAAACAACAAAGGCAAAGCTACGAAGCAAATGGCTCTATTAAGGAACATACGGCGCGAAGGCGAAACATGGTTAACAAACGAATTATTAAAGAAAAGAAAGGGTTAAAGAAGCTCTGATATATATATATATATATATATATATATATATATATATATATATATATATATATATATATATACCATCTGTCCTTGTACATTTGGGTTATATTAATAATTATCATACAGTTTTATATGTCCGCGCTACATGCACCATTGTCGCCAGTTGTTCCCGGGGGTCTTTAAGAACGGCAAAAAAAAAAAAATGGATTTCTGCTCGCTGAGACATTAAATAAAAAGGGACTTATATGTGGTTGTCCATAAGACTAGCAATATCGTCTTGTAAAACATGTTGCTACATAAACCACCCATGCAATAGCACTTGCATGCTTGGATGCAGGCTTCCTGCAGGAAAACCAGCTGCAAATGTGACATCAAGCTCCATAGGGAATGATGATGATGGGATATATAAACGGAGCCAATTGGAAAAGGACGCCGCTTATTAACAATATCGGACTAAAAAAGTCGACGTTTTTTGGCATGGAATGTAGAAAGAAAAGTCAGTGATAACTGACAAGATAGGTGGAAAGAAGAACAACAAAGATAACAGATACTAGAAAGTGTAACAACAGGCATGAAAGAGTAGACAACAGGATTGTTAAAAACTCTTAGTATTGCAAGATACAACAAGAAATAATCGCAAACACGAGCCTGCGGTTTTGAGCTTGAGAAGAAGAAAGATGTTCTAATTTTGTAATCGCAAAAGAATCGCCCGCTGCAGCCATATTAAAGCGGAACAAACATGGCCTGTAACCTCTGAACCTGAGAGGTAACTTCAAAATTATATAGCACGTAAAAATCGCATAAAAAATATAATTTCACATTACATAAACTTAATATATGTATCACCCAAAACCAGTTCTGATCTCCAAAAGACTTGGCTTAAAAAATACTTTTTTTTATGTACACAAGCATGGCTTAAACTTTGAACTCTGCACAATCTTTAGTCGTAAATATAAGCACTGTGAACTCACAATAGGTTAAGGTTTGGACCCACAACCTGCGCTCAAAATAGACAACTGTAGATATAAACAGCTTGAGCTGACAACAGTGGGCTATTAACAAATATAATCAGTTCAACTCTTATTAGCAGACTATTAACAAACGTAACTAGTTCAACTTACAACAGTAGACTATTAACAAATATAACCATTTCAACTCACAACAGTAAACTCTTACAAATTTTACCAGTTAAGCTGACAAACAATATACTATCGTAGATACAACCATTTTACCTTGCAAACAATAGAGTATCGTAAATATAACCAGTGCAACTGACAAACAATAGATTAAATGAGATATAGCACTTTCAGCTGACAAACAATAGATTATAGGAGATATAGCACCTTCGGCTGACAAACAATAGATTATAGGAGATATAGCACGTTCAGTTGACAAACAATAAATTGTCATAGATATAGACAGCTCATCTGACAAACAATAGAGTGTCGTAGATATAACTAGTTCAGCTGACAACAGTAGATTAGTACACAATTATACAGCCTACAGCTCGCACAAAAATTTTGCAAAACTAAAATCTATGCCTTACCTTGATGTACTTTTCTACACCTGTCACAATTATTGGGCCAACCTGCTCAAACAGCGGCAGCAGATGACTGAAATTAAAATATCCATCAGATCACAGGGACAGAGAGATAGAATATGCAGACACCAAAGGCTCACACCGTTGTCTCGGTCTGTGCACACAAACACGCGCAGCGCTCACGGTCTATTAGCAAATTCTGACGTGTTCTACCACGGGTCTGGGGTACTGGCCTTCGCTACAAGAGAGCTTAAGTTTTTGACCAGACGTGTTCTGTTAGTGTCTGGTGGCTTTCGGAGTAGATGTTTCGGTTTAATGTCAGAAAATGTACGATTAGTTTAGGGCTGCATTCTTGAGATTTTTTAATATGTGACTTTTACTCCTGTCTTAATGCTATTTAGGCTCAGACTTTTTTTTATATTTTTTTTTTATTGTCATTTTATGGAGCCAGAGTAAATTGTTAAGAATTTCTGAACAAATGGGAAATAGCAGACATATTTACGTCTCTTTTCATTCGGCAGAAGAGCGGTATTCCGCCTTAAAATCCGCGATGACTGAGTTAAAACGGGACGCTTAATAATTAAGTTTATGAAATAGTGATTTAAATAGTATATTATTAATATTTTGATCATAACAATAATTATTGTTAACAACCAAAATGTACCAGAAATGAAAATAGCTGATCTTAACTAATTTTGGTGTGCTGAAAACGAAAATGACATTAAAAAATGTTGATTGGCTCTAGTTTTCAACATATATGCTACTAGTTTATTTAATGACGGTCAATTTATATATATGACGCAACTGTTGTGGGCGATTGCATAATTTTTTCTAATGACCAATAAAAATGTAATTAGAAGTTGATGATGCAATCCTACCTAAGATTACATCACCTTTGTGTATAAATATCTTATCTCTGATAAAATTTTACCATTAGTTAGTGCATTTGTCCTTATCAAAAGTATCGTAGTTAGAAATGCCTTGGACATGTTGAACAGTGCTAATAATTTATGTTATATATGTGGTGAGCTGACATTTGTATCACAAAAACGAAATATAACTAAAGTGATTAAGAAGGCGTACAGTTTGTATTTTGGCTGCAGAATAGGAGATCAAGATAAGAGCTGGGCGCAACACATCTGCTGCAATACATGTGCAGCACATCTTAAACTGGGGTTGACTGGCAAAAGGCAAGCTATGCCTTTTGCAGTCCCAATGATTTGGAGAGAGCCCACTGATCATCTCAACAACTGTTACTTTTGCATGGTCCCTCCAATTGGGAAAGGCATATCAAAGAAGAAAACATGGACTCTGGAATATCCAAACATCCCCTCTGCAATACGTCCGGTACCACATGGCGATGACCTACCAGTTCCCAAAGTGCCAGAATCATTTTCAGCTGCTTCCACTGATGAAGAAGAGGCCATTGGTGGTCCTGAACCATCAACCTCAAGCGACCCAGATTTTGAGCAAACTACATCCACTAAACCACACTTAATAACCCAAGGTGAACTGAAAGATCTTGTAAGAGATCTGAATTTACCGAAGAACAAGGCGGAGCTTTTGGGTTCCAGATTGCAACAGTGGATTCTCCTGGCAGAAGATGTTACAATTTCTGTGTATAGGAACCGCCAGAAGCCGCTTATTACATTCTTTTTTTCAAAGAGGGTGACCTTTCTGCGTGCCACAACATTTCTGGTTTAATGGCAGCCATCAAAATCAATTACATACCGGAAGAGTGGAGGCTTTTCATTGATTCATCCAAGACGAGTCTTAAAGCTGTTTTGTTGAATAATGGTAATGTGTTACCGTCAATTCCAGTTGGTCACGCAGTTCATATGAAAGAAACTTATGAAAACATTAAGCAGCTTTTGAAGTGTATAAACTACGATCATCATCATTGGTCACTTTGCGGTGACTTAAAAGTGGTCACTCTTTTGCTTGGACTACAGGGTGGATACACCAAGTACTGTTGCTTTCTCTGTGAGTGGGATAGCCGTGCACGAAGTGACCATTACATCAGAAGACATTGGCCAATCAGGCAGTCATTGCAGCCTGGCAGTAAGAACGTTGAGAACCCAGCACTTGTCGACACCAGCAAGATTTTGTTGCCACCCTTGCACATTAAGCTGGGTCTCATGAAAAACTTTGTCAAGGCAATGGAGAAAATTTCCAAGACTGAGTGAAGCTAAAATAACAGAGGGAGTATTTGTTGGTCCGTAAATTCGAAAACTTCTTCATGATGACGAGTTTCTTTGCGTGTTGCATGGCAAGGAAAAAGCAGCATGGCTAGCATTTAAGTCAGTGGTGGACAATTTTCTTGGAAACAACAGATCTGATAATTACAATGAAATTGTAGAAAATCTCCTTCTTAAGTATAAGAGTCTTGGCTGCAACATGTCTTTGAAAAATTCATTTTCTGGATTCTCATCTGGATTTCTTTACGTCAAACTGTGGAGCCGTCAGTGATGAGCATGGTGAACGATGTCACCAGGACATTGCTGCTATGGACACAAGGTATCAAGGCAATTGGAGCCCTTCAATGCATGCTGATTACTGTTGGACTGTGACAAGAGACACCTCATCGATTGACTACAAAAAGCAAGCAAAGAGAGCTCGAACAGCGACTGAATAATGACGGAATGGGTTCAAATGTGCCTTTTTAAAACATGATATGTGAACTTTAAATAATGTTTTTATTTTTTCTATCATTTTATGTTGAAATATCAATTAATTGAGAATGTAATCACAATTTTTGTAATGCTAAAGTAGAAAGACTAGCTGTTCACTCCAGAGAATTAAAAAAGGATACATTATTTGTATTACTGTAATGTAAATTCATCATTTTAAATAAAAAACCAGAGCCAATTGGTGAATTTCATTATGATATTTGAAATCAGCATGTCAAAATCAAGAAGAAATGGTATATTTAATTTCTGGTACAAATAACTTTTGAAAATTTGTTGACTAGTGTAATAGACATATGGTTTATCATGAAAATTATACGTATGCAATAGATAGTGCCTCGAGAAGTCATAAAGCGAGGAAATAATCATGAAAATAATATGAAAAGAGCCAGTTGTAAACTTCAGAAATGAGGAATTTGAGGAAGATGGTCAATGAAATAAGAAGGGGCATAGTCCTCAGACAGACGATGTCATGACCTCGAATTTCAGCTCCTGCGTATCTGAGTGAAACAGTCCCAGTTGCGATAGTTTGGACATGTCTGCAGAATAGGAGAAGATAGATACCACGACAAATATGGGAAATCAAGAGTTCGGGAAAAGTACAACAGTATGCCAACGCACCCAATGAAGGCAAGACTAGATGATCTGGCATTGGGATGTCTAAAACGTAGCAGCTTTGTGCATCGGGGAAAAAGACTTAAAAGACAGCATCATGAAGACAACACCACTGAAGCCCACCCTATACCCTGTACCATGGGAACAGACCAGCAGTGCCCTCCAAATTAATACATCAGTCAGTGGTCTCACAAGTGGATATGAGTATAATGATCTGCAAAAACGAACTGCTACATTGAATATGATCCAAGAAAGCTATCCCGATCAATCATGGATACATGCCTATACAGATGGATCAGCAACAAATGCTGTTAGGAATGGAGGTACCGATATCTGTATCTCATATCCGGACAACCACTATGAGACTAGGCACATTCCCACTGGTAAATTCTGTTCCAACTATACAGCTGAGGTTCAAGCTCTAGAGCAAGCTGCAGATATGATTTATAACACCAACTCTGACTGCCACCAGGTAGTCATCCTCACAGATGCACTGTCTGTCCTGCAAGCTCTCAAGGGTGGTGAACTCCCGCATCTGAGAAATGAACTAAACAAGGTAGCTGCCAAAAAGAGAACCATACTTCAGTGGGTACCATCTCATTGTGGTGTATCCGGAAATGAAAAGGCAGATAAACTTGCAAAAAAGGGAGGAGAATGCAAACAAGAAGATAATGAAATCACATACACCGAGAAAAAGAGAGCTATCCAGACTATCAGAAGAGAACAGAATCAACCCAACGACGACTAACATACTCTTGATCGGCAGGGACAGATAACCATTTTTCGCCTCAGCGCGTATTGACATTTTTTCGTTGGACATCACAGCGGGTTGCAAACATACGGTTAACTTTTTTTTGGAAAATGTAGTACAGGTCAGAACTCCTACGTGTGTTAGTTATGAGAACCATCAACGTTGGAACTTCTTGATCAGCTTTATGTATTGAACATTGTAATAGTTTAGTTCAAAAATTTAGTATTTATTAAAGTGGCAGTTTATTTTCTTTAAATTAGAAACTTTGCATTAGATAACAGCTGAACCTTCTCTACAACACATTGCATTTATATGATATATATGTATTTATGTTTACATATTATTTGTGTGTCTATGTCGTGGGCGGTTGGTGAGGTGACTAATATAAGATTTCCCAAGTAACATAGGGCTTATATTAGTGGTCTGTAGGGGGCAATTTTCTTAATTGAAAATTTGCATGCAACATCTGTTGCTATTTTTTGTTAGCTGTGACGACTGTGCTTATCGTTGTTTATGTAATATTTTCTCTGTTCTTTAGTTTTGTTTTGATTTGTTTGTATAATTGTAGGTCGCATCTTTCCTATCATTCAGTTCTATATAACTGTATATTTATACACTGTGGCGTTATTTGTTTTGTTTATTACGGCGCAGTTATCATCACAGGTTCTGTGATTATTTTCTTCTGTTTTCTATTTAACTTATTTGATTTCTGCGAATGTTTTCATGTTGTCTTTTATAATTGTTTTGTTTGTGTTCTTGGTTGACATACGCTATATAAAATATATTTGATCATACACTACTAGCTGGGTAGTGACCTTATGAGAAAGAATCAACTGATGACTAATTGCTATTATTAGAGGTACACAGTTGATTATACAAGACCTTATTTAAAGGCTTGTTTCCCACAGAGAGTGGGATAAAGGGAGCTTGTTTCCATTTATGTGGAGATAGATTTCATTATTGCTATTTCAGGTATCTAGTCACATATTAGTATACATTATGTCGACTTTAGATTACTTCATTGAGTTAGGGAAATCCCTAGGCAAGACTGGTGATAAGTTAGAGGAGTATGCTACCAGTCAATATGAAAAAGCACAAAAGGCTGAAGAGAAAAAACAAAAAGCCGAGGATAAAAGAATGGAATTAGAATTTGAGCAAAAGAAATTGCAGATGCAGGTGGACAAAAAGAGATTCCAAATGGAAATGGAAAAACAAAATAGAGAAGATGAACAAAAGAGATTAGACAGTGAAGCTGAGGCTGAACAAAAGAGATTAGACAGAGAAGCTGAGCAAAAAAGATTAGAAGCTGAAGCTAAAAATAAAAGATTAGAAGCTGAGGCTCAAGAAAAAAGACTACAAAGAGAAGCTGAAGCCGAGGAGAGAAAGGCAAAAAGGGAACATGAGGAAAAACTGTTAGCATTTGAGTTAGAAAAATTGAAGTTGACAAACATGGGTAATGTTAATCAGTCATCTGGTGGTAATGTTAAACCTTTTATTTACAAGATCAAGCTACCAGCATTTAATCCATCCAGTGACGACATAACAGTTTGGCTAGATAGATTTGAACGTTCTTGTCGAAATCATAATGTGGATAGATCACAATATGCTAATCAGTTATCAGAGATACTGAAAGGTGACACTCTGACTAGTTTAAGCTTGGTAGAAGAGGCTGACATGGATAATTATGATGTTATCAGAGCAGCCTTATTGAAAAAATATCAATTAACTATTGGCTATGGTCTGGTCAATTCTCAAACTACAAAGATTCCTTCTAGGCGCACATTTCATAGTAGAAACCGACCAGAAAGCTCTTACGGCTATACAGAGTAAGAATTTGAAGAGCTCGAGGTCTACTCTATATGCAATTGCTCTTCAACCTTTTCATTTCTCGGTACGAGCTATCCGTGGATCAGATAATGTGATGGCAGACATTTTGTCTAGATGCCCACATGATTCCACCTAACTGTTGGGTCTTGGACTTCTTAACACAGCTAACTCTACAACAGTTCTTTTTCTATATCAAGATAGATACACATTGTAATTTGTAATATAGTGATTGTATCACTACTATCACTACGTTCATTGATATATATTCACCGCTGTTCTTTGATGATTTTTCTTCTTTGTCAATCATGTACTTATAGTGCTTAAATATGAAATTGTTATATGCATTGTGTCATTGCCAGCATTGTAGTATACGTTGGTGGCACCTCCCTGGAAATATTTATACTTAAGAGAAATGCTTTCTCTGAGATGTTGAGATATATTCTCACAAGTCGATCTATGCTTCGACTTTACCTTAATTTGACATTATAAATTGCTCTTATTAGTCATCTGCGCATTATTCGTGCGTTGTGAGCCTATTGTATGTTGCTCTCAAATGAAAAAAAAAAAATTCATTTTTCCCCCGGGGGTTGCGGTAGTCTGTTACCAACAGATTACTGGTGGCAATGTATGTAGTTATTATAATATTTATTTGTCTAAGGGAAAGTATTTGTTTTTAGAATCAAAATGCTTTCCTGGTCAAAGATATATCACCCATGATTGATTGATACTTTTGTTATATGGGTTATCTCCCTGGATATCGAATTTGGCGTATGAATCTAGATTTTGTTGGTCTGTTCCTTGTTTGGGCCAGAAACAGGTTGTTCTTGCTTAAGTTTATGCAGGAATGTTTATGGTTCGAGTCTATGTTTACTCTGTGTCTATTTCAGACGATTCGGTCTTATATCGTGATATCTTTGTATGTCTAAGTGGGACTATTTTTTTCCTTGTACTGAACTATGGGGTCAGGCAGTTTCTGCGCATGCGAAGAGGAAAAAGTGTCTTCCGTGATGATGGAATGCCTGGTGAGTGCCATGTCGGAGACCAGTCCGAAGTTTATTGAGCGCTGTGATCTATTATGGGGAAGAAGATAGTTTCTGATATGATTATTAAGTCTATGAGTTCCCCAGTGTTTATTCTGTAACGCCAGGAGAGAGCGTATGTGTTCTGCTAGTGTATTTCCCATGCCCAGGTAAAAGAACTTTTTGCTGAACTTTTCCTTGCTAGGCTTAGATGGGCAGACGTCTATATGATGATTATCTATATCAATATGTCGGGATGACATGTTACCTAGCAGCACTGAATATGATTGTATGCAGCAGTTATGATGAAAGAATATGCTGATTCTTGTAGAAACATTTGTGTTCATGAACAAAGCCTTTATTGAAACTTTACTATGCATCTGTATAGTGAGTAATGCTCACCGGAACCAGAAGCCATTTTGGATCCTATATTTTTTGTCGATCATCGATCAGAGAACAGGGATCTCCCTTATTATCAGGTGATGATTAAGAGATCACAGTTATAAAGAAAACCCAATACTGGTGGGTTAACATTGTCTTCAGAAATATTTGCTGAACTTTACCTAAAGGAATCGTCGCTAGAAAAGAGGTTCTGTCTAGGAGTCATGCTTGAACATTATTTATTAACTGACATGATCGATCAGTAAGGCCTGATGATTATATTTACAAACAGTGGAAATCTAAGTGCTTGTCTACGGATGTTCCATTGTAATGTTCTTCAACATGAATGCCAACTTAAGATTGTAGACCATTGATCAACTGTATGATGATACATGTCGACCTGTTTTCCTGTAACTATACCCGTACTGTCCAAGTGTGTGCGTCCAATTAAACAGTATGAAACGACCACAGTAGTCTGCATCATTAACTTCTAACTACGTGTGAGTGAGTGTTTGATCTTCTAGTCAACTCTTCAGAACAATCCATGCATTCGTGTACTGACACTCACATTAACACTCATAGTCAACATTACATCCTTGTCGGGGCCTCATTACGTTTTGGGACAAGGTGACCTGTATGCCCTACACTGTGCCGGTTTTGAGTTGACCATCTACACCAATACCAGCTTTATTAACATTGTGACTGGACGAGCAATATCACAAAATAGCACTTATCAACGTGGTGACCGAAAATCAGACCTCATCAATATTGTGTAGACGTGATTCGTGATAGCGGTGACAGTACGTATAAGAGAGGCACAATAGATGCTAATGTGGGTATATTTGAGGAGATTCCTCTGTTTGTGGAGAAAATGAAGTAGGTAAAAGTAGGTTCTTTGTGTTAAAGAACCATTTTGTACACGGATCGGATATTGGGACGGGGTATGTGAAAGACTGTGGTACATTTCTTACTTTATGAGCGTGGACCCGAGATGATGTCTCGGTGTCACGAGGTTGGGCTCTTGAATAAAGAGGTCAAGCTGTTGCCCATGCAGCATGCCTCTGCCTTTACAGAATCATAGTACAATATACAAGGTACATCAGTCTGAAATAGAGGGGTTGACATAAAATTTAATATCCCATGATGTCATTATCATCCTCTTTTTGCTCCATACGGAGCATAGGGATACCTTTGCTAATAGTTCCTTGTGAAGAAACCAGCACGAATCAGTCACCAGCTCTTTCAGTGGTGGTTTATGCGGCAGTTTATTTTACATGATGAGGCTGCCAGCCTCATACACAACTTTACAGAAATAAGCATTTCTATACATGTAAATACACATATAAAAATAAGAAAATATACATTTTTCAGACGTTTTGCACATTATTTTACTGCAGCCGTACAGGTACAGTCTTCCCATGTGAGCTACTGATAATTGCTCTACAATTCCTAGCTTTATCACTTGAGAAAGGTTTCTCGGGGTTATAAAGGATTGTTTCGAATTTTCAACACCTTTAATTTCACAAAAGCTAATCATTCCCTATCAAAATCTATCTGTCTCCTTTCTGAAACTTGTAGGGAATCTTCAGACACTCAGGTCTTAAGTTAAAACTTCACCCGCATGAAATTTAATGTCACTGGTTTATTTAATTTAAATCAGTCCCAATTTCGGCTAGTGTATTTTTTAATTTAACACAATCACCACCTATGGTGTCTTATTTAGTATAATTCACCCACGCATCTTTTAAAAATTGGGAAGTATCGGAGTGTTGCTAATTATTATTACCATCGCTGGAAATCATTACGTCATATGGCTTGCCCTACTCCTTCAATATTGTTGCACCTGTTTATTGGGACAAGAGAAATAATTACGTGACATGTTCCGCTGTCCATATTTAGGGGTCAGAGTAGCTAAGAGGCCCGGCGTTCGCCTCTAATTCTAAAGGTACCGGGTTTGGTTCCCAGTGCAAGGAATATATTTGACGGACAGTTTTTCAGAACTTGTTGGATCCTAATGACGTCATACTCCCTCTTGATTTAATGGAAAGTGAGATTGTATGCCTAGCCTTCTCGGATAAGGGCGAAAAATAAAAGGTCCTGTGTGCACGCTGCGTACGTTAAAAATCCCTCGATAGTTGGAAATCGTAAAGAGTAGACCATACGACCGCTGCTATGGGAAATTTATAAAATTAGGAATACCTACCCACTACATAAATATTATAGAATGTGAAATTCCTGTTCACACACATTGGGATCCTCGCCGGTACTACAGTGTTCGTGCACTGCGCTGAGATCTTCCTTGTGTTATCTAAGGGAGTAAACTGGAACACTGATGGAGTTGTCCGTGTGCAATGGAAATGGTCATTAAAACCAAACCATATTGTTATAATCAAACAGACATATGGATTGGCTATTTGTGCAAGTCATGCCAGCAAGATTAAACATCAGTTATTTTTAAGTGACCGTCGACAATATTTATTTGACTTTTTCTTTTTACTTGAGCGAAAAGAAATACGTAATCTGAATGTCGTTTCAGACAACTTAGCTCGTTATAACAATACACTAGTCAACGTCTGTCTGTATATAGACAAACACGCTCGGATTGTTCCAAGCGGCCAGCTTTTACTCTATTGTAATTGCCTCTCTGCAGACTTTTCACAATTAGAAGATAAACATACCCGGCATAGTTAAGCTGGCGTTATCTCAGAGGAATGTACCTGCTACCAAAAAGATTATCATAGGAAATTACTGACGTATGGGTAAAGCATAGGATGGATAGAAAAAAATTGGGCGAATGAATAGGACCGTCACATGGAGGAAGACAAAAGAACACGTGGAGAAGAGAACTGGAGGCAAACATGAAGGGGATAAAGAAGACATGGACACACCTTGAGCTGATGGCACGGGACAGGAGGACATGGCAGACGTTTGTTGAAGGTCTATGCTCCTTGGAGTGTTGAAAGGTGATTAAGAAGAACAATTCCACCACAACAGTACTTGTCTTAAACAACATATGCAACCAAAAAATACTTTCTCTGCATCTCTAGTTTCTTTATGGCATTGGTAACGTATCTGTATTATTGTTATGCCCTGATGGAGGATTTGTTTGTGTGCGAGATATTTTGCTTTGGTCAGCGTCATGTCATGTTAGTGTAGAAATTCTATTACATTGTCTATCTGCCTTCTATTGAAGAGACACCTTTCATGTATCCAGAACATCTGCTGCCATGCATGAGAACACTGCCTCACAAGGCTGTGTGTGGTGTTGCCGGAAACGGGGCCTCCCAGTTCGGGTGATGTGGCAGAGACGCGTATGTCGCTCTGATGATGCTCGGGCAGGTCGATGCTTTTGATCCTGGAACTGTCTACGAACATGAGGTATAGTATATATATCTACGGACATGAGGTATAACATATATATGTCTTCTGGTGCCAGACTGTATCGGCTATAGCCATTCCTCTGGATCCACCAGTTTCGGGGCATGCTGCATGGGCAATAGCTTGACCACCTTACTCCAGCGCCCAATCGTGCTCCGCGTTAAGGCATCGTCTCGGGGACGCGCTCTCATAATCAGCAATTACTGAAAGGGATATTACTACCACTACTACAATAACAACACCTACTGCTACAACAACTACTACTACAACTGCTGCTGCTGCTTTTGCTGCATTATTACAAAGCATCTAAACAATCTTAGCTGTCTCTCTTTGTAGTTGATACTAGATTTCCTATAAACTTCCTAATATGTAAAATTACTGTTATGCCAGACCACAAGGTCTTTCATATTTGGGCATGCGTCCTAATATACAAGATAGACCATGTGTATAGTCTGAACCGGGCGCGCCTCGCAAAAACGAGGCAGAACTCCTATTTAAAAAAAAAATTCCACCAATAAAGGTGACATTTGTATCTTTCATCAGGCGCTTCCTCTCGCGAGTTGTCAACTCCCTTCCATAAACTTTTATACCAAGGGTCGGCAACCAGTCGATCTTCATCTACCGGTAGATCCCAAGACACCATTTGATAGATCTCTAGAGAACGAGGAAAAAGGGGGGGGGGGGATTTTTAACCTAGGTAAATTTCGGACTAGCACACTCACTCACTCAAAGTTACTTTCACCGCGTTTCCAATGCAAAACCCGCAAGTTAGCTTTCTAAAATTCACTTTTTACGTGAACTGTATAATATAGAAAGCAATATTTAGTTTGAAGTGAAGTTAACTGTCAGTAAAATATTTAATTTTCATTTTCCATCGCTCTGATGTCCGGTTTGCAGGAAGCAAGCACATCGTGCGGCAGAGATAAGTCACATACAGGCTGGATTTTTTCAAAAGTCCAGATACTCGGAAACCTTAAAACAGACATCATTTAAATCAAGGTAGATCTGTGATAGGGTGGGCAAAGATGTGTGGTGAGGTAAGTGATCTGCGTTATTGACTTGCGGCCAAGTCACACTCTCACTAGACCCTTACACTAATTAAACTAGTGTTAAGGTGTTAAGACAGGGGTTGTATTTAATAACGGTTTAGAACCCACTCAGTTAACAGCAAGCGAAAAATAAAGAAAAAGAAAGCAAACAGCAAACGTACAAACAAACAAACACCCAGCCAATCAAAACCACACTTTCCTAAACCGGCTCTTTGTACAATGCAATGATCGTCTAACTCAAGGCGTAGTAATATCAGGTGTCTTTTGATTTCTTAGTGTCCAAGGCTGCCTGCCCACTCTTGTTACCATAAATGGTTGTTGGTTAAGGTGGATTCACAGAAGACTACCTTAGTGCTTGTTACCATAAATGGGAGTCGTTAACGTGGATTCCGAACTTTGAAGGAACTGGGTCGATGTAAAATTCAGTATGGTGAACGCTTGTATCACAGAAAACAGATGTGAACCGAGTCGATGTATAATTCAAATGTGTTCGTGAACGAGAAAACAAATCTAATGGCACCGAGCGCAATTCACGATCTTTAAAGAGCTCAGAGTTTTTATAGTAGATCTTTACAGCTCCCGAGAACCGTGGTAGCGCAGTGGTTAGTGCACTGCTTTCCGAGCTCAGTGTTCCATGGTTCGATCCACAGTTTAGATGACATTTTTTAGACTGCAAACGGCTCCGGGGTCGACTCAGCCTCATGAATTGGATATCAGAGCAACTGTGGGAAGGTTACAGGCGTCCAGCGTGATGCTGACCACATCACCCCCAATGTGACGACGGTCAAGAAATGGGCCTGACACCATATTCCCAATATGCCTCAATGGGCGTGTAACAGTATCCTTTATTTTTATTTTTTTTTGCAGCTCCTGGGTTGCCAGCCTCTGCTTTAGACAATGACCTTGTTTGACATTAATAGCAAAAAGTTGGCATGAATATGAAATTTCTCAGTAATCGATTGGTTTCCTTCTTGCATGACGGTTGTTGAACTGAGCCAGTTGGTAATTCGTTGCGTTAGATGTGTAACACCTTATTTTTGCCTTTTTGTCTATTCTACCATCTCCAGTAAATGGTATCATCAACAGCAACATCATCATCAACATCATCATCAACATCCTTTGTCTCACCTTATGGAGCATGGATCCACCGAGGAAATCTACATCTAAGCACAAACTCTTGCACCGTTGGTTTCTGTATCAGTTGTTGTTACATGATGATGTTGTCATCCCCTACACACAGCGTCATATTAGTTGCCTCATATTGCATAGGTAATAATGGTTGGCTTGGCCATGTCCGCCGTATGGAAGATGGTCGCTTCTCAAAAGATATCTTCTATGGCCAACTAGCAGATGGCAAAAGAACAGATGGGCGACCGCAGCTGAGGTTCAAAGATATGTGCGAACGAACGAACGAACTTTATTTTCGAAGGGTTAAGAATTGGGCACGCAGGCCCGTCTAACATTCTGCCCTTTCAAACGTCGGGTTCTTAAGATATTATGTGTAAAAAATATATAAAATATAGTGAAAATTTTCTTCCGTTATTCAATTTTAACAATAAAACTTATTAAAAATTAAATAAAAAGCAACATTATCTAAATTTTTATACTGCTAAAAATATACGCGATAGTTTCAAATAGTATACTGGTATTTTTGAAAACTTCAGAGCAAAATAAGGCTTTCTAGAAGTTGTAGAAATTCGGCTAGACTGTTCTGTCTCATTTATCTTGCATACTATATCCTTTCATTCCCACATGTTACTTTAAGCATTAATTTAAAGGCATACAGCATTATAAAGTTAACATAACAGCATTCATTTACAGTATGCAATCATAATAAAAAATGAGTAGGTTGTTTTTAAACAAACAAGATAGTAATTGGAGAAATAAAAATTAACTAATTAATTTAAAAAAAAAATCAATAAAAAAATAAAAAAAATAAAATAAAATAAACAAAACAATAAATAAATAAAATAAATAAATTCTGTATACCGACACTCACTTATGCGGTCAAAATGTTTACAATTAATCTGTATTTTTGAATGTGTCATCAATCATCAATACAAAAATTACATAAACACATTCTCGCTTATATCCATACATTCTTGGTGGAAAATGAAATAATAATAATAACACTTTCTTACGCACTTCTGTAGCAGGAAAAGTCTTTGAGCAGTTAAAAAAACAAATGTGTATCTGCTTATTCTCATATACATCATCCCATTTAAGCAAACGAAAACATTCACATTTCTAAAGTACAGTGGTATGCGGGTACATTCTCACATACATTACATTATATAATAATATTACATGGATATAAAGCAAATTATTCACATTAAAAAATAAAAATAAAAAACGAGCAGAAGAGGAAAAGAAATGTTGACCTATGGATGAGATGTGGACAGGCAAATGCTGTTTCTATAGGGGTAGATAATCAGTGTTGAGGAAGTGTTTGAAAAGTGCTTTGTTAAATGAATATTGTGTAGGTAGGCTTTTTAGGTGGTGTGGAAGGCTGTTCCATAAGTAGGCTCCAGAGTAAGATTGGCTCTTTTTGAACAGGTCGATCCTAGGTTTGGGCAGACGTAACTGATGTAATTGTTGTCCCTCTCTTCTACTGGTTTGAAACAATGATCGTAGGTACGGAGGGGCATTGTTAGATAGAATTGCGTGAGTCAGCTTGGCTTTGTTGTAAAGAAGACGATTTTTTAGGGACAGTATTTTGGGTTCTTTTCGTGTCCTTATGTGTTGTATCGTGCGATTATAATCGGTGATCAGACGTACTGCTCTCTTACGCAGGGAGTGCAGTCTCTTTGAGGTGGAAGCAGGGCAACCATCCCATAGTGTAGAGCAGTAAACTAGATGTGTCTGTATATGTGAGGTGTAGAACAATAGTCTAGTGTCTGCGTCTAAGAAGTGTTTTATTTTGGTTAGCTGGTACGTCTTTTGAGCTAAGTGTTTGGTTAAATTCCGTACATGGGAGTTTCACGTTAAGTGCTGGTCAATCGTGATTCATAGAACTTTGTGTTCTGTTACATGCTCAATTTGTATTGATTCCGCTATAGCTGTAGCGATCTTTTGGTGCAGTTTAGGAGTTTTTGTCTGGTGGTAATTGTGACGTGGAAATGTAAATAGTGATACAGTAATCTGACAGCCTTTGCTTTCCCATTTAATGCCTACCATTTGCTAAAGCCAAACCACGCAATTTCTGACTGTCTGACTCACATTTTAATCCACACCTCTTTTTGTCTACTTGACTATGCCAAACGAGCTTGCGAGCTTGTTTACAAACCCCGCAAACTGTCATTTATTCAGGGGAGCGAATATCGTTTCTCATGCGAGCTGATTTGTCAATATTATGATTACTGGCAGATAGCACGTGCAAAACACGTGGTAGGTAACAGCTTTTGAAGCTCTCTACGAGGGGAGCAAATCGTGTGATGTCCATACACTCAGGGAAAGGTATCTCTTTGATCTCGAGAAACAGGAAAATTCGCAGACCGGAGCCCGCTACATAGACTAATCTTTGTTGTCGTTAGCAGCAGCCGACAGAAGTGAACGAGGAACCTTGATCGGGGGAATTAGTTTCCTGAAGTTCTGCTATGCACGAGAAGTGCGAAAAGTAACAGCCTTCTGAGATCAAAATACGATGATCCTATATAAACCGCGTCTCCCTCTAATCATTATCAGTTGTCGCTCAGATTTTTTGGGATAATCTAGCTCGTTATTCTAGAGCCATTGTGAAAGTGTGTTATTAGCACTTCGTGGAGATTGTTTCATTTCTGATTGTGGTAATAAAAATTAGCATTTACGTGATTTGATGTGTTAGGTTTACCATTATAATTCCCTGGGATTTTCTAGGTGTTAAGACTAGCGAATTAAATAACGCATAGCTATTTTTATTCCAAATGTTTCAGTTGTAATGTAGATTTAATCACCCGCTATCATCCAGAAAGAGACGGTTTAGTTGACTAATAAATACACTAGGCGACCGATAATTGACGGAATACAATTCACTTCTAATTCATTGAGTGTATTTATATAAGTGACTAGTGTAATACCATGTGGCGAAACAAATAGCTAGTAATGACAAGCGATTTTTGTATAAGTGCGATATTGGTTAAAGATTAAATAATAACTGACCAGACAGGATAGGCTAGACATAACGTGCGCATTTTAACTTAATCATGGATGACGGAGAGGATGAGAGATGTCTCGTCCCCTTCCGTGTATATATATATATATATATATATATATATATATATATATATATATATATATATATATATATATATATATATATATATATATATATGTAGATATTATTAGCAGTAAGTGTTTCATAATGTTCCTATATCCTTTAGGCAACTTGTTCAACGGCGACAAGCGTTTTTTACTTGGCCATATCTTGGGCCGTATCTCGATTTTTTTTACTGAGTGGAAGTAAAGTTGTCTTCTGTTGGCTGACGCGTCTCCAAGTTTCAGCTGTGAACAGGACGGGCCACAGAGACAAACGAAAATTTTAACAAGTAAAATTTTAAGGGGACTTACCAAATACCCAGATATACGTTCTTGCATTTTATCAGCCCATTGTGGTGAAATAACTGTTCTCCTGACTTCTGATGGTCGTTTTATTCCAAGAGGATATTTATCCAGACGAGTCACGCTATTTCAGAATCGGCACCCACCAGAGTTAGCCGGTAGGATCTATCTAATCAATCGAAGACCAACATCAGTAACAATTCGTAGCAACTAGCTGTGTCCAAATACCAGAAGTATTCGTTTTCCATTCCTTGCAGTGAACACTATTTCTCGATTCTTCTAGCATTAACTAGTCAAGGTGACAATATCGATCTAGGATTACCTCACCAAACTTGGCGTCCACCTTTATAAAGTTACTGTTAAGGCTGGACTGGGGCCAAGTTTGCCACTGAAACCTGACATTACCAATATCGATAACTATATCCAGGATAATTATACATGATTGGAAATGACACCACCAGATTAGGTAAGGAAAGAGAGAACGTGGCCACGCATGAGAGAGAGAGAGAGAGAGAGAGAGAGAGAGAGATTGAATATTTTCTTGTTAATGTAGCTTGTACCAAACTATCTTATTTGGCTTTAACAATTGTTTACTTTACGGGGTAGCACGTATTAGGAATTTTGCTCACTTTACTGTCTATATACCGTAACCTATTGCTAACTTTTTGACCTTTGGGGTTATTAACTTGGTTGTGTTCTTATCATCTCACTGAGGGGAGGGCATAGGCATTCTTTTAATTCTCTATACGTAATTTTGATGTATTTGATTCTTTTGATATTCGATGTTGTGAAGTTTAAATGATAATAAACAACAAACTAATTAAACTTTGTGTGTTGGTCAGACCCATACCCAGTAACCATAGTTTTTCACGGTTGTGTGTCTTGTAGTCACATATTTGTGTGGGTGTGTGAGTGGTTAAACGTATATGTTACATGTATGGAGAGTAAGATTGTCTTATAATAAATTAAGATAGGCTGGACTAGAGTATCTTCTCAATCCAGAGACAGATTCTACACTTAAACTATTCACTCGTGAAATCTATTTCATATACCTTTAACCTCACTTATTTACCACTATCACCTCTGCTCAGGCGGGACCATAAATATCTTCTGACCTATCTTTAAAAATGTACGACAGCAATCAACATAGATTTCGTTTTTGATGTGTTTACTGGCATACGATTCATATTACTCCATTTTGTTAGATTGTCTACATCGCTTTGAAGAGTCATTTCAAGTGCCACGCAGTCATTCTCACTAGTGTAGATAGTACAATCATCTGCAAAGAGATCACATGTTGAATATTTTAGATGTAATGGTAGGTCGTTGATGAACATTGCGAAGAGTAGGGGCCCAAGAATAGAACCCTGCGGTACTCCTGTATCTATCTTCGAGAAATCTGATGTCGAGTTGTTGTGGAACACTAACTGTTGTCGATCTGCCAGAAATGATTTGATGATGTTTAGTGGACTAGGACCTATTCTGAGGGTTTCTAACTTTAGAACCAAGATAGTGTGGTCAATCATGTCAAATGCTTTTATGAAGTCAACAAAAACAGCACCACCTAATTTTCCATCATTTACGTTCGACAGCCAGTTGTCTGCCATTTTGGTGAGAGCTGTGTGACAGGAATGTTTGGGTCTGAAACCTGACTGGCTCTCAATGAGCAGTTTGTTTGTTGTTAAGTGTTGAAATGTGGTGTTGTAAATGTGTTTCTCTAGTGGTTTTGAAAGAGATGATAGAAGGGATATTGGTCTGTAACTGTTGGGATCGCTATGTGAGCCAGATTTATAGAGAGGATACACTTTGGCAGATTTAAATACTGTGGGGAAGTAGTTGTGTGCAATACATTGGTTGTACACATAGGTTAAGGAGCCACAAATGATGGGTGCAGCGTAACGTAGAATCTTATTGCTGATACCATCAAGCCCAGATGAATTGTTGTTTTTTAATGCCAAGCTATATTTGAGTACTTCGTGTACTGTTAGAAAAGGAATATCTCTAAGATCTGTTATGGTGTGTTCAGCGGAGAGACATGAGGGCACTGGACATAAATCCAGCAACGTGGGAGGATGAAGCTGCCGATCGCACCAAGTGGCGATGCTATCTACGACGCAACCTCAGATTGAGCGAAAAGAAACTAACACAACAAGCAGAAGAGAGGAGAAAACGTCAAAAGAAAAACCAGGAAAATACGCAGCTGAGGGCTGTCACCTCAGGGGCGCATTCCCATAGTGAGTTATGACTGAAGGAGCTATTACTATAATTTTTTTTTTTACATAGGTGAAGGATCAGTAAGCCTCTTCTTTCTGTGTCTGTTCAGAGACCTCCCTGAACCTGTAGTCTTCAGTACGCATGTTTACCTGATATTTAAACTCTTTGAATTGTTTGATCAAGGTGTTCTTGACATGGAATGTTGCCTGAGCTTGAATCTCTTCTAATCTTCTTTGCTTTTATTTCAGACTCATTATTAAAGTATCTCTCGCTTGTTATGTTGAGTGCGAACATGTGTTCTTGGGTTCTATCTCTGTGTAGTAAGGTTTGGTCAGCTAAATCAATCAATCAATCAATCACTCACTCACTCAATCAATCAATCAGTCAGTCAATCAATCAATCAATTAATTAATCAATCAATCAAAACCCTTTAGCTCCCAAAGGAGCACAGGAATTCACCAAACATGCAAAGTCACGTGCTATCTGCTCAAGCTCTTTTAACGTTTTCCTAATCATTGTCACTTCTGTCTCCAATTCTCTTCTCCAAGTGCTTCATGGTCTACCTCTGCCTCTCTTAACTTTGGGGTTCAACAACAAGGACTGCTTTGTAATGCAATCCACAAGTTTCCTCAATGTACGTTCTATCCATCGCCATCTTCTTCTTCTCATCTCTTGTTTCATTGGCACTTTGTCTGGTTCTTGTCACCAGTTCCACACTAGTAATCTTGTCATACCATTTTAATCCCTCTATTCTACGCAAGTACCCATTTATGAAAGTCGGTAGCTTTTTGGTTGTTGGTTTTGCTGTTATCCATGTTTCAGAGCCATACAATAGGACTGACTTGACATTTGAGTTGAAGATTCTTATTTTCGTGTTGGACTTGACTTCTCTTGATCTCCATATATTTCCCAATGCAATGAAAACTCCTCTTTGTATTCTAATTTTGAAAATCATAGTCTGTCCCTCCAACTCTGTCTATAGTGATGATTAGGGCAACTACAAACAATAATTCTTTTATAGCACCAGACATTAAAAAAATATTATTCAAACACAAAAACAGCCTATGAACTCAAAAAGTATTATTACAACACACGAACATGCTCATTTTTATTTTTTAGTTTTTGAAAGAAAAAAAACACATACAAAACAAAGTGTGGAAGAAATAAATCAAAACATTTTCACATCGAATATTGACATTTAAGTGAGAAGTAACAGCTGGAATGTAATCCGTGTATTCTGCTCATTAACCTGAAATAGAAAACATAGATTTCCAAAGGGAAAGAAACAAAAATCCTCTTAATGCAGAGAACATTAAGGAGTGTTTGATAGAGAACTCTTATTAACTTTGAATAGTTTGTTCTTTGATAATTTGTCGTTGTTTGGTCAATGTTTGAAGTTTATTCACTTTTTTTCACCTTTTTTACCAGTCATGAGCATAAGCAAACATCGCGCCCGAGTACACGATGTAATAGAAGATCAAAGTTAGAATAGGTTCCTGAATGTGACGAAATGAACGACCTCTATCGATCTTTGGTTCTCTCCGGCAGTATCGTACATTTGTCGAACTGATTTTATTTATGTGCTGTCAATTATCGCACTTTTCTTTCTTTTATTCTTTCTTTCTTTCTTTCTTTCTTTCTTTCTTTCTTTCTTTCTTTATTTTTCTGCTAAGTAGCAGATGTTTGATTTTATCAAATCACCCTGTAGGTGATAAATATCACATTTGCAAGGAGTGCTACCCAGATTTGTGCTTATAGGCGCGGCAGATTAACACGTACATCGGTCATCTCTATCGGCTTAAATCTCCGATAAGACACGGAGTTTGCGCACTCATACGACAGATAACGAGATTACTGTCTGTGTGACACCTGTGGGCAGACAAGTGTGATATAATCGCTTCCGGTCACTTGGTTAAAAGTAATCATGGATTTATTACATTTTAGACAATATTCTTCTTCTTCCTCGTTCGCCCTGAAAAGGACGGTGGTTGCGTTGTGTCTGTTTACCCCTAAGCTGTGATATCTGCACCTTTCGGTCGACACATCCGACTTCAGCACGGCATTTTTTAGGGACCGGGTTTGCCTTCCCATTGCGATCCGCACTCGCTCAGCCAGACTGCACTGCTGCAGACTGTTTCCAGGACCACCACGTGGAGGTGGAGTGCGGTCTTGACCAGCTCTGGTTCGCTGGTCCTGATGAAAGCAGTACAGCTATGGGTCGCTGACTGCATTCACTATTGCTGCAATATGAGTCTACAAATGTGTTTGTGAGAGTGTATGGAAGACATCATATTACCATATATGGGAGACGTGACCTTTTGCAAAATCTTTCCATGTAGGAAATATTTTGAAAGTGCCACACCCGACATGTTTGAAATGATTGGATCTTTCTGATTAGATTCATAACAACATTGAGGGGGAATATAGGCTGGCCTTTTCGCAGTTTTATCTCACTGTGAATTTCAAGCTCGCCAAGACCTCTGACCTCGCCAGAGTAAAGACTAGATTCATAATTCCTATTTGTTAACCGGGCCTTTTATGGGAGAACCAGATAAGACTTTCAAAGCACAGGAAATCTCTTTCACATTTTAATAAGGGACACCGGGACTAGGAACCTGAAAAAACACGGAGTCAGAAGGGGCAATCTATTGTAAAATTAAAGACATCCCAGACGCTTGTAAGAGAACAATTCGTCTCTTTTATTCATCTGAGCAAACAAGTCTGTAGCCATGATTGGCGTAAGTTGAGATTTACAGTTCATATTTTATTACTAACATGTGAACTAACATATAAATGTATATATTACCATGTGAAGTTTAATGTGTGAAACTCGCTATTGGATGTCAAAGTCATTTGGGGCTGGCAACCTCAGTATCTAGAATGATGATTCACGAACCACCACTGCAAGGGCTAGTGATTGCTTTATTGATAGTTTCGTAAAGATAACTAAAAGCATTAAGTAGTTCCAGGTTCCCTATGGAGCAGAGAGGGAAAGATGAAAGAAATGATGTACATTCTAAGTATAATACTTACATTTTCGAAGCAGTGTAAATGTCCCGATAAACGTAAACTCTGGTTCGCACAGGTGTCTCGTTTGTCAGTTTCATATCAAAACTCTACGAGATGTGTTCGACCAGGTACATCCGCCCAAACTGCTGTGTATTGTTTCAGTAGCGCCCTCGTTTCTGTCTGTTGTGCTTCAGAGAGATTGTCACCGAATTTCACATCTTGAAAAGATTCCGTTTGTTGCAATGGATATTCCATGCAACTATCGTCATCTTCCTCATCTTCCGTTGCTATGGCGACCGCCAGGAGATGTTCGGAGGACGGCACCGGTCTTTCCAAGTATTTCTTTAGCAGATTTACATGGTAGACCTTCTCCTTTCATTTAATAGAGATCTTGTAGTTCGTTCTTGAGAACTTTTTCAGGACGGTAAACGGCCCTTGCCATCCGATGCGCAGTTTGTTGCTTCCGGTTGGAAGTAGCAACAAAACCTTCTCCCTTGGTGGGAGTTCTCTCTCTTTAGTCGCTTTATTGTACCGTTTAGCGTGCTTTGCGCGTGCTTTCTTAAGGTTGGTTGTTGCTAGATCCCATCCTAGTTGTAATCTTTCCTTAAATTCCGATACCTACTTGCTGGATGAGACGACTGTCTCGTCGGCCTTCTGGTCTGTCAGAGACCAAAGTAAGGCTTCTAACGGCCCCTTAATAGGTCTGCAGAATAAAAGAGTAGCTGATGGTAAATCTGTAGAGGCCTGGGGAACTTCCCTGTAGGCGAATAAGGCTGAAGGAATGAAAAGGTCCCAATCTTCAGGTTTCTCTTGGCCCACCTTACGTAACATCATGGTGAGGCTGCCGTTAAAGCGTTCCACGAGCCCATTTCCAGCCGGATGGTAGGGGCTTGTGTGGATGTGCTTGGCCCTCAAGATCTTAAAGATCAACTCCATTAACAGGCAGCGGAATTGGGATCCGTTATCCGTCCAAACTTGTTGAGCAAATCCCAAACGCTGAAATTTGCACTAGGACTTCTGCGACATGCTTGGAATCCGTGCATGTTAGCGGTATAGCTTCACCCCACATAGTGCATGTGTCGACTAAGGTCAGGATAAACCTGTTCCTTCTTTTGGTCCTTTCTAGGGGTCCAACAATGTCGACAGTATTCGCTGATTAGTGGCGTTTTGTCCAATATGTCCGCTAAAGGGAAGAGAGTGTCCCATTTCTAAGATTTGGGCTCTGTACTGCGTCGGCACTAGGAGCTGGTTATGCCCGTGATCAGGGTTGCCCGTTCTACGATATAGTACGCCATCCTTAGAAAAGATGTCTCCGTTGTTTCTGGGGTCCTTGGCCATGGGCAGTTTCCTAAAGCAGGGTTCCAAGAGAGGGTCCTTTTGTTGTGCCTCGTTTAGTTCCTTAGAGAACAAATTTGGCGCAGGCTCCCGTTCCTTCTTGGTTTGCCCTCTTGTGGTTACTGCTGCCACAATTGGCTCTTTCGGTCTCTCAACAAACACATATCTACATCTAAGTATTACTGGGTAGATAGGATCATCCATAATAGCCGCTTTGATAACACCTCTGACGAAATCAGAGCGTATCTCCACCAATGCGATGGGAAGCGTTATGGGTGCATCACTCTTGAAAACTCCACATAATTTGACGTTGTCTTCTGTCTCTTTACCAGGTTTGACCAAATGCCTTGCGACAATACAATCAAAAGATAATCCTGTGTCAAAAAGACAAGATGTTGAAGTCCCGTTCAAAATAACAGTTCCTCGCGTTGGGGGCCTCTCAGTCTCAGGTTGAGAATCACTGACACTAAGTCTCCGTTGCGAGTCTGTTACCAAGCAACCGATTCTATTCGTCTCGGTGTGCTTGCCCTGATCAGATGTCCCTTGTGCAGGGGTCTTTCCCTTGTCTTGATCTTTCTGGCGGCTATACCATATAGGCCGGTCGGGCTGATCAGAATTCTTGTTGATGGGGTATCTGTTTTTAAAGAATTTCGATTTTTCCTGGAGAGGGTTCTGAGGTAAAGTTTCTCGTTGATTATGGTGCTGGGAAGAATGGGAAGACGGCTCTGGATTATTTTTCCAAAAATGCTCATCTGTCGGTTTGCGTTTTGTGCTGGAAAGCTCGGCCAAAGCGTTCATGTAACGTTCAGACTTACTAAGAATGTCCTCCAACTTTACTGCGCCCTGTTCAGCCAGAAATCTACGGGTTTCGTTTGACAAAGTGGATTTTTGTTCTGTAAGAACAAATTCCAGAACTCCCTCAAACGTGAGAGGGAGCTCGGAAAGTTCCATGCACTTTGTCAAATACCCTATCAAGCGTGAAGAGAACTGATGAAATGTCTCCGTGCCTTCCTTTGTGCTGTTTCTGAACAGGTGCAAGAATTTGCGAGCGTTCATTTCGAAACGCTCCAGTAAAACCTTCTTTAGCATGTCGTAATTGTCTTGATGACTGCTTCCCAGTATTACGAAGACGTCATAACCACTACCTTTTAAAGCCTGCGAAAGCTTTAGACACCATCGGGAACTCTCTAACCCATACAGTGTCGCCATCCTCTCAAATTTCTCGAGAAACGTGTCAATTTTCTCATTGGGGCTTGGGAAGGATTCTAGTGCGAAAGACATAGCTGTGAGTTGAGGAGATTGGTTACTGGATTGATCAGTGACCTGCGACTGAGGTGGAGACTCTCCATTACTGGAGGAAGACATAGCACCACGACTTTGGACCTCTAAGGCCTTAAGCGCCAGTTCATGTTGTCTCTCCTTCTCTCGTTCCTCACGCTGTCTCTCCTTCTCTCGTTCGTTTGCCCTGCGAGCTTCCATCTCTGCCTCAATTTTCTTCTGCTCTAATTGAGATTGACGCTCTTCCGCTTCTTTCCTCTCCGCTCTATCTTGTGCTTCCTTCTTCTCCGCTCTCTCTTCCTTCTCCCTAGCTTCTGCTACTTTCTTCTCCGCGTCATATCTGTCAAGTTCTTCGTTGACAAACGCGGTCACTTCTTCTCCTTGCAATCCTGCTTCCTTTGCTTCTTCTCTTAGCATGGCTCTAAGTTTAGCTCTCTCCGCCATGGCTAATAACTGAATGCCGTTAACTCGAGAAAGAAAAAAGAAAAGAAGGAGAGAAAAACTCTATCCTTAACCAACTTTACGAGAAAAAAAACAAGCAAACAAAAATATTTATTATTTCACTGAGGTACCTCCTGTCCCGTTATCAGTTATCTAATCTATCGCTGTTATTACCTGGCACAAGGCCCCTAATACAGACGACTAAGCCAAATAAATGGTAGATCAGTCTAACAGTGGAAAAACTACTTTTACTATCGGTGGATAAAAAACTTGTATTCCAAAAATGAAGGGAAAAAAATAATTTAATATTTTCCCTTATTTTATAAATCCACCAAAACTCACCCACTCTAGAAGTCAGTTAAGAGTAAGGGACGTTATTAACTAGATGTAAAGTCAGAAATCGGTCCTTAGCTTAGCTCAAACTGTGCTGCTTCTTTAAAAAACCTAGTGATTGTTACACAATCACACGTACTAGCGGCTTTAAACAAAATTACCATATATCTCATATATCTGACAAAGATTATACTCAGAACAATTTGCACGTAACTCTATGAGGCCGTGGAAAGAAAAACAGTCCTATATGTGTGTGGTCAAACACCCAGATACTAAGATCGCTGTCTAAGGGGTAATTATTTTTATACCCTAACTCACAAGACAAACTCACAAACACACTCTTTCTAGATGAAAATTCAGATTCCATATAAGACTTAGACATTTATCTAGACTCAAACTATAGTTCAGTCCCGCGATGAGCGACGATTAGGTCGTATAGTCTCCTGAACTAGATTCAAATCCTACGGGCGTGCCCACATTAATGTCGTGTATGATTTATCAGATAGGTAATAGATGTTTATAGCCCTGTCTGAGCAGAGGTGATAGTGATGAAAATGTGAAAGTAAGGGGTAAGATATAGTTTTTATCATGAGGGTGATCGTGTAAGAGAAAGGATAGTCTCTGGATAGAATAATTTATCTAATCCAACCTATCTGGACGACGATATTTAAATCAGAAACACTTTCTCTCCTTGTACGAAAATACAAGTTACACTGCACTCACATGCACACAATTCTGTGACAAATACGCACGAACGTGAAAACAAACTATGGATAACATATAATGAATAGGGGTTGACCGACACGATAACTAGAGGTTTAATAAAGCTTATTATAAATAGAAAATCACAACATAAATCATATGCATCAAGAGATCATGGTTTACAGACAAAAATGAAAATTAATCAAATAGGTTCTCCCCTCTGGTAAAGGAAAAGAAAGGACGATCCCAACAGAGGTTAATTAACCCAAAAGATCAAAAAGGTTAACAATAAGTTATGAAATAGTCAGTATGGGAAAAGAATAGGTTGCTAATGTAAACTATCCCGTGACCAATCAGATTATTGAGATAAAAAAAAGAAAGAAAAAAGAAACCATATAAGAATATGATGTTAACAAAAGACATAAGTTTCTTTCTCTGTTCATTCAATTCACATATACGCAGTGGCCACTTTCAGATGCACTTACTTCAGTAGTTGTCGCAGGCATTCCAAGGAAATACACCAATAAGTGATATATATATTTAGTGTCAAAGTTATGTTTGCCAAATCCAGCCCCAGACTCTCCGTAGTTGCTGACTGCAAATTTCACAGGAGCCGCTAGAGTCGGTGTTAAATTTGTACTGGATACAATAAGTTATCTATGCCTTCAGTTGGTTGGAGTAAGGTTCACGCGTGGTGACCGCCGATGTAGAATAAATAGAACATATACAGTTCCTAGGCTGTTTAGCCTCAGGTGGCTGAAACGCTAGGTTTAAGTTACACAAGTGTTGCTGACAATATATTGCCACAGTTGGCTGATGAGATATATATATATATATATATATATATATATATATGGTAATATATATATCTGGTTCATATATTTAATATATATAATATATTGTAAATCTAGTTCTGGTGGTTTCTCTCTCTCATAAAATGAAGAAGAATGGACCGCACAGGTCATAGCCCAAAGACTCAACAATATTATAAAGTTTCTGGTTGCTTATACAATTATAAGACTATAAGAACTCAAGTTCATATGGCGTAAGTCCGCTAGTACGCATGTGTGATCAGCCAAAATTTTTGGAAAGAAAATATGAACATTTAACCAAATTATCAATATCATATCTAACACGTGTTAAAAATAGGACCTCTACACCACTCTGTTATAAATTAGATTTAAAACACACGGGTCTAGCTTATCCTATCGTTCTGTTAACGCGTGATATGAACACTAGTCATTTTAAAAAATTACATAAAATGGATAGAACTAAATAATATATGCGTCAGTAGACAGTTATTTAATGTATGTACTAGTCAATTTAAACATCTCTTACTGAAAAAATAGCGAGTAATTAAATTTACTTTACGGCTGGAAAGTTAGCTATAAGTTATTTAATTAGCACAGAAAATCTCAGTGAAATATATATTGAAAACTTTAAACACTCTAAATCACTTCAAATCTAGTATATATATTACCGCAATCAGAAAAATGAAACACTCCACGGAATCTATTAATTTTCACTCTGTACGAAAAATCTTGAGATAACGAGCTAGTGAATTCAGATAGATTTCTGACAACTGATCATGGCTATCGGAGAGACATAGTATATATTGATATGTTCCGTACTATCGTTCTTTAATGCGAAAGTCACACCACTGCCAGACCCGAGCCAATTTGCCGTTCGATTTCTTGAATCAAAGGTAATTTTACCACCTCTTGACTTTCATCATCTCCGCCTTGCCGAAAATCAGCTACGCAATTTTCACCTGAAAGTTTTACAATCCAAGATCCGTCTCACTGAATATCGTATTTTCCCCTGATCAAAGAATCGATTACGCCATGCTCCGCGCTTCGCTCTCTGTTTCCCATAGGGCTTGATTGCCAGATGGCCCCCGTGTTAATTAAACTGGTGAATCCTTCGCTCATATAGCAAAAGTAGATGGGGAAGGGGCAAAGGTCGATGATTACTACTGCACTATTTTCATCTGTGACACCATGTGATAGAAGCTTTACTACTCTTCTATCTACATTTCGGAGCCGCGGTAGCATAGTGGTTAGCTAGCGCAGTGGTTACTACTCTGGGTCGACCCAGCCCCTATGGGTTTACACTCTGGGAAGGTTAAGGCGGCCGGCAGACCCATCACCCCTCGTGTGCCCTACGGTCAAGATAATTATGGGCCTATCACCATAGATCAAGCTTTACTTCCTCTTTCCTTTTTTTTTATCTACATTTCAGCCAAGAGTAATCTTGTATAAAGATAGACTCCATTGAAGCATATAATAGATACTCTTGAGTTTTGGCCACTTTTGGACCACTACTGCAAAACAGGGGAGGCAATACCGTCACACTAATGAAGTGTGCATTTTCAGATTTAAGTGGCTTTGGACAGGTGGCTGAAAAGTCTTCACTTCGGTTAGCTTAGTGTGTAGCTTCGTGTCGATTGTTCACTTAACGTGAATGTTGGTAAAGCTCCACTGAATACAGTGTAATTTCCATGAAGCGTGACACACAGGGGATGAATTGATATCTTGTGTTTGAGCACAGAATTGCGGGAATCTAACAAGTGACATATTTTCGTTTTTTAAAAATACGTGGGGTTAAGGAAACAAGTAGTGTTCATATAGTAACACCACACCACACAGTCTTTTATATTTGGACATGCGCCCTAATATAACCGACTTGGTTGAACGGGACGCGCCTCGCCTAAACGAGGCAAAATTTTATTTAAAAAGAAATGAAATATTCATACATTAACACCAGACCACAAGATATTTAATATTTGGACATGCGTCCTAATATAACCGATGGACCTTGTGTCTTGGTTGAACGGAACGCGCCTCGCCAAAACGAGGTAACACTCCTATTTAAAAAAATATATATATAGAATACCTTTTGCTAGAGAAAATGACGTTGCTATTGCAAGGTCTTAGTCAGGGACAAACGTACAAAAACAACAGAGAAAAGAAAGTGAGATCTAAGCTAAATGCTTTAAGAACAATAAACGCTGACGTAAACAGTAAATGGAAAACGTTGTTGTCACTCTGGGACTCAGCGAAAAAATAATATTTTCTTATTATTTAAACCAAATTTCGTATGTTAGATCTTCTACCGTTTCCATTCTCAGCATACTCTTCCACAAGTTTAAATTTTGACTTTTTTCTTTTGACTTTTCCTCGGCACCGTTAATTCACTAAGAACTCCTCCAATCCCCAGCTCATCGAGTGTCAATCAACTCGGGTGTTATTCTTTGACCAGTTTCATTCATTCATCACCCATGGTGCAAAGACGTCATCAAACATGTCAAGTTTTCCTGTCCCATGGCATCATGTCCAGGTCTTTCCATGCCGTCCTCATCCCCGTCATGTCTGTTTCCAGTTCTTGTCTCCGTGTGTTCCTTCATCTCCCTCTATCTCTCATATCCTGGGGATTCTAGGAAAAGGACTGCCTTGTAAAGCTATCAGCAGGTTTCCTCAATGTGTGTCCTAGCCATCTATCGCGTCTTCTTCTCATCTCTTGTTCCACTGTCACTTGCATGGTTCTTGTTATCAGTTCCATATTAGTGATCTTGTCATACACATTCATTCCTTCTATCATTTTAATTGTCAGCCGTATCTTTCTTCAACCCCTCCACAAGCTTACATTTTTACTCTTCTCCTTTTTCTCCCTCGGCATCGTTAATTCACCAAGACTCCCTTCAATCCTGGCTCATCGAGCGTCAATCAACTCATGTTTTATTCTTTGACTGCTTTCTCTGCCACAATTCCTCTTGCAAAGTTTCCCATCTTTACTCGCGATAACTTTCCCCGGAGCTAGAAGCCCGTCTCATTACCCTCAAACGTTGTCCCTTGTGAACTTCAATTTGCATTTTTATTTGGTTAAAAAATGGCTATGCATCTTGTCTTCCAATTCCGTCATAAGAAATGGATGTGAACTGGTGGTTTCTTTTTGTTTTTGTCGCGTCTTTGGTTGTGAATCAAAGTATCGCAGACCAGTGTCATTTAGGCAGCGTGCCAGTGTAGTTAAGATAGATTGGTCGTTGATAGACAGACTGCCATGCAGACAGGTAGACAGATAGAGATAGACAAACATACATATATACAGACAGACAGATAGATAGACACATATACAGACATATATATATATATATATATATATATATATATATATATATATATATATATATATATATATATATATATATATATATATATATAGATAGGTAGGTAGACAGGTATATAGATAGATAGATAGATAGATTGATAGATAGATAGACAGACATACAGACGGACGAACGGACAGACAGACAGCCAGATAGATAGATAGATAGATAGATAGATAGATAGACAGACAGACAGACAGACAGACAGATAGATAGATAGATAAATAGATAGATAGATAGATAGATAGATAGATAGATAGATAGATAGATAGATAGATAGATAGATAGATAGATAGATAGATAGATAGATAGATAGATAGATAGATAGATAGATAGATAGTAGGAAGGTTGGTAGGTAATTAGTTATGTAAGTAAGTAGGTAGACCAAATTAGATTTAATTATTCAGACAGATAAACAGATACACAGGGTACTATAATAGTAACGTTGACAATCATTTCTCCCATTGTCTGTTTGCCTCTTTTGCTAATTTAAAAAAAAAAATGTGTTTGCCCATTCCACCTGAACACTGAAACATAAACCTTTATTTACCGTCATTGCTGTTCCTTCCTGTTTAAATTGTTTACGAAACCGTACACCATCGCTTAATTCTAATAGATCAGCTAAGAGACAACTGTTGGCAGCAAAGCCTTTCCCATCAGATATTATCTGTTAAGATGATACAACGAAATGATGTGTCCACATGGCCTGCCATTCTTCTAGAATGTAGCACACTTCTCCAGCCCTCGTCTGCCGCAAGCATGTTTATTCTACCTACCAATTTTCTGTCCTGGAATTCGTCTGCTGTATTTCTATCATTCCAGAGTATCAGTCTGGTTTTTTCAGATCGTCTCTTCCTTCATTTCTCTTTGTGTCTGATTACATGCTGTTGAATTCCGTGTGCCGTTTGTTTCATTGAATTGCTTGCTTGTATGTCATTATTTTTCTTGTCCTGGCTCATAAGGACGCAGTAAGAAGCCGTTTTTATAACAAACAGAATCTATGATTTTCTTTAATGTCTGAGCTATCGCAAGGTAACCTTTCCATTTTACCTTTGCCTACCCTTACATGTAATATTTTTCTTTGCTTTTATTTCGCTAAAACCCGAAAGCAATGCTTTATTTGCCTCATATTTCCTGTGAAGGCGGAGTCGTGAAGTCGGGGGTTATTTAGTGGAGTCCGGAGTCGGTAAAAAATGTCCGGACTCACATTCCGAATTGTATGCGATATGACTCATCAAAAGCTGAAGTCCGAGACGAGAGTCGGAGTCGGACTTCTAAAGTGTCAGGAGTTGGAGGCGGAAAATTTGTTGGCCGACTCCACAAACCTGATTGTGTCTCTGCTTTATCTTTGTTCTTTCATTACACTTGGGCTCCCCAAGGAGCAAAGGCCTTCAAGAAGTTGCTGTCAAGTCCTCATGTCATGCACCATTAGCTATGGTTTTTGTTATATCTTCTTTACCCTTGTCCTTTATGTTTCCAGTTCCATTCTCTATGTGTGTGTCGGTCTCCCTCTCCCTATCTTGCGCTGGGGGGAGGGGAGGAGGGGGTTAAGAATAAAGACTGCATAATAATACTCTCACTATGTGTCGTGTGAAATTCTAATCCACATATATAAATTAAAAAGTAAATGTAAAGCCTAACAAATAACTTCAATGAAAGGAAAGAAGAATGGTAAAGAACAGTGCTGTCACAATGACTGTACTCGAAATCCCCCTTGTTTTCTAATTCGTCTGCAAATTATAACGTTCCACGTTGATAGTAAAAGCCTATAGCAGCATACACGCGTTTCCACAACACAATAAAACGTGTACTGCATTTCTAAGAAAAACCTTGAGATACGCAGGCTGATTAATGACCTAAATTAATACTTCCATTAATTTCATTTTATACACGGCGTGATGAAAAGACAGATGAATTTAGGATAGAGAGAAGGGAGGGCTGAAAGCAGGAACGCATACAACACTAAACACGCGTCTCGCTATACAATTAAAGTCATCACGCGTGTAAGGCCACAAGCACTAACTTTTTTCAAATCGACAGTGATAAAAAACACTACCCATACGAGAGTTAGGTTTTAAAAACCTGAAAAATGCTTATTAGGAAATATGACATTATACTGGTTTACGTTTGAAAGCCTGACAGTACCCAGACACCACATCGATCGAAGTGAACGGGAGGTAGAAGAAAATGCATATTTTGAACGCGGCCCCTTAGCCCCAAAAAAATTATATAGTTGGGTTCCTTAGGACTTGCTGACAAAGAATATGTTAAACGTTACGCAAATAGTCTAGGAATTAACAAATTATAGCCAAAAGAAATAGTGAGGGTGTCAGACAACCCCAAAATCAGAATCGCTCAGTGGCAGATTTTGACACCACCATTGTACGGGAAATAGGTCCCCATGTAAAATCCTATTTGATTGGATAGAAGTAAATGTAAGGCTAAACACGATTAGTCGGGCTACAAATACTATCTTTTGTTGTTAGGGGAGACGGAAGGAAGGGTACTTTTTTTCAAACGCTTGTGTAAACATGGCTCGATTGGTTATATATATTTGCCAATATAGGCAATTAGGATCGTCAGTTCACAGTGCGTTGAGCGCCAGTGCATATTTTTCTAAATAAAAGCCTGGGACATCGGCAGATAGAAATTGTGCTATATTCATTGCCAGTCAACGTACTTACTTACTTACTTAGTCGTTCCCCTTCTACCGTGAGGTGTAGAGGTTTGGAAGAGAGAGCGCCAGACCATTCTATCAGCTGTTCAGTCAACGTAACTGTGTATTATTTCCATGAATTGTGGTAAGCTTGATATATTCAATATCTTTTTAATCAAAATTGAATGTAAATTGATAATTTATGTCTGTATATGTGTGTGGTTCAGTAGCGAACATGAGGCAAAGCCTATATAGTGCTCCAACCTGAACAGAAGGTGTCGGAGAAAAGTAAAACTGCATGGAATTGCCAAACAGTACACTGACACCTATCTTATTGACTAGAAAGAACTAATGCTGGAATTGCAGAGGCGTGGTAACCATTAGGGAGGAGTATACTGGTGTAAATTGTTTCAGATGAAGCTGGCAGTTGGCCTACCGCTCTGAACTCAGTGTTTGTTATGTATTGTGTTCAGTCTGGAAATAGATTATAGATTAGTTCTGAAATAGGAGGTACAACCTTCTTGTTTCAGGGACTGTGGTCCTAGTTATTGAGCAGCACCTGGTCTGAGCTTTGCTGAATCTAGAGGCTGACAGCATACTCCTGGGTCCAGATAGCGACCAGTGAGGTGTCTCCAGAACACAGGGAAGCAATCGAGCAGAGGAGTCTTTTCCTGCCACCATCACGAAAGTTAAGCTTATGTGGCCAGAGGAGCTCAACATTATGTGCCCCTAAAAACTTGACATTATAGTAAAATAGAGGGTCAATACATTGTTTAAATTGACAGGAACGGTGAAGTTTCCCCATACTATTTCCAAGATAAACAAACACTTGAAGTCATGATGACAAATAACAACATAGCTTGAAAAACAAAACCAGTATTACCTCATAGTACTACTACACAACTGACACACATAGGATAATACTAATACCATATGTCACTACAAGGTTCATATTTATAAATTATGTACATATAAATTGTGATTACATTTGATGGTGATTCCTGGTTCACTGTGTAGTTGACTCAAGTACTCGACTTATAAATATTTTCTGTTACACCTTGTACAGATATTGATTATTATTATTATTATCTTTCTTTTCCCCTACCTTCTCCGTGTCAATATCTTGACATACACGTAACAGGTTTTTCCTGCGTGTTCTATTTCCTGTGTTTTATATCTTCTTCCTGCCTTCTTCGCTGACGAATTTTTGTGTGTTTAAAAAAAGGTTTCAACAAAATGAATTTTTCACAATTCCCTGTCTCATCATTTGGGAATCAATCCCATATCGTTCCAGAAATCCTTCAATGCCCTTTGTTCTTTCATTCTTTTATGTGGAACAGAACTATTCAGAAAATCACAAATCACAAATTTTTTTTTCTTCTGTATTCGACCACGAGATTTGTGTAGGACAATATGAGATATTTCTTTCTCCACCAGTTTTATGATAAAATCTCCAATATTCTGGCAAGTCCTTTTGTGTATTATGAATCCCTAACAAATGAGGTAAAGAATAAAAAGAGAATTTTTTATATCACGTATCATTAAAACAAAACACAACCAAAGCGCGAGTAAAATGTGTTCATAATCCCGAATGTATCCATAATGCATTTCTCTTTCCTATTTGTAAACAATACGAGAGGCGGACAAAAACAAAAAAATAAAAAAAACTTTAATGGAAAAACATGCGTGTCTCAACATTGTTCACAGAGAAGCTGTGGATCTTAGGGAATTATTCATGTTATCCTGTTTTCCATTAAGGAGAAACGAAGAATTTTTTTTCGTTAGGGCCAGAACATTTCTCAACAGTCTAAAATATTTGGCAAACAAAACGAGAAATAATACATGAGATTTAATACGAGATTACTTTTTTTTCCATTACAACATACACGAAACAGGAAATGAAAAAAGTGATGAGATATAGTGTTTAATTTGTTTATGAAATAGAAACACAAAAAAACACCATTTGGAGAATTTCAGAGCATACTGTTTACAGTTTACATTTCAGTATCTCGTGTGCCCCCCCGCGGGCATCAATTACAGCAGCGCATCAACTAAAGATGATTGGAGGAAATTCACTCCTTTTTTAAACATTTATACAAGGTATATCCTCACTTGTAACGTTTGGGAGTGCATTTTGGCTAATATCAATAGAAGAAGAAGCAAAAACTGCTATTTGAGTAATACATTTTAAAGAAAATTCCAGGTAATAAAATAAAATGTGATAGAATCTAAAATAGTCAATGAACTGACATTACAAGAGACGTGAAGATCAAACCGGTTCTTACGCGAAGTTGTAATTTTAATGCGACATAACATTTATGTAATAAAATTGTTTTAATTGTCTTTATTTTGACTTTAAAAAAATACATTAGTTGGATTTGAGCGAAGAAATAACAATTTAAAAGTATGACCTTTTAATCACCCTGTATATATAGAGAACTCATTATTTTCATTCCGCGGGTAGTGGTTGTTTCCCACTTAGGATATTGCTGCAGCAAATCAGCTAGCTATAGGAGTGTGACGAAACGGACGACCTCTTCACGATCTTTGGTTCTCTCCGGCAGTATCGGTACATTTGTGGTACTGATTTTTATTATGTGCTGTCAATTATCGCACTTTTTTTTCTTTCTTTCTTTTCTGCTTGTGTGGCAAATGGTTTGTATGTTCCAACATTTGTGACAATGCTTGCAGATAATGTTTATCCTAGCTTGCGAGAAGCAACTAGATAAGATAGTCGCCGGCGTGTTTAGATTGAACCGCTGATAAGACGACTGGTGTGGTAACCCAGCTGGGTAAACACTGAGTTTTGCGTACTCATACGACAGATAATTACTGTCTGTATGACACATGTGGGCAGACAAGTGTGACATAATCGCTTCCGGTCACTTGCTTAAAAGTAATAAGTATTACAGCTTACCTATGTTGTCAAGTGTGTCTACCGATCTGTCTGTAAATTTGTACACAAGGGTATCTGACATCATATTAAAATATATGGGAGACGTGACCTTTGAAAAATTTTTCCATGTCGGAAATATTTTGAAGGTGCTACACCCGACCTGTTTGAATATGATTGGAGCGTTTATTTAACTCCATAACAAACGACGGCGTGGGAAGAGAGGGAATATAGTCTGACCAATTTGCAGTTTTATTTCACTGTGAATTTCACGCTCGCCAGGACAATATCAGATCTCGCCAGAGTGAAGACTAGATTTAGAATTCCTTTTTGTAACCTAGGAAACTGAAGAAACACACGGAGTCAGAGAGGGAATCTATTGTCAAATTAAAGACCCCCCAGACGAGTGTAAGAGACCGACTCGTCTCTTTTATTCATCTGAGCAACAAGTCTGTAGCCAAGATTGGCATATTGGTGGTACCAGCAAAAAGTACTATCGCTGGAAACAAGTGAAGGTAGAAGTGGACTGACGTTGTGAAAGACGCCATCATAAGAGGGTCTTATAGACAGACGTATGACCAGCTTGGCCGTTACTCCTTGACGTTCTGGGAACGTGCGGAGCCTGAACTTTGACCAGAGACGATAGAGAGTAGAGTAAAAGGAACTTACCCAGCGGGAGAAGACACTACCAGTGGCAGCTAAGTGAAAATATCCGCTGACAAAAGTGACCTCCTTTATTCAGTTTAATCCCAATCAAGTGATGAAACCTTTTCCATAACTATTCAAATTATTTTCCAACTGTTAAAACCTAAAGTGATTATTAAATTTTGTTATTTGTAATGTTACAAATTTAACTTCGATTTAATCCTTTAAAATGTACTTGTTTGTCTCAGTCAAAGTTACTAAACACACGCTCTGAACAGAGCTATATATATATATATATATATATATATATATATATATATATATATATATATATATATATATATATATATATATATATATATATATATATATATATATCTTCTTCTTCTTCCGTCCTTAGCCACCGACTGTCAAAGCAGTTAGTGGCCATTACGCCTAGTGGCGTCTTAGGGCAACAGCAGATAGGTTTTCTTTGCCATTGTTTCCCATCACGCCTAGTGGCGTCTTTAGGGCAACGGCAAATCAACCCATTTGCTGTTGTTTCCGTAATCGAAGTGACTGGCAAACGGGTGATCAGCCCGTTGGTATATATATATATATGTGACAGCGCCATCTTGAGGTCTGTCGTTCTAGGCGCTGGCCCCATCTGGTCAGTCATATTGTCTCTGTGGTTTAGTGCCTTTTGATCACGTTATCTTCAAGCAGATTTATTACAAGGCCATAATAAGCCTACGAATTAGTTGTGTTTTTGCTCTAGTTGTGTAAATCTGTGTTTTCATGCATTCTGGAGCAATAATCGCGTGTGTTATCTGTGTGGCGCAGATTAATCCGCGTAGCGCGCAGTAAATTGAGTGGTTAGGCCAGGGCTTATAAAAAGGGGTAGCAAGCGGCGAGACCGGTCTATGTTTGAGAGAGCCGCCCAGTGAGAACAGACTAAGAAGACACACAAGAGCCAAGCTGTAAATGCCTTGAGCACGTGAGTTAATTTAAATTAGCATTAGTTTTCTAGGATTCTGAAATTATATCGATGTGGCTATTTTAATGTTTAATGGGATAGATAGACAGATAGATGTGAGAGTTTAAGAGCGATTATTTCATTCTTCAGAAAGGCTATTCCACTGGAAATTTAGATAAGATTAACGATCGCAAGATAGTAGCCTCGTGGTGATAAAAGGCGGCGATAGCGAGTCTGATTAAACACGCTCCGCGTGGTAAACCTATAATATGTTATGCCGAGCGACACGTTGTGTATTTAGTCCCAGTTTGGCTTAAGTCGAGAATAATTATATTGTATTCTTTATGTAAGAGTAATTTAGTGTATTTCACGTTTATTGATAATTCTACTGTATATTTCATGGGTTACTGTGAGGTGAGAATATGTATTTAGATTTCTGGAGAGCGCGAGGCCACTCCTTTGTCGAGACAGGTGTTTCTCTGTTTGCTCCTGGTGGAGCATGGAAACACCAATGCGGCTGGTGTCCACCACAAGCCAACAGAAGCATTTTTATGCTATTACAGTGGTTGTTCCTGTAATAATGTGTTTCATGCGATGAGATTCCCAGCCGCACGAGTCGTCACATACGACATGCTTCAGAATGCAGTAACGAATATTGAGATAGACCAGTTGAGAGGTAGTAGTTAATTCTCATTATTGAGATTATTTGTTGTACATGTATTGAAGAATATTATTTTATGTCCAGTTGATTATTATTGTTGTGTGAACAATGGTTTGTGAGAGCACGTGGGCGTACCAGATGTATATTTCTCTTCTCCGCTCCTGAGGGAGCATGGGGCCACCGGTGTGGTTTGCCTCAGCATGAAGCATTCAGATGCTCTTGCAGTAATGGTTTCGGTAGCAACCTATGTTACCCGGTGCGATTGCCAGCCTCATGCACAACACCATACTAGTCGCATTGGACGACACGCATGAGTGTGTGAGATAGTTGATGATATCAGGTGGGCGCATGTTTTCTGTATGGTAAGTGTTATTATCCATGCTATTGATGTTCACTTAGACGTTGTTTTATTTATTATTTTTCAGACAGTCTATGAACACTGACTGGGTGTTTGTTGGATTGTTTGTTTGGTGTTCGGTAGAATTAAATGTTGATCTGCTTAAGGCTTTGGGTTGCTTGAATTGTTAAGTCTGCTGCTGAGAGGGTTGCAAGCAACCAATAATTGCAACCCCTGTCAAACGATCCTTTATAAATTTTCTTAGTGCACGGGTCTTGGGTGTGAGGTACACCTAGCGCCCTGTCATATATATATATATATATATATATATATATATATATATATATATATATATATATATATATATATATATATATATATATCGTAAATTTATTTTGAGAGAAAAGAGTCTTGGAAATAGTGGTCCTATTTAGAGTGTAGACTGGTGGTGAAAAGCTTAGTGAATGGTTATAGAGTAAATAGTTGCTTCACAGAGCGCTGGGGAGAGTAAAGACAGACTTATTTATGACAAATCGTTCCTCTCAATCTTCTCTTCAACTCTCCTGGTCAAACAATTATTTGCCAGTTTCCAGACCCACCTGCGCTCACACCGATTTGGTGCTTCAAACACACAGACGCACGTGAATACAAACTATATTAAACAGATAGGGGAATTTGGGCCTTGGTCATTCAACACAGTACTAGGTAAGTTGTACGTGTTTATTTAACAGTAAAGAATCAGTTACAACATATATCATATGTTTACAAACAAAATATATCATAGGTATAGAAATTACAAATGACAAGGTGGGGAGGGGTTTATGTAGATTGGTATCCCCTACGCCCTTTCCTCCTGAAATAGACAGAGATAAACCCAGTCCCAAGATAGGTAATTTATCAGATAGATAGTTAATTTTATCCCAACGGTAAATTAATATACTCTGATACAAGAGGTTAACAATAATAGGGGTAGGTGGTGGAATAAGTCCTATTGTTCTCCAAATGTTTTTCCCTTTACTAAGCAAGTAAAAAAAAAAAGGGGGGGGGGTGTATAAACAGAGTTCACAAAGGAAATCCCCCTTAAAGGAAACAATACAAGGAATATAGACAAATATGCTAATTATCAAGTAAGGCAATCGATAAATTTAGCAACTATATATCTCTTTCATTTATGCGCGCTAGTAAAGGCCTTCACTCATCTTGCTCACACTTACCGATAGTGAAAAAATCTGGCACTCCATAGAATAACACAACAGCAATTACACCTCAAACTAAATGTATGAGTGTTAGTTCAAGTTCCAGCCCCAGATTAGCGGGTAGGCGGTCAGCACATAAAAAGGATCCCGTAATCGCTGGAAAATGAATCTGTATTTGTGTCTCTTTTCTTAATAACAGTTTCTATGGGAGGGCACGGTCTCTGATACCGGGGTGAGGATGGTGTGGTCTATTTGACTTTGCCGCTGATAATAAAAATTCTTACGCGTGCTGATACACTTTATCCGTGAGGTATGGTTTAAGTCCAGGGAGAAAACTAGTCACATCACTGTTCAGGTAAATATGTATTCTCTCTCTGTATCAGTAAACTAACAAAAGCTCGGACCAGTGTTCTTCTTCCCGTTACAACTTCATTTGCTTGATAATGTGTTAAATTTGTCTTTGGGCGTGCTTTCTTTGCCATAAGTTAGATAGCGGAATTCCAAACATAGAATCGCCTCAAAGATTAAAAAATTTACACAGTCTCAACACGTTCTGAGTCAGGGAGACTCTACACACTGTTTATGCTTTGCTTTGCTTAGATTAGATTGATTTGCTGTTCTTCGACTGATTTGCTGTGCTTAGACTGATTTGCTGTGCTTAGACTGATTTGCTGTGCTTAGACTGATTTGCTGGGATGCAAAAGGGATCACTCGTTTAGCACAGAATACTACACTCCAGTATAGCCAAGAAATCCAGAGGGAATTTTAGCAGGATTTAAACTATAAGCTAGTGAGTTTTAAAATGTCTGGCAACGAGTGATAACATGGCCTTCTACAGGGTTCTATATATATGAAAATGAAATGATGAGTGGGACATGAGAAATTTTCGCACCTCTCTTCATCTCGAGAAGAAAATGAGATTTCTGCACCGCTCGACATGGCCTGTTACTCCATTTCCTGGTCGCTCGGGGTTCTCCTGTTCCTCAGTTTTTCGGGCAAGTTTGCCGATTGACACAGAGGTGCGAAGTCTGCGAGAAGGCTTGCCTCGTCTACTCTGGTTCACATTGCCGTGTCATCTCAGCAGCAGGAGACTTCCAGACATCCTCAGTGTCTTTGAGGTTAGCCGCTAAACTCGTTTGATTTAGGCAACGCCCCCTATTTGGGCAGGCTACTGTCCCAGGTAATGAAAAAACTGCCTAGAATCGCTCTAGAGACAGAAGTGATCTTCTGGCGACGCCCCGCTAGCTATGGGGGACGGGCGAAGGGAGTAAATAACTTCTTATAATTGTTCCCGGGATAACAGTGGGGGTGGTTTAAACTGCTCCTTAAGTCAATGCGATTCTCTGAACAGGACGTACGATAACAGTCTACATATCTAATTAGCCAACGTGGAAACGTTTCAGGCTGATGACGGTTTCAGCCACTGTTCAGGGGTTCTAATGTTATGCGAGAAAAAATACCCTGTCATCCAACACTTTCAGGGACGCTAAATCGTCCGTCACAATATATATATATATATATATATATATATATATATATATATATATATATATATATATATATATATATATATATATATATATATATATATATATATATATATATATATATTATATATATACGAGCTCTGTCCGGAAAAGAATCGGCCATAATTAATATAAAAAAAACCGTTTGCGCGACATCGGTGTAACTTGGCAGCCAAATAGAGTGGCCTGTTATGCACATATGTGTGCAATGTTGACGTTGGTGCACCAGTCAATGCGACCGTTAAAAGCCGTTTAGTGAACACGTGCACTGTGTGGTCGTCGCATTCAAAATGGCTGAAATTTTCTACCTTTCAAACATGATTTCAATTTTGGAAAAAGCCAAAAGTCGCAGGGTGCCAAGTCTGGGCTATAGGGGGGATGAGTTACCTGGTTGATGTTATGATTAAAAAAAAACTTTGCACTAGATGTGATGCATGGGCGGGCGCGTTGTCGTGATGAAGACGCCAATCGCCAGCTGCCCACATCTGTGGTCGTTTTCGTCGTACTGCATTTCTCAACCGACGGAGAACTTTGAGGTAGTACTCCTTATTAATTGTTTGGCCTGAAGGAGCGTACTCGCGATAGATAACAGCTTCCCAATAAAAAAAAACACAGTCAACATGGTCTTGATCTTGCTACGGGTTTGTCTCGCCTTCTTCGGGCGTGGAGAACCAGGCGACTTCCACTGAGACGACTGAGCCTTCGTTTCTGGATCATAGCAGTAGATACACGATTCATCTCCGGTTATGACTTTCTTCATAAAATCTGGGTTATTGGTTGCGCTTTGAAGCAAATCATTAGCAACTGTGGCACGAAGTTCCTTCTGCTCTGGTAGCCGAATCCGCGGAACCAATTTTGCAACGACTCGTCTCATACCCAGATCCTGGGTCAGAATCTCGGATACAATAGTTTTTGGAATTCCCAGATCTTTTTCTAGTTCTCGCACTGTCAGTCGCCGATCTTTGTTGATTGCAGCCCGTACACGTTCAACATTTTCCGGTGTTCTGCTTATTGCAGGCCTTCCAGAAATGGGATCACATTCAACAGCTTCTCGACCATCTTTGAAGCGTTTGTGCCACACCATTATTTGTGTAGCACTCATTGTATCGTCTCCAAAAGCCTTCTGAATCATCATAATAGTTTCCGTGGAAGAATGTTAAAGCTTGACACAAAACTTGATGCAGATTCTTTGCTCTACTCGTTGAGCCATTTTGGATGCGACGACCACACAGTGCACGTGTTCACTAAACGGCTTTTAACGATCGCACTGACTGGTGCAGCAACGTCAACATTGCACACGTATGTGCATAACAGGCCACTCTATTTGGCTGCAAAGTTACATCGATGTCGCGCAAACGGTTTTTCTAATATTAATTATGGCTGATTCTTTTATATATATAATAAATTCCACTGATTAACTCGGGGGTGGAGGCTTAACAAGCTAGAATAAACCTTTGCTTAAATTCTTCATAAAAGTGTCGGCAGATTATAGAATTAACGTTCTTAGTGACAGCCAGCATTGTTTTCGCTTATCTGAATATCTTGTGAAAACTCCTATGTGATAGAAGCTTTACTACTCTTCTATCTACATTTCTGCCATGAGTAATCTTATGTATAGACTCAATTGGAGCCCATAATAGATACTCTTGAGTCTTGGCTACTGTTAAACCACTACTGCAAAGCAGGGGAGGCAATACTGTCACACAGTCAAATTACTACACAAACTCTAAACAGAGCTATACTCAAATAATAGAATTCCTCTGAGTAAATCAGGGGTGGGGGCTTAAACGAGCTGAACTTAAGAAGTGCTTAAATCCTTCACAAACGTTGTCGGAAGATTACAGAATTAACTTGCTCAGCAACAGCCAGCATTGTTTTCGCTTATCTGAATATCTTGTGAAGATTCCCATGTGATAGAAGCTTTACTACTCTTCTATCTACATTTCTGCCAAGAGTAATCTTGTGTAAAGATAGATTCCATTGAAGCCTATAATAGATACTCTTGAGTTTTGGCCACCGTTGGACCACTACTGCAAAGCAGGGGAGGCAATACCGTCACAAGGAGGAAGCATATTTCCACACATAAAAAATACATAAAGCAACATGGATATCACCAGACCACAGAACTGAGAATCAGATTGATCACATATGCATAAGTAAGAAGTTTAGGTCATCATTGCATGATGTAAAAGTATGTAGAGGAGCAGATGTGGTATCATACCACCATCTTCTGTTGGGTAAAACAAAATTAAAACTCAAGAAATTTACAACAGCATATAGCTATAGACAACAGTATAATGTGGGATATCTAAAAAAATCAGGAAATAAGAGAAAACATTTCAATGACAGTATCCAACAAATACCAAGTACTCCAACAGCTGGAAGATGAAGCAGATACGGAAGACCACTGGCAACAAGTAAAAAATATATGGAACGAGACATGTGAAGAAGTATTGAGAAAAAAGAGAACATCAGCACAAAGCATATCCATGCACAACAGAAACCATTAGTAAGATAGAAGACAGGAAAAACAAGAAAGCAGATTTAAACAGAAGCAACACCAGAAGCTCCAAAGCCAAGGCTCATGAAGTTTACATAGAAGCAAACTGTCGCAGGGTGAGATGTATTTTATGGATGATGTGTAGAAAGCACATAGACCTTTAGACACTACTTTTCACAGAGGTGAGCTAGTGTTGAGGGAAAGAGTTAACAGAAGGGCACAGGTTGGTGTCAGTGATTCTCTCATCTTTTAGACTACCAACTCTTGTATTTTTCTGGCGACGACTAACTCTTTCTTACTCTAATCTTTTTGAAGATGAACTAATAGTAACAGGTAATACAAGGAGGGTTGAGTATGTTTTTTTTCTGAACAGAACATACAATCTACTAAGTCAAACTCAGAATGATGGTGAGTTACAGAATGTACATAATTACTTTAATTACAGTCGAAATATAAAATCAATGTTGACATGTACTTTGAAAAAAAGAAATGCTAGGAAATTTAGAACTGTCAGTGTCTTTGGTTCAGATAAGAATAAGAGGATATTTTCCTCACTGACGAAAGTTTATTCCTATGGCTATTTCGTGGAAAAGTGAATTCTGACTTTGGTCTGGGTTTTACGTAGACTTATCTGCTTGGACTTCTCCTGGGCGTCTCAGTAGGTAGGAGTTACCAACTGGATAAAGTGCTTCAGTTGAGCTATAGTCCAAGAGATGACTAGGCTTTTTGTTAACCTGGTTGTGAAGTTGCGTTCTAATGTTCAGGTGCTGACGAGGTGTTGACTGCTTAAATGCTGTAGACTGCTCAGGGTTGCTGACTTGTGATTACCGCTAGGTTTGAGACGTAAGCACTAGTTCTCTCTGTAGCATAGAGCAACTAGGTGGTTTACTCGCAACAATTTACAGCAATCAAAATCCAGAAACTGGCTAGGGTTCTGCAACTGCGCTGTGGAAGATAATACAGGTAAATCAATCTTCTGTTTTATACAGATATATTAACTGCAGCCACTCTGGACATTTCGTCTCAGAATGGTGCCTAATAATATATTTACCTGAACCGTAACGTCAGTCTTTTCGTTAAAGGCGACTGTCCATTTGTTTACAAATTCCTGTCTAGCAGTAGTCTCATAATCAGGTCAATCAGGTCAACCTTTGTTACAAGCAGACGCCTGGCCGTGTGCGTCCATGCGTGACTGCATTGGAGGAACGATGTTTCATTCACTCGTCCATTGAACAACATGGTTCTTCTCTCGTTCATAATAGCTTTCTTCATGACATTCCCAAAACCATTAGAATGTAGTACTTTCGGATATCAGCCAGTACTTACATCATTATAATGCAACAATGATAACATTCATAATACATAAATGCAAAATAGCTATTAATCTAAGGTAAATAAATAAAACCACAATATTAAGTATTTCACACTTTACATCAATTAACCAATCCCTTGATATTAGAGTTAGCTAATTAAGCGAATACTGAGAGTTTGCGTACCGCTCAGGACTTATCCACAGCTTAAGAACTAGAATTTTAGTAGCGTTACTCTCAAATCACATATACTGTTATGAGGTAGCTTGAGGCTTCTATTCTATAATCGTGCGTTCTCTTCCAACGGTTATCAGCAAGTGATTTTTTAAAAAACTCAGCATTCGTTCGCATGAAGTTAAAACATTTCTGATTCCCACGCCAAGTTAATTATTTCCCGTCTCTTGCTTAGACACGTACCAAGATTTATCGTGGCGGTTTTAAGTTAACCACTGAACACTGAAATTAGATACTCTGGGAACCACTGTCGTTTCGCCTAGAGAATAAATTGTATAGACGTCCTTAAAGAAATACTTTTAAGTGCTTTGTAGAAGAAGACTGCATTTAGGATCGTATGACAGGACTATTAGTGAAGAAAAACAGCTAAAGAAACGAACGCAATTGCAAATATTTCGTAGAGAAAACAGACAAAAATGTGAAGGAATAGAAAAGTAAGGAATTTTTAAATAATCTAGAAGAAACCCTCGAGCACTCTGTGACACAAACAAAGAAGAAGAAACATCAAAAGAGACAAGAGGAAGTATATTGAAGAGTTGGCAAGGGAAGCAGAGGAAGCTGCAGCCAAAGGAAGTATGAGGGACCTGTACAACAACACAAAGAAGCTAACAGATAAATATAAGCAAGCAAATGGCCTCATAAAAGATAAGAATGTACAATTGCTTAGTAATATACAAGAAAAAATGAAGAGATGGACAGAACATTTTGAGAAACTTCTCAATAGACCACCTCTAACTAATCCCCCAGACATCCAGCCAGCAGAAGAGGAGCTACAAATCAGTTGTGAACGAACAAGTAGAGAAGAAATAAAAAAAGCCATGAACGCTTCTGAAACATGGAAAAGCAACTGGTCCAGATGGCATTCCAGCAGAGGCCATCAAAACAGATATTGATACCTCTACAGAGATATTATACACAACCTACTTAGCAAAGTCTGGGAGAGAGAACGAGCGAATGAACGAACGAACGAACGAACTTTATTTTCAAAGGGTTAAGAATTGGGCACGCAGGCCCTTCTTACATTCTGCCCTTCTTCTCTCTGTCATCTTCCAAACCGTATCCATTCAATCGCACATGTATTTTGAGCATTATTTAAGCATACAACATTATCAAGGTAAAATAATAACATACATTTGTAACATCCAGTCATAATCAAATTTAAGTATGTTAAAAAAAGAGAGAGAGAGAGAGAGAGAGAGAGAGAGAGAGAGAGAGAGAGAGAGAGAGAGAGAGAGAGAGAGAGAGAGAGAGAGAGAATAGATAAATTTAAATTAATTAAATTTAAAAAAAAAAAAAACATACAAACAAACAAAATCTAAACCATTCATACAGTAAATTAGACATAATTTGAAACGTAATCAGATTATGGTGGCATATAATAAGAACCTGTGACATTTGGAAATCTGCTGCTTAATGACCTGGGACTTCATGTGTTGTCAGCGCATGCGGAAAATGTTCCCACAGGTGAGCAGCTTTGAGTCCCAAGCAGATACTGCCACAGGGAGTGAATTGTTGACGCCTCCACTATACGAGATCCAGCTTTATGACCTATGCTCCTTAGGGGGGTAAAGGGTATTGACTGATAGATGAGAATCGTAGAGGAAATACCAGCAGAATATAAGGCAGGTTATCTGGTCAAGTAGCCTAAGAAGGGAAATTTACAAGAGTGCACAAATTATAGAGGAATAATGTTACTATCAGTGCCAGGAAAAGTATTAAACAGGATTATCCTCGAGAGATTAAAAGAGTCCATAGACAAGAAACTAAGAGATGAACAAGCAGGTTTTCGACAAAATAGATCCTGTACAGACCAGATAGCCATATTGAGAATAATAGTTGGAAAAAGTCTGGAATGGAATTCACCGCTATACATCGGATTCGTGGACTATGAAAAGGCATTTGCAGTGTAGACAGAGAATCACTTTGGAAATTGATGAGGCATTATGGAGTTCCCTTGGATCTACCGGCTGTGTGGAGAGGGGGAACATGCTGCACGGGCAACAGCTTGATCTCCATATAACTGTGCCCAAGCTCGCGCCCTGGAGAGGACACTCGAGCTTCACCCTATAGGTGTCGGCAAAACACGGGAAGTAGCAGTTAGCGGTTATAAGCATTTTGCCCAATTGGCGTAGGGCATGGCACCAGGGGCTACTTCCGACAGTGGGAGAGATTCTAGGATCTCACTGGACAGCTACCGCCCGCTTCAAGGCCTTCACACTAGGTCAGATGGCCGTCTGTTTAATCTTTCAAGGCTGAAGGCAAAAACAAAAATCAGAAGGGTCACTATAAGAGACTTGTTGTTCGCTGATGATGCTGCAGTCGTCACTCAAAGCCAACACGAGCTTCAGAGCTTGATGAATCGCTTCACTAAAGCATGCAAGGACTTTGACCTCGCAATAAGTCTAAAGAAAACGAATGTTCTGAGTCAGGATGTGGATGCTGCACCAGTTATCACTGTCGATAACTACATCCTCGGCATCTCGTGTGTGGTAAAGTGGGATGATATAAATACTTATAGGGGACTTAGTGTACTGACTGAGATCAGCTGTGAAGGTATCTGTATCTAATAGGTGTAGTGTTTTACAGATAACCTTACTTGCTACCACATTTATACCTCAGTCAGAATTATTCTGGAATATTGTGATGACTACGTTGAATGTCTAGGGTTATGTAAATGATGAAGTGTAAGTCACAACAACAACAGACAGATAAACAATTTAATTTATTCCACCACACTTGACAACACTGTGACACTCACACACATTTAACACTCTATAAGACTATCTTAAATGAGTCACTGGTAAAGTTTCAAATAGATATGTATTAATTACTTTCACTAATATATATATCCTGATTCAACTACACAGTGAACCAGGAATCACAATCAAATGTAATCACAATTTATATGTACATAATTTATAAATATGAACCTTGTAGTGACATATTGTAATAGTATTATCCTATGTGTGTCAGTTGTGTAGTAGTACTATGAGGTAATACTGGTTTTGTTTTTCAAGCTATGTTGTTATTTGTCATCACGACTTCAAGTGTTTGTTTATCTTGGAAATAATATGGGGAAAAGTTCCCAGTTCCTATCAATTTAAACAAGGTATTGTCCCTCTGTTTTACTATAATGTCAATTTTAAAGGGGACACATAATGTTGAGCTCCTCTGGCCACAGAAGCTTATCTTTCGTGATGGCGGCAGGAAAAGACTCCTCTGCTCGATTGCTTCCCTGTGTTCTGGAGACACCTCACTGGTCGCTATCTGGACCCAGGAGTATGCTGTCAGCCTCTAGATTCAGCAAAGCTCAGACCAGGTGCTGCCCAATAACTTTAGGACCACGGTCCCTGAAACAAGAAGGTTGTACCTCCTATTTCAGAACTAATTTATAATCTATTTCCAGACTGAACACAATACATAACAAACACTGAGTTCAGAGCGGTAGGCTAACTGCTATCTTCATCTGAAACAATTTACACCAGTATACTCCTCCCTAATGGTTACTACGCCTCTGCAATTCCAGCATTAGTTCCTTCTAGTCAATAAGATAGGTGTCAGTGTACTGTTAGGCAATTCCATGCAATTTTACTTTTCTCAGACACGTTCTGTTCAGGTTGGAGCAATATCTAGGCTTTGCCTCATGTTTGCTACTGAACTACACACATATACAGACATAAATTATCAATTTACATTCAATTTTCATTAAAAATATATCAAATACTTCAAGCTTACCACAATTCATGGAAATAATACACAATTACGTTGACTGGCAATGAATATGGCACAAAATCCGACCTGCCGCTGTCTCAGGCTTTTATTTAGAAAAATATAAGCTGAATCTCAACGCACTGTTGCTTTAGAAAGTTTATTTGAAAATGTGGTGCTGAACTGACGCTTCTAATTGACTATATTGGCGGGTCTAACCAATCGTGCCATGTTTACACAGCTTTTCAAAAAAAGTACCTCTACTACTGTTTCCCCTAACAACAAAAAAAATTAGTATTGGTAGTTCGACTAATCGTGTTTCGCCTTACATTTACTGCGCTCCAATCAAATAGGATTTAACATGGGGACCTATTTCCCGTACAATGGTGGTTTCAAAATCTGCCACTGAGCGATTCTGATTTTGGTGTTGTCTGACACCCTCACTATTTCTTTTGGCTATAATTTGTTAATTCCTAGACTATTTGCGTAACACTTAACATATTATTTGTCAGCAAGTCCTAAGGAACCCAAATATACACATTTAAGGGAGCTAAGTGGCTGCGTTCAAAATATGTATTTTCTAGGATAGTCGTGTATTTGTTTTTTTTATTTTTTATGTTTAGAACCGCCACCTGTCCTGCTGTACTGTCAGACTAATGTCAGGATTTTAGACATAAAACAGTAGAATGTCATGTTTCCTAATAAGCGTTTTGTAAGTTTTTTTAAACCTAACTCTCTTATGGGTAGGGTTTTTTTTCACTGTCTATCTGAAAAAAAAGTATTGCTTCTGGCCTTTCGCTTGGGGTGGGTGGCATTAATTGTATATCGCGAGACGAGTGTTTAGTGTTGCATGCGTTCCTGCTTTCAGCCCTCCCTTCTCTCTATCCTAAGTTCATCTGTCTTTTCATCACGCCGTGTATAAAATGAAATTAATGGAAGTATTAATTTAGGTCATTACGCGGTGTGCCTAGCTCAAGGTTTTCTTAGAAATGCAGTACACGTTTTATGGTAGAAAGCGTGTAGTGATGCAGTAGGCTTTACTATCAACGTGAAACGTTACAATTTGCAGACGAAGTAGAAAACAAGGGGATTTTTTGTACGCCATTGTGACAGCACTGTACTTTTACCATTTCTCTTTCCTTTTATTGAATTTATGTGTTAGGCTTTACATTTACCTGATAATTTATATATGTGGATTAGAATTTCTCACGACAAATTCTCCCCACTTAAAACAGACGTTATATGTCAGTCTATAATTCTATATACACATAGAGAAATTTATTATCTTTCCTGGGGCTTAGGGTGATTCTTATCACATGGATGGCGGCTTAAAAAATCCGCTCCCAGATTTGTTTTTCCATTTATATACTCTATGCTAAACTCAAATTGCTGCATCAGTAATGACCAACGGAGTAATCTAGAATTTTCATGTCTAGCCTGCGCTAGAAACGACAAGGGTTTGTGATCCGTTTGCAACTTAAATGCCTTCCCATACAGATAAATATTGAATTTCTTTATCGCCCATATTACTGCAAGACATTCTTTTTCGCTAGTTGAGTAGTTGGTTTCAGCTTTATTCAACTTTCTGCTAGCATATGCCACTGGGCTTAATTCCCCATCCAATGCATCTGATTTCTGTAGCAGAGTCGCACCTAACCCAATATTACTGGCATCCGTCCTTACAATGAATTCTTGACTTAAGTCAGGTAATTTCAAAATAGGTTTACTTGTGAGCTTTTCCTTCAATTCCTGGTAAGCGAATTCGCATTGTGGAGTCCATGTAATTCGATCTGGATGTCCTTTACGTGTCAAATCAGTTAACGGTGCACATATGGAATTAAAGTTTTTGATATACTTTTGGTAGAAACCACATAATGAGACAAAGGATCTCACGTCTTTCTTGGTTTGTGGTCTTGGGGCTTTCTTTAGTTTCTCTAAATTCTTGGGGTCAGGGGTCATGTTTCCCTGATGAACTGTGTGTCCCAAGAATTCTAATTCTTTACATCCAACGCAACATTTGGTTGGTCGGGCTGTTAAATTCGCTTCTCTAAGTCGATTAAACAGCATGTTCAGAGAGTCAATGTGTTCCTCAAATGTTTCTGTGGCTATAAGGATATCATCCATGAAATTTGTGATACATGGATTATTCAGAGGGTCCAATAATTTTCTCATCATTCTAGAGAAGACACTAGGTGCATTCTTCAATCCAAATGGCAATCTGTTAAACTCATAGTGTCCCTCTGAGGTACTAAACGCTAGGTATGGTCTAACCTCAGGCTTTACTGGAATCTGATAGTATCCTTTACTCAGATCCACTTTTGAGAAATATTTAGCTTTATTTAGTCTGGCAAACAACTGATTTGTATCCGGCAATGGATCCACCTGTCCTTCTGTAATAGCATTCAGTCTCCTGTAATCTATACAGAGTCTATGTTCTCCAGAGGGTTTCCTTAAGAGTACAACACTGGAACTATACGAAGATTCACTGTGTGAAATAATTCCTTCCTTCAACAAATAGTCTATCTCTTCCTTCAAAGCTTTCTCCTTAGCAAAAGGAATCGAATAGGGTTTCATACAGACAGGTGTGGGGTCTATCAGCTTCATATCATATTCCAATAAGTTTGTATGCCCCGGTCGGTCTGTTAACACCTCTGTATGATTATCTAGAACCTGTTGCACTCTCTCTTTCTGAGTTTTCGTTAAATGTGTACTGATTTTCACCTGTGCCGCTGTCTCACAGGGATGTAATGGATATTCAAATGATGAAAGTGGTTCCTTTTTCATCTCCATGGCAATGGACAAGGTCAACAAGTGTGTCTCTTCCTGATTTTCTATTTCCAAATATTTCTTCAGGAGATTCACATGATAGATTTTTTTCTTTCCCCTTCTTATCTATCTTATAATTTGTTCTAGACACCTTCTCTAGAACTGTATATGGACCTTGCCATCCAATTTGTAACTTATTCTGACTACTGGGTAGAAGAAGCAGTACCTTCTCTCCCACAGCCAAATCTCTGTCTTTAGCTTTCCTGTTATAATAGGCAGCATGTTTCTTCCTGGCTTGTCTCAAATTTTCATTGGCAAGTTTCCAGCCAGTTTTTAAACGAGTGGTCAGCTCATTCACATATTGGTATGAGGATGTAATATTTTCCTCTGCCTTTTCATCAGTCCACGTTCTTAACAGCGTTACATATGGACCTTTAATTTTGTGGACCTATTTGTCCATGCACCGGTATGGTCTCTTCCACTCGAAGCGCTATAGTGATGATTTTTCTTCCCAGAATTATCATGCACAAAACGACCGCTACCAATTTTTTTCTTGGGGCTTTCTCCCCACTTAAAATTCTTGATGAGAGATTTCCTCTCTACATCCTCTTCCTCCAGTTTGTTTAAGTCCGATTGAGGGATTTTCGGCTTAACCTGGGGTAAGACATCTTTTTGCACTCTCCGCATAGTGGCCATTGTAAAACAGTTAAGTGAAGCTTGTCCGTGAAAAGGGGCTTCCCATTCCATTTGGTCCACTTTATCAAATTTATTTTTCTTTTTATTATCAGGCCTAATTTTGCCCCTTGGCGTGTCCAGGTCCTGATCAATGTTCCCACTTGTGGGTGTTCCCTCATGTGCTATGCTACACCTTTCTACAAAATTCTCAATGTCCCACCTTGCCTTGGGCCAATAATAATTGTGAGCCACCTTTTGGATGATGGTACCTATTTTCTCATGGTCCCCATCTGGTTTCACATGTAGGCTCCTTATTAATTCTGCCCTATATCTCTTTGGAAGAACCAACTGTCCGTGACCATGGGATCTAGTTCCGGCCTTCCTGTAAATCAACTTGTTTTTCATGTAAAAATCTCCCTTGCCTGGAGTTGTATGACAAGTTGACAATTTCCTGAAACAAGGCTTGAGGGTCTTATCCCCAGCCTGTGCCTTCCTCATCTCTTCTGGAGTGGTATCTAACATAATATCCTCCTCCTGTCTTGAGGTCGACCTGACCTGAAGGGTGGCCATATACACAGGTTTCCTTCTGCAATGGTCAGTGTCATGATTGTTCATCTTACAATTTTTACACCATCTCTTTCCTTGGTTGAAAGATTTTCTTTCATCATATTTCCTTTCATCGAATTGTGGGGTTTTATTTTTATTGTCATACCGTGGCCTATCAAACTGGTGCTTACCTTTGTTTTGATCTCTAGGATCAAATTTATTAAAGTTCTGTGGTGCCCTAAAATTATCTACCTGTTTCTTTTTATTACCTGATACCTCTGCCTGAGCTGCTTGATACCTTTCAGCAACATTTAGTAACTCACCCAGCCTCTCTGCACCTTGTTCCATGAGAAACTTTCTCAGGTCTGGAGCCATGGACTCTCTTAGTTGTTCTATAAGGACCATTTCCTTAAGATCTTGGGTTTTCCCCAGAGAAGTCCATTTCTCCAAGTATGTCTCTAACCGTGCAGAGAACTGGTGATAGGTTTCACCTGACAGTAGTTTAGCATTCCTTAATTTTTTCCTATAAAATTCTGCGTTCTTTTCATATCTTAACAAAAGAGCCTGCTTTAGCATGTCATAATTTTCTTGATCACCTCTGTTCATTTTGGCAAAAACTTCATAAGCTGCCCCACGAAGACCTTGAGATAACTTTAAGCTCCACCTTTCTCTCTCTAACCCATATGTGGTAGCTAATAGTTCATATCTATTTAGATAGCTCTCAATATCATCTTCTTTCTCAACAAAATGATCTAAATGAAAGTTCATAGCTGAGGTTGAGGCTCCCTGACTAGCAGTGGCATCAGAGGTAAAGGGACTGGCACCATTTTCAGCAGCATGGCCTTGATACTCAAACTCCCTTAGTCGTAACTCATGTTCCCTTTGTAATCTCTTCTCCTCCTTTTCTGCTTCCCTCTCTGCAGCTAATCGCTTGTCTTCCCTTTCTGCAGCTAATTTCTTCTCTTCTCTTTCTGCCTCCAATTTCTTAGCCTCAGCCTCAATCTGCAGCCTCTTAGTCTCAGCCTCAAATTGCAGCCTCTTAGTCTCAGCCTCTAACTTTCTTTCGGCCTCTTTTTCTAATGTTCTTTCTTCCCGTTCAATATATTTGTCACATTCAGCAGTGACATAAGCAATCATAATTTGCCCGTCCATTCCTAACTCTTTCGCAGTCTGCACAGCAGCAGATCGAAATTTTGCCAAGTCGGCCATTTTCTAACAGGTAAATGTATGTAATGTCTAACTAAACAATACAATCTGTAATTACTTATCCAAGGACACACAGGCAACTGAGAGCTCAACGTTATTTATAACTGGACTGGAGATTCACTGATTGAAGGTCCCTAGTATCATAACACCCAAACTAGGTTTTACACTATAAACCTTACATGCCGGAACTACATGCTTATGACCGTGCATATAAGCTCACATAACATCAATTCCGACGGAATAGCCTGATCCAAGCCTTTATAAGTCCCTACACCCCCATACCAATCACCCCCAACATCCTATACCAAGCTACTCAAACAACATTCAACCAATTCATTCCTACCTACACCCATACACCTCCCTTACCCTACAATCATCCTAATACCTACCCGCGCCCCCCCAACTCCCTCTTCCCCAAAACAAACAACCGCCCAATCCCCCATATCCTCAACACACCCCCATCATACCCAAACCACCCCACAACCCATTTACCCTTCAAACCCATCCCCCCGACATTAAACCTGACCCCCAAACCACCCCCAACTCAAAATACCCCCCAACCCCCCAAATCCCCCCCCACCTACCCTCCCACCCCCCCCACAACACCACCCCCCCACCCCCCCCCCCCCCCCCCCCCCCAGTACCATAACCCCCCCAGAAAGATGCCAGACCCGCACCAAACCCCCACATCCCCCGCTCACCGGCGGGTAGATCCCCACCACCCCCAAAAAGCCCACTACAACAGGACAAATTCTGTTCAACCCAAGATATCTCAACCGACCCCACACCCCACCCACAGGTTATAATGATACCCCCGAGACCATATATTGCCTATCGGACCCCTCCATCTTTTGTTTTTTCGTCACGGGCACAATCCGGTGTATCCAATACGCACAGGTACCCCCCCTGTGATCCCACCCTCCCCCCCCCCATTAGTACACATAACCCCCCCCCACATCACTTTCCCCCGCACATCCGTCTCCCCCCCCCCCCCCTAATGTTGCCATGATGCCCAGAGGACCCCCCCACCCCCCGGTTCATCTTATATTGCACCCCCCCACTCAAGGGAACGCTCCAGTAATCTCAGCCCACACCACCCAGTGTTTGCAACCCCCCCCACTGTCATAACACAATGGCCGTTCAACCTTCTTGTAGATCCAGACCCTCATGACCCTTAACAAAAAACAACCATCTTCACCGTCTCCACTTTGGTGCGCACACTATGAAAAGCAATAGCTCTCCCATACTTAATGCACTTACAATACACCCGCCTGTACACCGTCTACCCTACTACAACCCAACCGACCACGCCGTGTCCCGAATTCCAACAACACCTATTGCTCAACCCTTCACTTCATTCTCCCCCCATATTCCCCGACCGTTGCAAATGTCACGTTCCGATTACATCAAACCCATTGCCATGTTTCCGACAAGAGCTAAAACATTCTACCACTACAGCTCACAACCGGTGCCTCCCAATCAACTACATAGAGCCGGCACATTATGCTTCCGCGATCCACCTACATTTACGCTCCTCTTCACGTTCAAACCTATCATTAATGCCCCGCTCGCTTAGCACCTAAAGCCAAGTCACAAGTCACACTTGACTATTACACTTGTGCACCCCCATTAACTTCCACCCTGCCTTAAGAAGAATGATCCTTCTTTTCTCACTAATTCTTCAGTGGTTGCCGGTTAGCAAACTAGATGGTGACTATCAGAACTTCATATAGCGAAATCTTGGATTTCCCTCATGACTGTAACACGCGTACCCCTTCCCACCTAATACGTATACCAACGGGGACCGTTGAACGTTTATCCGTCCCCTCTCTTCACCCACAATCCTACTTTACTGCACAATCTCAATACATGACCCCTATATCTACATCCCAGTTTTCGCAGTCCTACGCCTCCAAAAGCCACCTTGTGTGACGATCAGTCACACAACTACCCACCAACCATGTTACAACGCATATGCCGCTCAAACACGCCCCAGCGGCATCTCCTACACTACATGCCAGCAACTAAAAAACCACATCCAACTACGCGCCCACATAAAACTACCCTAGCTGCTTTCACCACACCTATCACTGGGGCCAGCCTCTCCCAACATTAACTCATCTAGCCTCATAGAACCACAACCTCCGAAACCTATCCGTACTTCCCCTAGTCTACAACATGCAATGATCTTCCTATTCGTGCTCTCTCCCTCAACCATTCAGTGAGTACACTGAACACCATTAGTGATCACATACCTAAACCGGTTACTCAGTAGGGTGTCAACCCTTATCACATCCTACCCAAATACTATTCACACAAAAATAAGCACGTAACTATAAAATGACACTGAGCCATCCGCACAACAGAAACATAGCATTTTACTGCATAGTTTGCCACCAGTGGCAAGAGGAGAAGAGTCCCGCCACCGAGAAGAGACAAAGCACGTATAGTATTTTAGTATTTTGGTCCAAAGCGTTCAGGTGAGGCCCGCCCAAATCCCTATAATCGCGCCCCTATATTACCTCATCCGGGGTAACATTTCACCCTCCTAACACACTCTGAAGTCGTCATTTTAGCCGCGATTATAGTTCAGTTTCATGATCATAGCCGGGCTATAATCAAACTTCTACCCACACAAATCCTAACGCAATCCTAACTCGATGGTGGGAACGGGGGGGGGTCTTTTGATTTCTTTTACACTCCATTATGATCTCCCCTGTAAACAAATCCCCAATTATTGAGCCTGGCGCACGCGTGTTACGACAAACACCATAAGGTCAGCATGTCACTCAACGGGTAAGCAACGTAACTGCAAGTTACTACAACTATCATAACAAGCCCTAATAAACTTTAGGCAAATAAGATGTATACCTTCTACTAGCGGCGTTGTTTAGAATCCTAGTGAACCTAGGTTACAACAGAGACACAGACCTATACTGAGCAAATGTGTAGCATAGTTACTACATCCAACTAGGTGAGATAATGGAGGTTTTACTAGAGAAACGTTCCTCTGCACAGGCCTACAAGGTGTGTTTTAGTTTGGAGTCGCAAATTCAATGGCGGAAAATTTGTTTTTTTGAGGATAAAACGATGAGCACATAATTATCATTTATGGCAACTACCGAAATAAACTCAAAACCTAGCGCTCACTAATGTCCGATAACTCCCGTAATCCAATTAATTAATTTCCACAAGTATCTCTTATAGTGAATGCTGTCTCAAAAAATTAATGGTCCCTCTAAGCCTTTTATTTGCATCATAGGTGTCATTGACGGAAACAAACAAAATGTGTGTTGGGTGTACAATAATTTATCACGGAGGAATCTATATCTGAGGCTGTTCTGTCCAAAAGTTAAATTGATAGAGAATTAAAATAAAAAACATATAAAACTTCACCCGCTTCCGCCCATTCCATTTACTAGTAGTCCTTATAACCGGCCGAAATCAGACATTTTTTCAAATAATAGCTGCTCACTACTCCCCGTCCCCTTACCTCATCATTATTTTACATCACATGGAAACACACCTGGGTCCTGCTAAAAATAACGCTTAAAGAAAATAAACTCCCCCCATCCCATCACTGACTATTGAACTAGGAAATAAAAAAATAACCACGGTATTACCCACTCTTTGCCCTGCCCCCCTAGCAAAGATCAACATTTGGTTTATTTTATTACAAACAAACACATTTGATTCAGGCCATTCTCGAATGGTGGTGTGATTGCCAACTCATCTAAATTAATCATCACTTTATCGGCTGATTACACGTTAGCGAGTGATAAAGAGATAGCAGAAGGTGGTTTTGCTGTTCATGTGGGTTCTGTGGGGCTGAAACTGTCCCCTCCCTGTAGTTTATGGTTGTCTCTAGGGCTGTTTTGATGGGTCCGCATTACTACATACAATTGACCAATTAGGTATAACCATACTGACCAATTCAATCAGGCGAGTTCCGTTGGGAATAACAGTTTTCCAACTCATTTCTCTAGCCTAATTTCGCAAGACTTACCACAAGCCTCTTAGTATCCATTCAGTTTATATCGTCACCGCGTAAATAACAAATATAGCGTCCACATGAGTATTGCCGTGACCGACCTAAAAATAATTGGGTTGTCAGACGCCGTCTCTAGTAGCATCATGTCCCTACATTTCAAAATTCCCACACAGTTCCCTTCTGAAGCCACTACCCCTAACCTCATGCATACTCCCGCCCTCTTTTCGAAGAAAAATACTCGGCCCAATATGCCGCTTCTTCCATACCAAAAAACCGCAATTCTTGCGGTCTGGGTATCTGTGGAGAGTATACGCAAATAATGTATTGCCAAACATTATTTATTATCTTATCGGTGCTGTTGTCAGGTAAACGCAACAAAGACCCATTCACCATTAAAAAACACATATTTGCGAAAGCTCACAAAGAACAACGGTACAGCCGATATCCCACTTATTGCACCTCACCCTATCCTACCTTACCTCCGGTTATGGTTTTAAATGTCCACCAATGATGCAATCTATGTATGTTTGCGCAATCCAAGTCTGTATATTAGGACTGCCGTCAACAAGCGGCCCGTCTTTTTCGCAGGAGACTTTCGCTAGGCTTATGCCAAGGTAACGTGGGTCTGGAATCGTCGCAGGTCCTCATTTGGTGTGTACTCCATGCCTGCCCACCGAACACAACAACGCCTCCAACCCCTCAGTTTCCACTTCGCCCCGTAATTCGTTCGCCCACTATTGGTTTTTCTCGATGTCGTGATAGACACCCTCTATATTAGCCCTGACTCTCACATAGCCTTCCCAGGTTTCCCCATTTTTCACCCTCCCCCTAATGTGCGTGTCATCCGCAAATCCGTCACCGCGCCACCTAGTTCTCAGCACAAAGACCGATGTAAAAAACCCCTTAAAATTACTCCTTAGCCCTGTTTGAACACTAATAAGAATATGAGTATATACCCATATTTGGGTGCTCCTCTCGTGTCATCCACACATAAGTCATAGGGGAGTGAGTAAAACGTCGAAAGGAGCACCATGAAAATAAGGCAGCTGATGGCGACCACCTCAGAGGCGCATTCCCATAGTCCATTAAATACAGAAGGGGCTATTATAAATTATGGAGTTCCATGGAGATCAATTAACTAAAACGGAAAGACCTATAAGACATGAACAAGCAGATTTCTTCATGAAAGACACTTACAAGAACCGTTTTTAGGAATAAACGGAGTGGAGTATCAGGGAAGCCTCTTGTCTCCGTTTCTTTTCATACTAGCAATAGAATGGGTTATGACAACAATCGACAACACACAACATAAATGGAATCCAGTGGAAATGACTTAAACAGCGTGATGGAGCTGATTTTACAGATGACTTATATCTCTTCTGTCCCATAACATAACAGATCCAAGATAAAATGAAATTTCTCGATGAGAGGTCCCACAACAAATGGGCCTGAAAATAGCACAGGGAAAAGACAAAGACTATGAGCAATAAATCAAGGAATGATAACAAGGGGGGGTGGGGAATGGATTGGGGGCATGGAAGCGACTAAAGGAGGTAGAATCGTACACATTTGGGGTGATCTGGACGGGGGGGGTATAGATAGTACACAGTTGGAGGGGATGGACAATGATATCAAAATAAGAATTCAAAAAGCAAGAGAGCTTTCATTTGCATAGGTGGGGAAATCATCATGAGAACAAGAGATAATCAAGTCCAACACGGGTAATAAGAAATCCTCAAACTAAAATGACAAGTCAGTCCTATTGTATGGCTCTGAGACATGGAAAAGCATTCATCATGGAACGACAACCAAAAAGCTAACTCACTGTTTAAAAACGGTGCTATGCGTAGAAAGAAGCGGAACTTGGCAAATGGTCAATGGCAAAGTCATAAATGTTGGAAGTTGATGGTCCAAGAACGGAAACAAGTGTCAGTGGAGTCCAACAAGAATGAGAAAGAATGACCGTAGGCGATGGATAGGACACACATTGAGGAAACCTGTTGGTAGCATTACAAGGCAGTCCTTGTTCTGGAATTCACAGTGAAAGAGAGGCAGAGGTAGACCAAAAAACACATGGGGAAGAGAACTGGACACAGAAGTGAAAACGATGAGGAAAACATGGAAAAACTAGAGCGGATGGCACAGGACAGAAAGACTTGGCATGTGTTTGTTGAAGGCCTATGCTCCTTGGGGAGCTAAAGGGTATCGATTGATTGAATTGGTGATGCGTAGCTGATCGCGGTAGCAGTTGGTAGAACTGCCTCTGCAAAGTATCCAAAAAATGTTATGTCTGGTTTCAGTCCTGAGAACGGGCTGGATGAGGCAGAATATTAATGTTATTCTGTCGGAAAAAGTCCTGGTTGACACATGCAGTGTTCACCTTGGATTTGCCGTTCTCGACGAAGTGATAAGGGTGACGCTAGAAAAAGGTACCACATGTGGCATCAGAGGATACCCATAGAGGAATAAGAATGGACATAGCTAAAGTCAAGAACACTGGTAAGATTCTAGAATACGCAAGACGATATTGCAGTAGGGGTCTCACAACACATCAGCACATGCAAGGGAACACAACTGACAGATTAGAATAATATAGCCAACAGGCGGGATCCCTCAACAGCCAACCTGAAGATTTCAAGACTGTCATGACACTCGCAAGTAGATGACGCCCTTGAGCCCCATAAAAAATAAGGAACCAGAAAGACACTTGGAACAAACAAAATACATTTACATATCTTAGGAAGCATAGTAACACCAACGGCGGAATCAGCATAGACAAGGCATCAAGTAGCAGAATGAATAAAGCCAGGTACAGCCTTTGCAAAATGTAAAACAAACAATGTTTTCCAGCACAGCACAAACACCAAAGTATGGTTTATACGCTAGAGTTTTTGGGGTACTTTCGGTACTTTTTGTATGGCATTTTTTTACGACTCACTATACAGCGGAGTGATGGAAAGTAACGGGGAAAAGGAAATGTTTAAATTTATTCGTCTTTTCCACACAACTGCCTAAAGAAAATGTATAGTTTTGGCCGTTAATACCATCTTCAACCAGGAACTGGTCTTTTATGGGCGGCACGGTGCAATAAGTCATAAAAATAGCTAAAATGCACACGTTAATCAGTTGCGGGCAGGAACGTTTTTGTATCAGTTTAACGGTGGGGTTGGCCATTTGTCCTATAGAAGGGACCTCTGACACTAGATCACCAAGAACTGCTTTAGGCGGGTTATGGACCCCCTGAACGAAAGACGGCGAATGAGAGGCCAGAATACTAAAGACAACCTGCCAGAGTAAACAGTGGTGGCTGAGTGATGCAAAGCATGATGCCAAGAGTTGGGGCACATAGGCACGAAAGGATGGCCATCCGACTACGAGTAAAGTGGGACAATTTTGTTGCTGCCAGGAACTTACTCCACTAGGCGTGATGGCGCTGACCTGGCTTGGTCAGTTCAGGGGGCTAACAGATATAGTGAAGAAAGACAATGGCATCAGAACTTTAGGCATTGACACTTTATTCCCGTCATCAGCAAATTGTTTTTTGTTTTATTTGGTTAAGTTTGAAGATCATATGACCAGTTCTCTGATGAAGTCAGTGACTTTCTCCTCCTCATCGATTCCTCTGTAAGATGTTGGCATATGTTCTCTCGAGTTCTCCTCACCGTCTCCAGATGCGCCATATGGAACGGCAATCAGCTGGCTAAATGCAGGAACAGTGCCTTTCGGATTTTTGAAAATAAAACTCCTGCTATTCGACTAATATAACTTTGTGCGTGGGGCTGGCAACCTCATCAGTTAAAATAAATTGCCATAGAAACCGTCGCTGCAAGAGCACGTGATTGCTTGGTGTAGGCTTTCTGCTAGGAGGCCAGATTTAATGGAGGCTCCATGTTCCATAAGGAGCTTAAAGGAAAATGATGGTTCACGACAGTGTATTTGATAAGGGTCTGTTCTTTTTAATATGAATTGTGCCTTGTGTTGGCAAGACGTGCGCTGTTGAACCCAGACACAATGTCAGTCGGTTATATTAGGGCGCATGTCCAACTATAAAGAACCTTATGGCACGGAAAATGGAAAGGTCAGTGTCTACTGAAGTTTTAAACGGTGTTGAGTTGTCAACACTAGTCCCTGAGCTTGGTGACTGCAGAAGAGGTCTCATGTCACCAGGCGTATTCGTAACTATGCTCACTGAGTGGCCTTCCATGTGGGGTAACTGTGTTCCTGGTGGTGTCGCAGCATGTCTGGTCTAGGTCCCTCCTGTGTTATACTGTGCTTCAGTTGAGGTGATACACTGTCACGGATTGCCTCCACTTGGCTCTGCGGAATTGGTCCAACAGTGGCCAAAACCTAGAGTGTCTAATGTGGGTCTTCAAAGGTATCTACGTTCGCACAAGATTACTCTTGGCAGAATTGTAGATACAAGGATAATGATGCTTCTATATCGAGGTAGTGTTCACAAGTTATTCAGAAAGCAAGAACAATGCTGAATGAGTCCCAGCAATGTTAATTTTAGTATCTGCTGCCAACTTTTGTGAAGAATTTTGTAATTTAATCTTAGCTCGTACAATCCCCCAGCTGATGTAATTCAGCGAAATCTTAATTATTATTTTATAGCTCTGTTTAAGTGTATTTAAGAAATTGACTGAAACATACGGGTGCAGTACATTCAAAATGATTAAATCAACCTTAAATTTGTATATATATATATATATATATATATATACAAATAACATATTTAATAATCAATTATGGTTAACAGTTTAAAATTTAATAATTCTTTTAAAAAAGTACTCATCACAGGGTGATGTTATGGTTTTCGAAAAAAATTGACAGTTCCCTTGGCAGCTTTTAAGTTTTACTTAGCTGCCAATAGTTTGATGGCTTCTGCTTCCCCTCCCTCATGTTTGGTTCTTTACAGGTAGATGACTGGTTCAATCGTCACTGGTCAAGTCTGATGGTTGTAGCCCGTTCCAAGAAGTATCAGGGAATAACTACAAAGCTTCCAGACCCGTCTGATGATGGTGACTAGTGTCGACTTCAGGCCCCTTATACTCTCACTTGTTCCATAGATAGTACTCTCAAGGGGTACCAGAGACCAGTGTCACAAAAGAAGAGAACAAACACCCTCTTGAGTATTGCGTTTTCTTGACACACTGAAGTGCCCCCCTCTTTTCATTTCACCATCCCATCTACCTCAGAACTTTACCCTCTCTGAGAATTCATCTTAATCCCAGTGAGCGGAAAACTTTCATTACATGTAAACTGAATCGGTTTACATTTACCTCTACATTGGTTGAAAAGGTTAACAATATAATAAGTAAGTGCATCATTTCTCTCATCATTCCATCCCTGCTCCATATGGCACTTGGGACTACCTCTGCTTTTGGTTCTCTATAAGAAATTCAAAAAAAGCAGTCACCAGCACTTGCTGTGGTGGTTCACGAAATCATCATTCTATATGCTGATGTTGCCAGCCTCAAATGACTTGGAAATCCAATAGTAATTTTCACATATTATTATTCACATGTCAATATATACATATTATTTCGCGTGTTAAAAATGCAAAATATAGAATTATAAATGTACAACTTACCCCAAAATGTTTTTGGGATCACTGACTGACTTCTGGCTCAGAGAAATAGTTAAGACAACTTGTTGAAGATGCCTCTTACACGTGTTCTGTGGTGTTACTTGGCAATAAGCTCCCACTTTGACTTCGTGTTCAGATTCCTTTAGATTTCAGTTTTCCGTGTTAATGTAGGTAGAGTTTTCCTGGGACATAATTCCTCAAGATGCTCAAACCTAGTCCGGTCCGATAAATGAAATTATGATTCTATTATTTACTCTGGCTGGTCTAGTTGTCTCTTGACGAGTTGAATTTTACAGTGTTTTCAACCGACTAAAGTGTCACGCTATATTGCAACTTTAGTCCCACGCACGTTGTTGTTTACTATTAGACCAGGCTCCAATAAGAAATGTTGTTATGTTTACATCTCGAATTCCGGCCAATAGTTACAATCATGCATGGTTTGATTGCGTCTATTAAAAAAAATTTCCTCATAGGAAATTCTGTATGTTAATATAAAAGGTCATTTTCCGTATAAAGGAGTTGTAATGATTGCACTACAACTCCCTACGTTATCACAAATAATGTCTTCGTAACACTTCTATCCGGAAGCTATTACAACATTCCGTCTTTCAGGTGCATGTCTGTAATATGTCCGCAGACGGGTAATTTATCTCCCCGTCCTTGTGCAAACACCGACCCTCGTGTAACCATCTGGGCTGTGACTCTTCACGACAGTAATTAGTGAATCACAATAGCCATATCAGCGCTAAATAAACTTGCTGGACGTATGTCGAGTTATTCCGGCGCGGCCAAGGTTTGGTACACGAGAATTTTAACAAACTGACTGTCGGTCAATATTGCATCACGTGTCTACTCTCTCAGCAGGGATGGTCAGGTAAACAGACATGACGAATTATTACGGAGAAGAAGTGCAAACAATGACTCTAAAATAACAATACTGCCGGAGAGGAAATAGAGCGAACCCAATTATGTGACATACTCCGCCCTATAATAATCTACGGTTTTTTTCTCTGCCTGAGTGACGTAATCCTTTAAAGATAATTTGATAAGACGCGATCAAGATAAAGATGTCGAAGAAAAAACTCGAGCATCTCATAAGCACGTTCTCGGACGTCATCTTCATCTTGACATATCCGACGTGAACGGAGAAGCTGAGAGAACGGAACATAATCTTACAACCATTAGAGTAAGGGGACGTGTAAAGCATTAAAAAAACCATAAGCATCAGTAGGATTGTAAAATACGGAAGTTTTAAGATCACTAGGGCGAAGCCTCATAGTAAAATCTAGAACGTTCATTGGGGAGGTGGAAATATGAGAAGTGAACTTCATAACAGGATTGAAGTTACTGACAAAGCCAATAAATCTGCCGAGGTCTTTGACATTGTCTGTGACTCCAGTGCCACCATCAGTTTAGCAACGGTAAACAAATTTGGCCGATATAACTGTGAAAAGCAACGAATTAAAAGTAACCGATGAATAGGCAAACGTAGTCTGAGCCATTGCAACACTGCTAATTTCGAAATTAAAAAACTGTCCATTGAATTCAAAAGAATTAGAAGTAAGAACCTATTCAGCTAGTCAAGAAGAAGTGTGTCCATTGATAAATTAGTATGTTCGTTGGGGGGAAAAAACCAAATGACAGCGCATTTAGCCCATTAGAATGTTGGATAGAAGTTTAAAGCAAACACATTTCCAAAAGCAAAAGAGGGTGGGTGTGGTCCTGTGGAAATCTTAGTCAATCAACAGCAGAAACTGTATCAATAGTCTTCATCGCTTATGAAGTAATATTACAACTAAGGACAAGAAAATACCGCCAAAAAATTCGAAATTACGTTCAAAAGGACTACAGTCGGTTGATACAATAGGTCTACCTGCAGGCCTGTTTGGATTACTAATTATATGTACTTAAGGATACATACATTTTCTACATTGGAAGATCTAGGAATAAGCAACTGGAACAGACAGATGCCTTCACATACCTAGGATGCATAGTAACACCAGACGGCGGAGCAAGCAAAGACATCAACAACAGAATGAACAAAGCAAGAACAGCCTTTTTTAGTCTAAACAACATATGGAAGTCCTCTCAGTACAGCACAAGCACAAAATTAGGATTATATCAGAGCTGTGTGCTTTCTGTGCTTCTCTATGGCGCGGAGAGGTGGAGAGTTACAGAGAAGGAAATGTCGAAATTGTCCTCTTTTCACACAACATGCCTAAGAAAAATTCTCCGAATTTTTTGGCTGAATACCATCATCAACCAAGATCTGCTTACTCGGAGCAAGCAAGAGAACATGCACACCATCATAGCTGGCAGACGCTGGAGCTGGGTTGGCCATGTCCTCAGAAGAGACCCCGATGCCATCACAAGAACAGCTATGCTATGGACCCCTGAAGGAAAACGAAAGAGAGGCCGACCAAAAACAACTTGGCGGAGGATTGTGGAGGCTGAGATGCAAAGAATGAACCAGAGTTGGGGCACTGTACGAAGGCTGGCCGCCGACCGAGCAAAGTGGAATCAATTTGTTGTTGCCCTACAAGACGCCACCAGGCGTAATGGCCACTGACTGCTTTGACGGTCGGCGGCTAAGGATCAAAGAAGAGCAGAAGAAGAAGAAGGATACATACAGCAAAAACGTTTCCCTAGGTTAGAATAATAAATGTGGCAGCGTTAAAAAAAATATTTCATTCGTCTATGTAAAGAGATAGGACAAAAGAAATGCTGACGTTACGGCGACAAGACCTTTATCAGGAACAAACGAACAAAATCATAGAGGAAGTGAGAATTAGGGTAAATTTATTAAAAATGAATAGAAATCAAACGGCCGGCAAATAGAAAAATCCAAAGTTGATGCCACGAATTAATTGTAAATATTTGAACACAGAAATAAATGGGGACTGCCCTTACTTTTTAATACATGTAGGTCAGTTCTTTCTTTCTTTATGTCTGATTTTCCTTCTTTCTTTCTGTCTGTCTTTCCTTCTTTCTTTCTGTCTGTCTTTCCTTCTATCTTTCTTTCTGATGTTCCTTCTGTCTTTCTGTCTGCCTTTCCTTCTTTCTTTCTGTCTGTCTTTCCTTCTTTATTTCTGACTGTCTTTCCTTCTTTCTTTCTGTCTGTCTTTCCTTCTTTCTTTTTGTCTGTCTGTCCGTCTTTCCTTCTGTCTGTCTGTCTTTACTTCTGTCTGTCTTTCCTTCTGTCAGTCTGTCTTACCTTGTCTGTCTTTTATCCCGTCTTTCCTTCTGTCTGTCTGTCTGTCAGTCTATCTTTCCTTCTGTCTTTCTTTCTGTCTGTCTGTTTTTCCTTCTGTCTGTCTGCCTGTTTTTCCTTCTGTCTCTCTTTCTGCCTGTCTGTCTTTCCTTCTGTCTTTCCGTCTGTCTGTCTGTCTGTCTGTCCCTATGTCTGTCCTTCTGTCTTTCTATATGTCTGTCCGTCTGTCTGTCCGTCTGTCTCAGTCTGTGACTATCCATCACAGTCTGTATCTGTCTGTCTCAGTTTGTCTCCGTTTGTCTCTGCCTGTCTCTGTCCGTGTCAGTCTGTCTGTCTTAGTTTTTGTCTGTCTGTCTCAGTCTGCATCTGTCTGTCTCTGTCTGTGTCTCTCTGTCTTAGTCTGTCTGTCTGTTTGTGTCTGTCTGTCTCTGTCTGTTTGTCTGTCTGTTTGTCTGTCTGTCTGTGTCTCTCTGTGTCTGTCTGTGTTTATCTGCCTGTCTCTCTGTCTCTCCCCATGTCTATCTGTCTGTCACTCTCTCTGTCTCTCTCTGACTGTCTCTGTCTCCATCTGTCTTTCTCTCTCTCTGTCTCTCTCTGTCTGTCTCTGTCTGTCTGCCTGCCTCTGTCGTTCTCTGTCTGTCTCTGTCGTTATGTGTCTCTGTCTGTCTGTCTGTCTCTGTCTGTCTGTCTCTGTATGTCTCTGTCTGTGTCTGTCTCTTTCTGTCTGTTTGTCTCTGTCTGTCTGTCTTTGTTTGTCTCGGTCTGTCTGTTTGTCTCTGTCTGTCACTGTCTGTTTGTCTCTGTCTGTCTCTGTCTGTCTCTGTCTCCCTCTGTCTGTCTCTGTCTCTGTCTGTCGCTGTCTGTCTGTTTGTCTCTCTCTGTCGCTCTCTGTCTGTCTCTCTCTGTCTCTCTGTCTCTGTCTGTCTGTGTCTGTCTGTCTGTCTCTCTATATCTTTCTCTTTTTCTGTCTCTGTCTGTCAGTGTCTGTGTCTGTCTCTGTCTGGCTCTGTCTGTTTGTCTTTCTTTTTTTTTTCTTTCTCTCTTTCTTTTTTTTTGTCACGACGACCGCCTATTCTTGGACATAAATTATTTATTTGTAAAGAAGTTGAGGCGTTAAAGGTTTTTCAAAGGCGTGCCATTTTACCATTTTTCTGCCGGATCTCTTTGGTCTTCCTCATCCTCTTCATCTCTCCTTGTGGGTTACGGTCATAGATATCGCTGATAATACTGTAGGTTGTTTCCTGAGGGTACGCCTCCCATTTTCTGTTGGCAAGATCGTTTACAAAGGGTTTGTTTGTTTTTATTTCTGGCTATCTGATATAAAGTACTCGCCGGAGGCTTCTGTTGATGAAGGTCTAAGTTCGAATGTCTGTAGATGCGTTACTTTGAAATCATCATACTTTCCCCTGTACCCGACATGTAAAGCTATACACTTCGGTTTTTTTCTTGTTTTTTTTTTTTCCCTATAATCTCTGATCTTAAATGAATATTTTGTTGTTCATTTATTCACATTTCATTTGTTGTGTTCGCATTGATGAGTAACCGTGAAGTTATTTCTTTGTCAGTTTTTTTTTTGTGGTTCATTTATTACATGTCTAAGAACTTCGACTGGCTCAGTGATTAGAGCTCTTGCTTCTCGAGAAAATGTTATGGGGTTCGAAACTTGGTATAGTCACGTTAGAGTCTAATCAACTATAAGGCAACGCCTGATTCTGTTCTTGATCTAGGGAATGCAAAGACAAAGGCAGTGAGGAACGAACGAACGAACGAACTTTATTTTCAAAGGGTTAAGAATTGGGCACGCAGGCCCGTCTGACATTCTGCATAGGTGGTGAAGTCTGTAACACTTAATTCTCCTGCGGCAGTATCTGCTATGGGACTACCTTGACCTTTTATTACATTCCCACCCGTTATTACTTTCTCCCTTCTTCCTTTCTTTATTTTTCTTTCCTGATGACCGCTTATCTTTCTATATTTATTAGAAGTCTTCCAGCTTTCCACTTCTGAATAACGAAAGATTAAGCACGCACTGCTTCCACATCCGGTGACGTGACATTCTACCTCATGTTCAGATCATGATAATTTCCCACACTAACAGACTTTATAGACAGAGTACGAGCGTTATGCAAACAATTTATAGACAACGTCGTAACAGCAGAAGTGAAGAGTAACTAGAAGTGAAGAGTAACTAGAAGTGAAGAGTAACTAAAAGTGAAGAGTAACTAGAAGTGAAGAGTAACTAGAAGTGAAGAGTAGAATAGCTCAGGCAAAATCAGCATTCTATGAAATGAAAAGTATTTTATGCAACATTTTTTTGTCAATGGAAGTAAGAAATAGAGCTCTTCAGTATTATATAGAAACAATCATGACATATGGAAGTGAGCCATGGACAATTCGTAAACAAGAAGGAAAAGCACTAGAGGCTACATAAATGTGGTTTTACTGAAGAATGTTAAAAATACGATGGACAGTTAAAACGAATAATGAGGATGTCCTGAAAGAGTAATGAAGATGTCCTGAAAGAGTAATGAGGATGTCCCGAAGGAGACACAAGGATGTCCTGAAAGAGTAATGAGGATGTCCTGAAAGAGCAATGAGGATGTCCTGAAAGAGTAATGAAGATGTCACGAAAGAGTAATGAGGATGTCCTGAAGGAGACACAAGGATGTCATGAAAGAGCAATGAGGATGTCCTGAAAGAGTAATGAAGATGTCCTGAAAGAGTAATGAGGATGTCCTGAAGGAGACACAAGGATGTCCTGAAAGAGTAATGAGGATGTCCTGAAAGAGCAATGAAGATGTCCTGAAAGAGTAATGAAGATGTCCTGAATGAGTAATGAGGATGTCCTGAAGGAGACACAAGGATGTCCTGAAAGAGTAATGAGGATGTCCTGAAAGAGCAATGAGGATGTCATGAAAGAGTAATGAAGATGTCCTGAAAGAGTAATGAGGATGTCCTGGAAGAGTAATGAGGATGTCCTGAAGGAGACACAAGGATGTCCTGAAGGAGACATAAGGATGTCCTGAAGGAGACATAAGGATATCCTGAAGGAGACATAAGGATGTCCTGACAGGCCAATTGACAAAGGGAGCTTATTCTTCAGGTTAGAAAGAAGCAGTCCACTTTCTTTGGGCATGTTACGAGAAGAAGAAAGATGGAATGTATCGTGACAACAGGAAAGATGGAATGTATCGTGACAACAGGAAAGATTGAAGGAAATAAATGCTAGAGGAAGACAAATAGAGCAGATAATGGACAGTTTTATATCATGGCATGACAAGAAGTCTACAACAGAATTGATAAGTAGTAATGGAGACAGCAAGTTGGGGAGAGTCATGATTGCCTATACCACCAGGCATTGTACTTGAAGAAGGAGAAGAGAAAGTAGTAACAGCAAAACTAGATTATTGATACTGTGATAAACGAGCGCAAAGCCTTATCGCCGTATCTTTTCCTACATCTTTCTTATTTTATTTTCTCCAACATTTGTGCTCTTTCAAGTCCACATTTGGTATTTCGTCGTTTTTGATTACTCGCGACCGGTATCTAGAGAACCATATTTGTTCTTTCATCGGTGGTAAAATAAATTCTTTTGATTGAATCCCCATACCTGGCATCGTCTTTTGAAGCCCACATTGCCTCGTGATAAATCTGGTGAAACACATCTGATTTTATCAAATCAAACACCTGTGGATTATTGTTAACTTTGAAGCGAGCGCGGCTGACACAAAGGATTAGTCTCTTTATTGCTCGGCCGCTGTCCATACAAGCGACGGGTTACCACATTGGGACAATGGCGCGGGGAGACTCCCAGCTTGGCCAGGTGAAGAAGTCCTCATGTTGTTAATCAATCCGCCATGTAATACAATAGGCGTCTCCACAAAGGGACTTGTTAGCATGCTGGCGACAATGAACAGCGTGTTTTGTGACAGTTAGCGGACAGGTGAATTTGTCCAGCTGCCGATCAGCAAACACCTGTTTGTCAGGCAAGTCCGGGAACGAAAGTTGGTCTCGAATTGCCACACCCACTTTTGGACTGACAGGGGACAAGAGCGATCCTGGGAATGAGTGACCAGAGGGTCTCTTAGCTATTGGTTGTATGGGCGGAGTTGTACGTCACCGGTCCGAGGGACCCACTTTGACTTTTAGAGATATAATATACCGGGCAGCTCGCTAGAGAGTGCAGTCCAGTTTTTTACATTGTGGTGTAGAGAATAAATTCCTAAACGCCTTGCCTAAATACACGTGTTTATTGAGTGTGGATAAAATAATTCATGTCTGTGCTGAATTGTGCTCTTAAAGGATTTTTCAAAGGGAAAAGAAGGTTAGTAGATCTTATACAGATTATTAATACTTTTTCTTATTCTTTATTTATTTTGGCCTCACAGCTAAATGTGCGAAATATAGTTTTTCAATTAATTCTTTTCATAAATGATTAATAAAATCAGATTTTCCTCTAAGATGATAGGATGATAGGAAGTAATTAATAGTTCATACTTCACCTTCATCATCATCACATTCTTCCATGCGCACACACTCTCATGCACAAGATATTTAACATCATTAGAATCGAACTCATAGAGATCAAGAGTGAGATGTAGAATAAATGAAAGTCAACCAGTATATATTAAGTGTGAAAACTTACGAAGACTTTTGTGTGTCTTCAATCCTTCAGAAGTCTGAGTCTACACGCTACGTGTCTGACGTCTAACCAGAATAAGTTATCAAAACGGACATTTGGTTTGCAGAATTCGCCATAGGACATTCTTCGTTCCTCTGTTAAAAAGGAATATTTCTCGCCCACGATAAAAACAGTAGACGCAGCATTTTTCGTCAACATATATCACATGCGCACAAGTTCAATACATAGTTATAGCAAGTTCAAATCACTCGAAAGATTACTACATGAGTCAATCTAAAGCTCACAGTTGATTACGTGTCCAAATATCAAGTTCAGCCTATCAGAAGCTTACCATCTGAAGTCACGCTAAAGAGCTCAAACGTTGAATCTCATATTTATACCAAGTGCAACACACTCTTAAGCGCACTCTATGCAGCAGACTGCAAAGTATACTTTATGAGTCACGATTACATACTCAAGATAATGAGTCTACATATTAAGAACAGTTCGTGAAGATATCCAGTCTGGCTAGTAACCTTAGGAGATTAGACAAGACATATTCATACGACAACTGTTAACTGCTGGTCAACGCTACAGAGATATTTATTATCAACGTTCTCAGTACAACAGAAGGTTTCATCAGAACGTTCTCGATGTAGAGATACCACACTCGAAATAACTTATAACAACTTGGGACATTCTATGCATAAATGTGAATCATCCTACCAGGGAGAAGCATTTAGAGACACATGGAATGTGTAGATAACTCACCATTTTGGGAACACGTATCATATCACATCATCATCATTTCGCTTTATACAAACTCATTCTTAATTAACTACTCTTTGATTAACTACAATAGTAATATCTCAGCTGTGTGTTTTGTGTGAATCGTCTTCTACCATCATCACGTTCTAACCATTACTAACCCTATATGTGTAGATATTTAAGTAATAAACCCAATAATCGTTTGATCATTATCTAGTTTGTTAATGTATCACTCGTGCTGTCGGTGTTAAATATTTACATACAGGAAAATTTCTACACTTTTTCTGTTACGGGATCTAAGGGCGGAAGCTAAGGTCGTGGGGAAACAGAACTATTTCCATAATTAACTAGAAAACACTGTCCAGTGGAAAGCATTCGCATTCCCTTCTTCTCGTCCCTATCTCGAATAGGTCTTTATTCTTTCTTAACGAGCCAATTTCTGGAGACCATCTACCTAATATCTCATAGGCTATTCCTGGCGAAAACTACTTCCGTAGTTGCCCCAATACTCACCACACGACAGATACACTTAAGCCAATAGGTTCCTGTGTTGGTTGTTATTGCTGTGTCAGACTCGCTTGCTGGAAAATTCTTCCCAATTAGAAGAATTGGTTTTCCCCGGAAATAAATGAATGCAAACAACTGAATTAATGGTAACCTGTAATAGATTTCCCCACCTTTACATTCCTTTAACTGTCATATCCTGCAGGTAAACAGGTATGATATATAAATAAATATAAGTGATGTATATCGAACCGTTCAATAAATGATTATTTTTGCTTGGTCACGTTTAGTTTTGGCCTTTTTTTGTGGTTTAGTTTTAAGGACTATCTTCATTGCACACAGACAAACCCATCAATGCTCCGATTTCCTCCCTTAGATTTGGCTGCGGTTCCGAGACAAGATGGGTTCACTGCAAGGGTCATGGCTGTTGAGGTGGTGCAAGAGGGCTCGTGGCTGCGTCAGTGTAAGAATTATTGAAACTGTTGGGTCTGAGAGAACAGTCGAGAACAAGGGCACTGAAGAAGCTTAGTGAAACTGCGGAAAGGGCATCATGCTGGCTGTGGAACAACCGCAATGGGCTATGGAACTCGTTACAGTAAAATCCTCATTACATCGAGTTTTTCATTGTATTGGTGAAAGGACGGCGGCGTTACAAGAAACAGGCTGCATTATATGGGGCGAAGGTAGATTTCAGAGGCCGGCTCGCAAAGAAGTCAAGCCTCGTCTGCGTCACACAGGCGTGTCAGAGGTGTGCTGCGGAACGACCGCAATAATTTGTCTTCTCTTTGTTACTTTCACAATTGCCTCCTGCTGGCGGAATTGTGGATTTTAAAGCTGCATCCAAGGTGGAATGGGTTCATTTTCTAGACAAGACAACAGAAGGCTGAAACACTTGGGAGTCATGACCCAAGTGGGCCCCCCACCCCCATCCCCATAAGAGTGTAAAGGAGAATAATGGGCCAAAACACTTGTACGACGGGGGGACTACTTCTGATGATCAGATTTCCTCCTGTTGTATCTAATTCTGTATAGAATTTCCTATCATCACAAGGAGTATCCAAGTACAGTGCATGAATGCCGTAGCACCGGCGAGGATCCCAAAGTGTTGTATAAGGGAATCACACATTCTATAAATATTTTTGTGCTAGGTAGGTTTCCTAATTTTTTTATTTTACTTTGCCAGGACAGCGGCCATAAGGCCTTCTCTTTACCATTTCCAAATGCCGAGGTATTCTTAACTTGCACACGGGAGCTCCCATTCTTTTTATCTGAGAACGCTAGGCATCCGATCTCACTACTCACGAGACCAGAGGGAGTATGGCATCATCAGGAACCATTGGTTCTGAAAAAAATTTTCATTAATCATATTCCCTGTACTGGGAGCGAAAATGGTACCTTTAAAATTAGAGGCGGACAGCATACCTTTCAGCCACTCCGGCTGCAAAAATGAGGACCTTTTTTTCAATTGTTGTAGCCTCGTGCAGATGCTGTATTCATTCATACATTACTTTTCAGCTTTTTATGGAACAAAGACCTTCAATAAACTCACGTCAAGTCTTCCTGTCCTGTGCCATCAGCTCAAGGTCAAGTCTTCCTGTCCTGTGCCATCCGTTCTAGATCTTTCCGTTTCTTCTTTAATCGATGCATTATTTTCACTTCCCTTCTCCACGATGTTTAAGTCTTTCTCTATTATCCTCCAGCATCCGATTAGCAGAAGTGTGAAAGCGCTTGCCTGTCTCAGCAAAGTTACCAGGTTCCGGGTCTGAAACATCGTGGCGTCGCGCTCTTGTCTACTCAGCTGTTAATGGGTACGTAACTGCGCTCTTCATTTAAGGAAAGCAAAGGCAGCGAGGAAGGGAAGTGGTCACCCCACCTCATAAAGCTGGACCTTGTGTATGTATAGTGAAGCTGTAACAGTTCACTCGTCTAAGGTAATATCTGCTGTGAGACTAATTTTAACCTTTTTTTACCTATTTCGATCAGTTTGGGAATTCTAGGTCAAGGACTGCATTGTAATGATATCACCTGGTTTCCTCAATGTATCCTATCCAGTACAGCGTTTGTTTTCCTTCCTCACAGTTCCCTCGGTATTTGTCTGGTTCTTACTACCAGTTCCACTTTGGTGATTGTGCCATACAGTTTCAATCATTCTTCCACTTTGGTGATTGTGCCATACAGTTTCAATCATTCTTCCACTTTGGTGATTGTGCCATACAGTTTCAATCATTCTTCCACTTTGGTGATTGTTCCATACAGTTTCAATCATTCTCCACAACAAGCATCCATTTATGAAAGTCTGTTATCTTCCTGGTCATAATTTTTGTAGTTGTCCATGTTTCAAAGTCACACAGGAGACCGGCCTTGATATTTGAGTTGAAGCTTCTTATTTTTGTGTTGAGTCGGAATTCTTCAGATTTCTATAGATTTTCCAATGCAATGAAAGCTCTTCTCGCCTTTTATATTCTTATTTTGATGTCATGATGTCTACTTCTCCAACCATCTTTACATTGCTGCTAAGATATGTCTAAATGATGTGTTGCACATTGAAAATGATACAGTTTATATTAGTTCTTTAGTTCTAGATTTTTTAAAAAGTATTTGCCTCGTTTTGGCGAGGCGCTCAACGTTCAACCTAGACACAATGTCCTTCGGTTATATTATGACACACGTCCAAATAAAAAAAAGACCTTGCGGTCTAGTGTATAATTTTGGTTTTATTCTTGAGCATGACTGTATGTTAGCTCTTTTAGTGGAGAGAGAGAGAGTTCCCGAGTGGGACTGTATATGTACCATTTCAGTTAAAGTGAGTTTTCAAGTGTGATTATATTTTAACTCTTTTAGTTAGTGTCGGTTCTCGAGTGTGATTACGTTTTAACCCTTCCAATTAAAGAGAGTTCTCGTGTGTGATTGTATTTTAACTATTTCAGTCAGAGTGAGTTCTCGAGTTTTTGATTACGTGTTAACCTTTCCAGTTAGAGAGAGAGAGAGAGTTCTCGAGATTGATTGTATTTAACACTCTCAGTTAGAGAGAGTTCTCGTGTGTGATTGTATTTTAACTATTTCAATTAGAGTGAGTTCTCGTGTGTGATGGTATTTTAACCATTTCAGTTAGAGTGAATTCTCGAGTGTGGTTAACCCTTTCAATTAGGGTGAGTTCTCGAGTGTGATTGAATCTAACTAATTCAATTAGAGTGAGTTCTCGAGTGTGATTGTATTTTAACCACTTCAGCAATAATGAGTTCTGGAGTGTAATGGTATTTTAACCATTTCAGTTTGAGTGAATTCTTGAGTGTTGTTAACCCTTTCAATTAGGGTGAGTTCTCGAATGTGACTGAGTCTAGGCCATTTTTCACTACCTCGAAACCAGTGAACATCGCCATTGACCAAGAAACGTTCAGCAACATTGATTTCTGCTTATTACGTAAAACAGTGGGATTCTTATGTTCAGAGCTGGTTCTTCGGCGGAGTGGCCGTCTTGGGAAGTGGGGTGCCAAATGTATTAAAAACAATTTTACATTGAAATTTTAGAAGAATAATTGGAACTGAGTTGTTTCGGAATTAAAAGTGCGAACTATTTTTATGTTTACACATATTTCATTTCTCAAATATAGGTTTTTCGATTACTCCATGTCGATATTATTCTTATTTTCATAGCACACTGAGCGCCCATCTGTAATTCAACATGAATTTTATTTCTAAATTACCTATCATAAGATTTTTAAGACGTAAGTGTATTCTATTTTTGTAAAATGCTACAAGGGACATTGCTTCTGGAAATAATAGGGCGATCCAACTAAACAGCATGAAACTGAGTCTCGTAAAATTACAGCACAGTAAAACACAAAAGGGGGGGGGGGGGGCGTCTTACGAGACCTCGTGTCACCTTGAACAATTCCTAGGACCAGTGCTATTTACGTGTGACGCGAAATCACGCAGTTTTGGTGAAGTGTGTCTGTATATCAGAAAACTTGAGAACCTCTGATCTAAAGCGTTTAGACGAGGATGGAAAGCGGTAGTTTTATTTTATTTTATTTTTTTTTTTTGGTTTTGGACCCTGCGGTCGGACGTCAGATGGGAGATTGTGTCGCGAGCTTTGGCACGGACCTGGTCTCCTTTAAGCAAGGGGGAAAAAAGAGCGACAGCGATTTTACCCCTGGGAGATTTCTCAGTTCGTTTTAAAAAGTGCAAAGAATTAGACAAGAGGATGGGAAGTAACAACAGGGGGTTCTTCAGTGTCCGAGAGAGAGATAGAGATAGAGAGAGCCAGAGAGAATAATTAAGAGCGTGAGAGAGTGCGGCGAGAGAGAATAAATGAGTGTGGGAGATAGAGTGTCAGAGAGAAGGAGGGAAAAAGTGCAAGAGAGAATGAATGAAAGAGTAAGAGAGTGTGTGAGACATTGCAGAGAGGATGAGTGAGAAATAATGTGAGGGAGTGAGAGAGCTCGCTTGATGATGAGTGACAAACCTTAGGAGTGAAATGTCAGAGCATAAAAGACACGTGACAGATTAAACAATTCAAACTGGGAGTAGGTTGAGAGAGATAGAACCAAACAAAAAACGGAAGAAAGCATGTGTGTGTGTGAATTAAAACAGGACAAAAACAGATTTAAACCAGAGATGACAAGGGGAAAGATGCAGCAGAAAAGATATTGACCCACGTGACGTTAACAATCACATGGGGCATACGGAGAAGCAAAAATCACGCAGAGGAGACAAAGAAAATGAAAAATGACAAGAGAAAAAACACAAAACAAAAAATGTCTGGTTATAAAGTTTCGGGAAAAACTAATCTAATGACATCCACAATTTTTCCCTCTTACTGTGCGGACTGCGTAATGCTATAAAAAGATATCGGGTAACGAATGCTTGAGATAAACTCGCAAATGACAGATAAACGCTTCGTGTATAAATAGAATAAGCATCAATTTGAGAATGTGGAAGCTATAAATCTTCGCCGGAAACTGTAATCGCTAGTTTAAAAAGAAATAACCAGTAAAAGAATAATTTGTTTTCTAAAAAAAATTAACAATTTTTACTGTTTTTTTTGTGTGTGTGCGTTAAAGAAATGATGTTAATTTCGATTCTTTCATTTCTTGGGCCACGTTTATTACATAAAAATATAATGTGTAATTTGACGGAATCCGTATGAACAAAAGTGCCAACGAGACCTTAATTAGCACAAAACAAAGGCGACGCGTTTAGAAATGAGCTTTCAAATAGAGAACGACAGGGATAGAAACTAATCACAAGAAATAATGAATATAAAGGATTGATTAACGAAAAGAACCAACAAAAAAAAATGTATAAAGAAGATAAAGAAAAAAAAAAAAATAAATAAAACCTTTTAATATTTTGTGGCAATGAAGGTCTTCGATTCTTGTCTCAGGTATCGGGGGATGTTAAACAGCATCCGGAGATTCCATTTTTTTTTTTTTTTTTGCAGGGGCGAACTTATGACCATTACGGGATTATTCAAACATGTTTTACTAGTTAATTCCCTGTGGAGCATATGCGCTCAGTCAGTTCTTGCCAAGTTTGTCTGTCCTATGCCATTTCTTCAAGTTTTTTTTACATGTCTACGTTATCCTTTTTTGTCTGCCTTAGTTCTGTTCTTCGTGTCTTTTGAGTCTTTCTAATTATGTTACCTGAGGGATTTCAGAACAACGGCTGCCTTTTCAGTTGGTTTTCTCACTGTGTATCTTTCGTAAGCCAACGTCTTTTTCTCACCTTTCGTTCCACTGTTGTTTATCTGGTTGTGTCTACATTAAGATCTTGTTATTCAATGTTTACACGTTTTATTCTGCGTCAGCATCCATTTAATAAAGCCTGTAACTTCTAAGCTTTAATTCTTCTTACTGTTCATGTTTCAAAGCCATACAATAGGACAGTCTTGAATTTCGAGTTGAAAAGTCCTCATTTTCTTTCACAATGAATTTCTGTTTATTTCTATGTATTTCCTAGTGCCACGAAAGTCCCTTTTATACTTTTATATTGTAACGAGTAAGTCACCCGCCAGAAATGAAGCGGGGAAATAATTATGTTGTGTTCTTTCTGCTGCATGCCCTGATGACGGTATTAATTTCTCTTGTGGTTATTTCATTCATTTCCATTTTGCTTCAGAAGTACAGTAACACGAAAACAGTGGCACGAAAGCACATAAACTTGATCTATGATGAGCAATGAGGCTTCACCGACTAAATACATAAATACTAGCAATAACCCGTCAAAATTGACAGGTTTTTAATTAAAGTGTGTTGTTTCTGTTACATATATTACAGACGGTACTATCACTACTGTGGTCATTTCATTGCAGGCGACCGTCATTAGATATTTGTAGTGAAAATTATATGGATGTATTAAATTTGAAGTCATGGAGTAACCTTCCCAAATGACATGTGGAGCATTGATAATGATCTAATGGACCGTAAATTGACTAAATAATTAACATTTCTTTTATGACAACTTACTTACTTACTTAGTCGTTCCCCTTCTACCGTGAGGTGTAGAGGTTTGGAAGAGAGAGCGCCAGACTATCCTATCGGCTGTCTTCCTCCTGGCCTGGTTCCATTCTAGTCCTCGGTCCTTCAAAGATTGTCTAACGTTGTCCTCCTAGCGGACTCTGGGTCGTCCTGGGGGTCTGGATCCCTGGCTCTTTGTTTCCCATGCTTATCGTGGTAGCCGATTGTTGCTGTCATTTTCGACGGAGTCATCTGTCAAGTTATTTGCTTATGTTTGTATCATAAGTATAATTGTGTCTTTACCTGCGATGTCAGGTTGATTAGGGGTTGTCTTCCCTTGTTTATTCATTCATTGTGTTTGACCTTTAGGGTCAGAGGTTGACAGTTCGGCGTAGGCCTATGGGAAGGTTTTTTAAGCGGGAGTGAGATATACTTCCGGGAAGCCGGGAGGTCCTGTTTTCTGAAGGGACCAAGAGTCCATTGTTTTTCGGGGAGAATCTTCGAAGTAACTGCTATGGCAGTTTTCCCCAGTGAATCTCTGTGCGTCGGGATGACGACAGAATTCCTTGTGATGTTCTGAGGATTCATTTGCCAGGTAATACCGACCTTTATGCATTATTACGCTTTTCGGTGGCAGAACATGTAAAGGATTACCTAGGGTGAACAGCAGTTCACGGATCCGCCATTTCAGAACTTATATATTTGTGCTCGAGGTAGCCATCCAAGACTGTTAGTCTTATATTGTCCAGAAATCCAGTGACGAAGATATTGTGGGAGCCGCAGATTGGCGGAACTTCTATCTACAATAAGTATTACTGCAGGGTTGATGATAACCTATTTAACAGAAGTACACGGCCGACGTCAGAACGAGGCCTGTGCTTTCGGCTATTATACTACAGCCTGATATGTGCAATTGGCGGGAGTGCCAAGTTGCACCTATGTGTCATAGTAACTAAGGCATCTGACGCGTTTAGTCAGAGACGCCAAGGGCGACGCTACGAACTGTCATTATTGAAGAACTTTGCTATTGACCATGCACGTCTATTCTGATGTTTACCTTTTTGAATGCCAAATGTATACCTATCGATGTCAGGTCAGCATGACCCTGTTACACTGACTGTTCCTGTTGATATTATGTGTGTTCCCGTCAATAAATGTCTTGAAACATGCCTGCAGTGTCAAAGCATCCTTGATTACTGCATGTGAGAGTATGGGTTGCAGGATCTACATCTATACGAGCCTAAACACATTCGCGCCTTCATTCGCACCCACACTCAATTCATCATACGCTCGCACTACACATCTAACAACATGTATACTGTCTTGGGCCAGTGATCACCTCAACAAGAAAAAAAAAGACAGTTACATTTCTGGTGGACCAGTTACGTGGGCTCTTATGATACATTTCTTGTCGCCAATGTGGCCTAGAAACTTACATTTCTGATGGACCAGATCTGTGGGTTTAAAAAGAACAGAGCGAGCATTTGACATTATTGTTGACATTTATGGATCCAGAAATTTACATTCCTGGTTGGCTGTTACATGTATGATGTCTCCAGTTTTGTCGAGAAAGTTACAAGAAGGACAAGTACACATTACACTTCTGATCTGTGGGTCTAAGCTACACACGGGACAGCCGTAACACACAGCGCTAATTCTACACTTGCAAGTTTTGGCTACAACAGGACAGAATAGGTCATCAACGGTTGACCCAAATAAACAGTACGAGCATTTATATTATAATGCTACATAAAGCATAACAAGACATGTACTGAAGTTAACTACTAGGCATTTGCTACGTGGACCATAACTGCATAGAAGGCGGGTTCCTATTGTAAACAGTACTGCTGGTTGTTACACGTTTCATTCAACAACAGACTTTTCTAGGTCAGAGCATTCAAGCTACATTGTTGGAGGTCAAGTGTCTGTAAACAGTACGTGGAAATTGTAAACATTCAATGTGCAAGCCCTAATTTGAGAAGGTCATAGTAACTTTGGTTCGTGAATACCACTTTATGTTACAGTGGATTTGACGTTCAGTGCGCGTTTGACATTTCGTTTCTGTGTTCGCAAGGAGCAAGAAATTTATTTTAGTTTCAGCTGTGACTGAACTTGTTCTGCAACACATTGAAATTGATTGCTATATGTTTATGTCACTTCTACTGTTTTTGTGTATTTTTCTGCGGGTTTTTCGGTTGGTGGGTCTTACGGTAAATATGCCACTTGATCGAGGCTTACTGTAAGCGTTCTGTAGGTGCAAATTTTCTTAATTTGGAAATTTGCTAGTGACAATTGGTCGCTATTGATGTTAGCTGTGATGTAATTGTACTTAACGTTGTTTTTGTAATATTTTGTCTGTTTTTCAGTTTTGATTGTCGATTTGTTTTGTTTGTATTCTGTAGGTCTCTCCTTTCTTGTGTATTTCTCTACACATTTTTGGTTAAAACAGTGTTGCCATTTGTATTGTTTTGTATTTTTGTCTTTGTATTTTTTTTTTGGTTGTACTACATTACTGTCATACACAGTCTACATACACATACTTGGTCATGTTTTGATATTATTGATAAGGTAGACTCTTCATATAGAGTTTCTTAATAAAATATTATTATATAAGATATTTATACAAGTTCTTTGATAAAAGACTTGTTATCTACAAAGATTGAGACAAGGTGAAATACATATTCAAGTTCTTTATAAAAAAGACTTGTGCCCATAGTGAGTGGGATATAAGGGATTTTTTTTTTCCACAGGTACTCAGGTGATTTTTTGGGTACATTATAAACAAGACTAAGAGTGTGAAAGAAAGTGAAGTGAGTATACAAGTCTATCATTTCAGACTTGTCTCCCATTAAAGTGGGATAATTTAATATATTTGCTTCTGCAAGTTACTGATCTCAGTAGACAAGATGTCTACATTGGACTACTTTATTACACAAGGGAGAGCCCTTGATAAGACTGGTCAACAGTTAGAACAGTGGGCTGTTGCTCAGTATGACAAAGCATTAGCTGCTGAAGAGAGAAGGGCTGCTGCAGAGGAAAAAAAAACTATGGCTGAAGAGAAGAGATTAGAAAGAGAAGCAGCTGCTGAACAAAAAAGGCTAGACAGAGAAGCTGATATTGCTGCTGAACAAAAGAAATTGCAGATGCAGGTGGAGGAAAGGAGATTTGAAGCTGAACAAAAGAGATTAGACAGAGAATCTGAACAAGAGAGGTTAGAGAAAGAAGCAGCCACAGAGGAGAGGAAAGCTCAAGCTGCTGCAGAGGAGAGGAAAGCTCAAGCTGCTGCAGAGGAGAGGAAAGCTCAAGCTGCTGCAGAGGAGAGGAAAGCTCAAGCTGAGGCTGAAATTAGAAAAATGGAACATGAGGAAAGAAAACAGAAGATGGAACTTGATGAAAAACTCGCAACTTTGGAGTTAGAGAAATTGAAATTGGCGAGTACGGGGGCTCAGCAAACAACTTCGAGTACGACAAGGGAGTTTGTTAGTAGGATTAAATTGCCTCATTTCAATCCTTTAAAGGATGACGTAGCAGATTATCTAGATAGATTCCAATTTTTTGTGCGATACGCATAACATAAAAAAGGAAAAATATGTTGAACAACTGATGCCATTTTTTACAGGTGACACAGTGACTACTCTTATGACAATAGACGAACATGAGAGGACTAATTATGATGTTGTCAGGGCAGCATTACTAAAAAAATATCAACTAAAACAAGAAGACTATCGTCTTCGTTTTAGGACAATGTTGCCAGAAAATGGAGTAGATTTCTCTGATTTTGTTACAAAGATACGTCGTACATTTACACGATGGGTTGAGTTGTCTCAGATTGAGAAAACATATGAAGGTCTAATGGACTTATTATTGCGAGATAAGGTTTTGTCATCTGTTAATGATTCTTTTCTTGCATTCCTTCATGAGCGTAAGCCTAAAAACTTAAAAGAAATGGAGGAATACTGTTGTCAGTATGCCACAGCACATCCCCATGCTACAGTTAGCAATTCTAAAGTGAAAGAAGGGTTGCCAGCTGCTTCGGCAACACCATATGGCCCTAATTTCAGAAAAAAATTTCAGGGTGCTCAACAAAATTGGAATAGGGGAAGTAATCAAAATTACACTCAGAAGCGGAGTAATCCAACACATGATGGTTCTTCGTCTATGCAGTGGAGACAAGATGGTAGTTCTCGTAATTTTAGTGGTAATAATTTGAGACACTTTCGCAAAGGCTATCCAAATAATAACTATTCAAATTTTCGAGGTAATCATTCTCGACGTCAAGATTATGACGATGGTGAATTTAGAAACCGGGATTCAAACCGGAATGATGATTACAATAGGCAATATGATAACAATTACAGGGGAAATGATAGTCGAAATAATTACAGGGGAAATGATAATCGAGGTAAACCTAGGTTTAACAAGAAAAGACCTTACCAACAGGCAAACTCTGCACAACAAGAGTTTGATGGAGCCTGTAATACAGTAAATGATAGTGGTAACTCTAGGGCTATCACTGGTTGTGCTTTCGATTTTGGGAGAGCAACTGAATGCCCCCAATGCTTAACATTGTTCGATTCATCGACTGTATCTACGCTAAGTTGTGGTCACCCTCTTCCTGCTCTACCTGCTACAGTTGCGCATGATGGGAGAGGATCTCTCATCTTACATAAAGGTCTAATAAATGATAGGCTAGTCTCAGTACTTTTCGATTCGGGATGTACTACCGTCGGGGTTAAGGAGTCTCTGATAGATCCTTGCTGTGCCACTGGAAAAACAATCAAATGTGTTACATTTGGTGGTACTATGGAAAGCTATCCTACTGCTATTATTAGGATTGACACTCCTTTCTTCACAGGAGATGTCCATGCATGTCTTCTTCCTAATCCTATTGCGGATCTTATAATCGGTCGTATTCATGGGGTTAAGGAATGCACCCCGCAACAAATTTCTAGTTGGGAAGAAAAAAAACATTCAAACGGTCAATGCAGTGGTGACAAGAGCTCAAGCTCTTAATCCCCCAACTTCATCTGATAATAGTAATGAAGTTGATAGCCAAGACGAGCACTTGGTGATTTCCCATGACTCGTTTGTTAAACGTCAAGAAGAGGATCCTTCTTTGAAGAAATACTTCCTTCTTGCAAAGAAAGGGGGCCCCAATCAAAATACGAATCACAAATCGTATATTACTATGAAGAATGGTATATTGGTACGAATGGTACAACACTCGGACAAGTCTATGCATTCGCAAATTCTTGTGCCTAAGTGTATGAGAGCCTTAATTCTTCGGCATGCACACGATTCTCAGTGTGCGGGACACATGGGTTTTTCCAGAACTAAAACTAGAGTCCTTGCGTCATTCTTTTGGCCATTCGTGAATAAAGACATCCGAATTTATTGCCGATCTTGCAAAATTTGTCAAGAGGTCAAGTCTAGGGGTCCGAGACATGCTGCTCCTATTCAGGCTGCAGATATTCCGATTCGGCCGTTTCAGAAAATGGCTATAGACATCATTGGTCCGTTCAAAATTAAGTCAGCCAGAGGACACCAATTTATCCTCACTTGCGTGGACATGTGCACGCGTTGGCCAGAGGCTATTCCTCTGAAGAGCATATCAACTGTCGATATCGCTGATGCTCTTTGGCTCGTATTTTCTCGTCTGGGATTCCCCGGAGAAATACTGTCGGATCACGGCACTCAGTTAATTTCGGACGTTATGTCTCAGGTAATGGCTACGCTAGACATTAAAAGGTCTCTCAGTAGTATTTATCATCCAATGTCCAATGGATTGGTAGAACGTCTTAACAGGACACTAAAGAACTTACTTGGCAAGATAACGGAGGATCATCCTGAAGATTGGGACAGGGTTTTACCTGCAGTCCTCTTTGCCTATAGAGAGGTTCCCAACGAGCATACAGGGTTTTCTCCTTTCGAACTTGTCTTTGGCGCGCAACCGCGCGGGCCAATGTCCTTGTTACACGATTTGATAACTTCCGATAATATTGACGATGATACACAATCGTCATATGAATATGTTATAGCTCTTAGAGAAAAGATTATCGAATCGTGCAGGTTAGCAACTTCATCTTCCGAATTTGCGAAAGAAAAAGCTAGGCGATTTGCTAATAAGAAAAGACGCCTACGTCAACTTTGTCCTGGAGACAAAGCATATGTCTTACTGCCCTCAAGAGAGAATAGACTTCTCATTTCTTGGAAGGGTCCATACACTATAGTCTCGAAAATTTCTGATGTCGACTATATTGTCGATGTGGATGGAAGGCATAAAACCTTCCATATAAATATGCTAACAGAGTTTATTGAACGTCCAGACTATTTACAGCCTATTTTCCAGGCGACGGACGACTCTCCAGTTCAACATGGTCACATCTCATCCCTGTCCGTTATACAGGATGAGGAAACTATTTTTTCTGACGTGAACTTACCTCTTCCTGCGATTCCACTTACTTCAACGGAATCGTGGAGAGACGTTACAGTCTCTTCCAACTTGTCTTTTGAGGAACAGCGTCAAGTATCCTCTACGTTACAATCATATCAGGATGTCCTTACCGACATTCCTGGACACACAGATGTCATAGAACATGACATCATACTTACTGATCGTAATCCGATCAGAGTAAGACCATACCCAATACCTATTCATTTTCAAGCACAAGTCGAGAAAGAATTGGATGAAATGATTCAACTACAAATAATTGAACCATCCACTTCAGCTTATTCTTCGTCGATAGTTATTGTTCGAAAGAAAGACAATAACATACGTCTTTGCGTTGATTATCGCAAATTAAATCAAGTTACGAAGTTCGATGCTGAACCTATGCCGTTATTAGATGATCTACTTATTAGACTTTCTAAAGCTAAATTCTTTACTAAACTAGACTTGTCGAAAGGTTATTGGCAAGTCCCACTGACGGAACACGCCAAACCTCTCACTGCTTTTTCGACACCTAGGGGTCTGTTTCAATGGAATTTTATGCCTTTCGGGCTTATGAACGCCCCAGCGACTTTCGTGCGCATGATGCGACGAATTCTATCAGATCGTGCAGATGTCATTGCATATTTAGACGACATCTGTCTTTTCAGCGATACTTGGGAAGAACACTATGTGGGTCTAAAGGAATTGCTATCTACTCTACGTGAGCATAGTTTGACTGCTAAACCCTCTAAAGCTTTTGTTGGGTTTAGTGAAATTTCCTTCCTAGGTCATCGAGTTGGTCATGGTCTGTTGAAGACAGAGGACCAAAACATTTCAAAGATATTAAATATCTCGGTTCCGAAGACAAAAAAGCAAGTGCGTAGTCTCTTGGGATTGATACAATTCTATGGAAGATTCATTGAGAATCTGTCCTCCATTATGGCACCACTTTCAACGTTATTGAAAAAAGGTTCTCCTAATATGGTGCGTTGGTCCCAAGAATGCCAATCTTCATTGGATCAGGTTAAGAATTTGTTCTCATCTCATCCTATCTTAAGACTACCAACGATTGATAAGACTTTTGTCCTTCGTAGTGATGCCTCTTCCACTGGGATTGGAGCGGCACTAATGCAGGAATATTCAGGAACTCTGCATCCTGTAATGTATATTTCTAGGAAGCTGAATGCGGCAGAAAGGAATTACTCGGTTTTGGACCGTGAATTGTTGGCTATGGTTTGGTCCATTCTTAAGCTACAAAGGTTCCTTCTGGGCGCGCATTTCTTTATGGAAACCGACCAAAAAGCTCTTACGGCTATGCAAAGTAAGGATTTGAAGAGCTCGAGATCTACTCGTTATGCTATTGCTCTTCAGCCTTTCCATTTCACGGTGCGAGCTATCCGTGGTTCGGATAATGTGATGGCGGACATATTGTCTAGATGCCCACATGATTCCAGTTAAATCTTGTGTCCTAGTTTTTTCCTGATATATTTTCAGACTTAGGTCTGTCCTTCATATCATAATATGTTGTAATACAAATGTATTTGGATGATGTTTAGATAATTTAACAAATTTCATTTTGTCCATCCATCAGTGATATGTTGCTAAAATAGCATTGACATTTGTATATTGCTATGGTTATATTATTTAGTAATGTTTGATATATGATTGGTATTGCCAGCAACTTAGGTTTCTTGAATGGTATCCCTTAGTTTGTTTGGCTTAAAGGAAATATTTTCTCCTATGTTGGGAGATGATTTGTACCCTCTTCTATTGTACCTGATATTAGGTTCATTGTTTGCATGAGCACAGAAGTGATACTGGTGCTATCTTGCTCATGAACATATTAAAAAAAAAAAAATTGCATTTTTTTTTTTTTACAGGGGGGTGGTAGTAATGTTGCTGTCATTTTCGACGGAGTCATCTGTCAAGTTATTTGCTTATGTTTGTATCATAAGTATAATTGTGTCTTTACCTGCGATGTCAGGTTGATTAGGGGTTGTCTTCCCTTGTTTATTCATTCATTGTGTTTGACCTTTAGGGTCAGAGGTTGACAGTTCGGCGTAGGCCTATGGGAAGGTTTTTTAAGCGGGAGTGAGATATACTTCCGGGAAGCCGGGAGGTCCTGTTTTTCTGAAGGGACCAAGAGTCCATTGTTTTTCGGGGAGAATCTTCGAAGTAACTGCTATGGCAGTTTTCCCCAGTGAATCTCTGTGCGTCGGGATGACGACAGAATTCCTTGTGAGTTCTGAGGATTCATTTGCCAGGTAATACCGACCTTTATGCATTATTACGCTTTTCGGTGGCAGAACATGTAAAGGATTACCTAGGGTGAACAGCAGTTCACTGATCCGCCATTTCAGAACTTATATATTTGTGCTCGAGGTAGCCATCCAAGACTGTTAGTCTTATATTGTCCAGAAATCCAGTGACGAAGATATTGTGGGAGCCGCAGATTGGCGGAACTTCTATCTACAATAAGTATTACTGCAGGGTTGATGATAACCTATTTAACAGAAGTACACGGCCGACGTCAGAACGAGGCCTGTGCTTTCGGCTATTATACTACAGCCTGATATGTGCAATTGGCGGGGAGTGCCAAGTTGCACCTATGTGTCATAGTAACTAAGGCATCTGACGCGTTTAGTCAGAGACGCCAAGGGCGACGCTACGAACTGTCATTATTGAAGAACTTTGCTATTGACCATGCACGTCTATTCTGATGTTTACCTTTTTGAATGCCAAATGTATACCTATCGATGTCAGGTCAGCATGACCTTGTTACACTGACTGTTCCTGTTGATATTATGTGTGTTCCCGTCAATAAATGTCTTGAAACATGCCTGCAGTGTCAAAGCATCCTTGATTACTGCATGTGAGAGTATGGGTTGCAGGATCTACATCTATACGAGCCTAAACACATTCGCGCCTTCATTCGCACCCACACTCAATTCATCATACGCTCGCACTACACATCTAACAACATGTATACTGTCTTGGGCCAGTGATCACCTCAACAAGAAAAAAAGACAGTTACACCGATCTTCTCCCATTCTGCAGACATGGCCAAACCATCTTAGTTGGGACTGTTCTACTTGGGTCTGCAGGGGGTGGCATTTTAGGCCTTGACGTATCTTCTGGTTGCGGACCATGTCTCTTCTTGTTACTTCAACCACCTTCCTCAGATACCTCATTTCTGAGGTTTGGATCTGGCTTTTGTGGGTTGTAGTCATTGCCCATGACTCGCATCCATATGTCAAGACTGGGACATAGGTGGAGCGGTATACAGCCATCTTCGTTTTTTATGACAACATGTCTTGTAATTGTTCGTGCATCTTTTACAATCTTGCCCTGGTCGACTTACTGCCTTTGAGAACAACGTATGAAGTTTGACGAAACTCCAGTTCATGTACTGTTTATCAATCGTGTTGTTGGCTTCTTTCCATAATCAAACTGTTCATGCACACCATTATTTGCGCACTTTTTTCTATTTTCGGGAGAGTACATTTAAGGGAAAACAATGCAATTATTGTCTAGCTTTCAACCACAGTTGCACCCCGTTAGCTGTGGTTGAAAGTTAATGTACTCTCTCGAAAATAGAAAAGTGCGCAAATGACGGTGTGCATGATGTGACCGACCGACGTATTTACGGCGGGAATTATGGTATTGGATATGACGGAAACATTTACTCATACTTATCCGATCGGCCTAATATAAATGAGAACAATTCCAGAAACTTTTTTTTTAACCGAAAGCAACAAGGATAGGTGTGTGTCTATTAAAAAAAAAAAAATTCTGCGCACTGAAGTATACTGAGAAGAAATGCGTGTTGTTTCAACCGGTGCGCAGTTTAGTTCTTAGGCAGGAACGCGCCATGAAAAGACTGCAACTTTGGTGGCAAAAGATGGGACATACCTTACCGATAAATCTATTCTTTAATAAGGGATTTCTAATATTTTTTTTAAATAGGTGTGTAGCGAAATGGTTTTTGTTTTGAGGGGAGAAGGTGTAAGTATGACAGACTTGATGGAAGAATAAAAGATAATCTCTAGAGGAAACTCTTCCAGACTGCAAGTTGAATGCACAGTCTCTCCTCGGGAATTAGTCCACTCAAAAAAACTTTCTAAGAGAATTCTGGTGAAACTAAACAGGATATTCTCTAGGCGATAAATTCTTTATCCGATATCCTACAAAGGACTATGTATAGTACATATAGATGGATAAGAGATTTGGTGCCCAGCCACATTAAAAATATCCCGACCCAATAGTGTTTATTAATTATGGCTCTGCCCCCAGGGTGTAGATTTATGTTATTAAAACTATACAACCCAATTAAATATTACAAAGAAAATAACAACAGACTCGGTTATGTAAAGTTTACAAAAATGGAAATAGAATCTCACAATATATTCAAATATACAACTATATGATATGTTCCCTAATCTATGAATGGTTCTGAACCATGTTAGAATTAATTTGTCATCACTGGACAAAGGGAATATTCTTTAGTGGTTCTGCTGGCATATTCAGATACTCATCTCAGATGCTGAATTTAGATAGTCTTGTTGCCAGGGGTTCAATATGTCAAAGCACTCCAGGTCCAGCAAGGTCTTTTTAGGGTTTCGGAGGATGGCAAGTTGCTTTCTCCGTCTTGACTCAGGGCGCATCACCAGCTGGGATGGATTAAGTCTGCCCTTGAGAACACTGCTTATGGTTTAGTCTTCTGGTATGACAACCTGGTAGGACTGGAGTGACAAACAATTTGAGCTCCATTAGTAATCTTGCCAGAGAAGTCATTTCCCATATCTGCTGGACGCTAATCGTCCATCAGAAATCTAACGAACATTCATAGTTAACATCACTAACCAAGTGCTAGCTATTGTCTATAAAGTACTATAGCATAACTGATGTTATAAGCAAACAGGTGGATCTAAACCTATATCTGGCTTCCAGCTTGTTTACCGCAGTGATTTTCAACATATGGGCTGTTAGCTTCACCAACTGTGAAGGATGGGGCAGTGGTCATCAAAAGTTTGAGAACCACTGGTCTACCTTGTGCCCACAGAGCAATAAAATCAATTTGGGGTCACTGTCAACAATGGTTTAAGAACCACTGGGTAATAGTTTTCTATTCTGCTGTACCATGTTGGGTTGTCATTGCTGCCAAGGTTTGAGAACCACTGAATTACAAGTCAGTCAACATATTCATTTATAAATTTGGCTACAGTGCTGTTATCCATTCATTACATACTTCTGTGTTTATGTGATAGGCATTCATATACCTTGATAATACCATCATAACATAGGATACATGCACATTAACACATTAAAATATAATAAGGATATTTGCAGAAATCAGTTCAGGATTAAAATATGACAAGGATAATCATGGCTGAAATCATACAGTAGAATTAGTAGAAATCATTCAGTATAAAACAGTACAAGGGTAGTTCATACATGAAACTTTCAGTATACATAATGTTGTTGTCTCCTGTACAAAATCAAGGATATTAATTTCTGTCACAGTGAAAAACAAAAGATACTGACATGATATGTTGTAGATAAACATATGATTAATTCATGTTATTCATATAACAATATAGATCACTTACTCGCTCAGGCAAGCACCATTTCTGTGTTAAAATTGGACCGTTCCCCTCTGCGATTTCATAGACAGGACCATCTTTGTCCAGGCTGGTCGGTCCGCTAGTCTAGGCTGCCGCTTTGTGAATCCTGTGCTTCGAGAATCACGCTTTGAGAATCGCGCCTAATTCCTCCAGGTTTCCATTTGGTTGCTGAGGTCAAAGGTCAAAAGACAATATACGGCTCTCCTATCCATTGGCTAAACTGTAATTATTCAGGGCGCGGTGTAAAAGTTCACAGCGGTAAAAGGTCACAGTGGTTTTGCCAGTCAAACGTAGAACAAAGGAATATATTTCCCGAAGCAAATGGGAGATCTCCTGATGTGTATTGACGAGTGATAGATATTCTAGAGAATTTAGAGAGAAGGAATGAATTTGTATGAGAAAAGATAGACAGAGAGAAAAGAAGGCGAATACACTTCGTGACATAGGCCCCCTTTTAAAAGTTATGCCTACGGCTAACTTAAGTTGAGCCGACTATTCTCTTCTGTCTGCTAATAACTTCCTGTTTCATATCTCTTGTTAATTCAATCTCATTGTTTCCTCTTTTCCCTCTGTCAAACGGTATGCCTGTAATCAACACATGTCTATCCGTTTCCTCATTGTCAAGGAGTTGAGGGATGTTAAGCAATCCTGCTCGTATGATCTTCCCTCTCTTATGTTCCTCCTTGTGGACCCTACATTGTAGCTTGCCTCCTGGCAAAGAGCTTGCATTAAAGCCTACACTCTGCTTGCAATGCGGTATATAGCAAATCGTTTTGCATGATGAGGTTGCCAACCTCATACACAACGTTATTTTAGTCATATTGCTTGACCTGCCTAAGGACACATACCTATCTCCCCAGGTATGAGAGCGTGTATGTTCCTCTATCGCTGTTTCTCCAGTGACCGAGAAAGATAAGTCTATCAGTTGTTCCTGCCCACCAGGTACCAAGGAAATTTGAACCCGCTTCACTTTCTGATCCCAGAGAGTGGGTGAGGTTATCGGAATTGACTGAAGACTAAGTGCTTGAGGTTCATGTTCCTCTTTAGCCGTTTCTCCCGTGTTAGCGGAAGATATTCCTGAAACATGTTTCATCCCACCAGGTACCAAGGAAATTTGGACCCGCTTCACTTTCTGATCCCAGAGAGTGGGTGAGGTTATCGGAACTGAGTGAAGTCTTAGTGCCTAAGAGTCCTGTTCCTCTACAGCCGCTTCTCCCATGTTAAAGGAAGATATTTCTGAAACATGTTTCATCCCACCAGGTACCAAGAAACTCTGGCCCGGCTTCACTTTCTGCATGCAGATAGTGGGTGAGACTATCAAAACTTGTTCAGAATTAAGTGCACTGGGGTGGTCATCCCCTTTGCACTCTTCCAACTTTTCAGTGAAAATATTGGAAGATGAGTTAGGCATTGGAGTCTCCATAGCCTGTTCAGTCACGCCATCTCTGGATCGTGCTAAGTCTCCTAAGATGATATATTTCCCTCCTTGAGGTATCGGGTAAATTCGTTCATCCAATATTGCGGCCTTTACTTTGCCGTTTACAAAGTTCGACCTAACTTCTACATAAGCTAAAGGCAAAATCATCCTTCTGTTGTTTATCATGGGTGCTGTTACCTCAACATCCTCTTCGGTGACTTGATCAAGGTCGATAACAGAGGCTGAGACAAGGGCATCACATCCAAGACCTTGATAATACAAACAGGTGATTTCTTCTCCATTTATTGTGGCAGTCTCCACATTTTGAGAATCCCTGTATCCACTCCGGGCCTTCGTCAAGTTCCCATCCATGGTAGGGACCTTAGCTTTGTATGAAGTCTGTGGGTTTGGGTCTCGGCGCCTGCAGTCTAACTGATGTAGGGTGGCCGACAGGTGATGCTCAAGAACATCCCTTCCCTTCCCATAGGGTTGCGTAATCCTTTTCTGTTCAGTGATCCTATTTGGTTGAGCGATCCTATTTACCAAATTTTTGGTGCAGTTGTTTTCAATATGCCTGTTGTGAGTTTTTGCTGAGGATGAGGAAGGTCTCTTCAGATTATTAGCACAGCTGTGCTTAATCTGGGTTTCAGGATGGTCTAGATGTCTCTGTTTCGATACCTGTACCTCTGCTCTGTCTGAGCCTGAATTCTGAGACATAGACTTGGCTTCATGTGGTGCAGTTATATTTACCGCTGAGGGTGGTGATGGAATTGGCAAAGGAGTGGCATGATGAGTATTCCTAGATTCAAGTTTATCCCTGGATTCCATTTTTGTAGGTTGAAACTGAGTTTCCATTTCTTGCAGTTCTTCCTTACACTGGAGGGATTTTTCTTGTCTTTGACTCCCATGTTCCACATTCTCTTCCTTGCATTTTGCTCTCCCTTCCTTCTGTTGCCCCATTATGCTCATGAAACATTCTACCTGTTCTGAGACATAATTTTCCAGCAAACTTCCCGAGAAGCCAGATAATTTTCCAATCTTATATGATTGCGCTGTCCATTTCTTCAGTCCTTTTATCTCATCCATTTTAACAGCAGTGGTTTTGCTGAGCGAGTATGAGATCTCTAACTCACTATCAAATAAATACAGGCTAAATACTTTCTATAGCCGTAACTAAACTAAAGTATTTTAACAACCTATGTTATTTAAAACCAGCAAACATACAACATAACATAAATATTAGTTAACAACATGTAACTAATAACCAGCAGTACCACCAAGAATAGTTTTCATATCATAACTAAAATCTGTTTTTCTTGTAAAAATTTTTATGTATTTTAGTCTAGGGTAATTTATATGTCCCCTCTTTAATCTAATCCTAGACTTGGACACCAATTAGTGACAAGTACCTACAGCAGTAGTGGTCTAGGAAAGATAAGAGTTTTCATATCTCAGACAAGTGTCTAAATATGAAAAAAGTAAATCCTGGACACGAGCGTCCCAGTGTAGCGAAATGGTTTTTGTTTTGAGGGGAGAAGGTGTAAGTATGACAGACTTGATGGAAGAATAAAAGATAATCTCTAGAGGAAACTCTTCCAGACTGCAAGTTGAATGCACAGTCTCTCCTCGGGAATTAGTCCACTCAAAAAAACTTTCTAAGAGAATTCTGGTGAAACTAAACAGGATATTCTCTAGGCGATAAATTCTTTATCCGATATCCTACAAAGGACTATGTATAGTACATATAGATGGATAAGAGATTTGGTGCCCAGCCACATTAAAAATATCCCGACCCAATAGTGTTTATTTAATTTTGGCTCTGCCCCCAGGGTGTAGAACCAACTGTGAAGGATGGGGCAGTGGTCATCAAAAGTTTGAGAACCACTGGTCTACCTTGTGCCCACAGAGCAATAAAATCAATTTGGGGTCACTGTCAACAATGGTTTAAGAACCACTGGGTAATAGTTTTCTATTCTGCTGTACCATGTTGGGGTGTCATTGCTGCCAAGGTTTGAGAACCACTGAATTACAAGTCAGTCAACATATTCATTTATAAATTTGGCTACAGTGCTGTTGTCCATTCATTACATACTTCTGTGTTTATGTGATAGGCATTCATATACCTTGATAATACCATCGTAACATAGGATACATGCACATTAACACATTAAAATATAATAAGGATATTTGCAGAAATCAGTTCAGGATTAAAATATGACAAGGATAATCATGGCTGAAATCATACAGTAGAATTAGTAGAAATCATTCAGTATAAAACAGGACAAGGGTAGTTCATACATGAAACTTTCAGTATACATAATGTTGTTGTCTCCTGTACAAAATCAAGGATATTAATTTCTGTCACAGTGAAAAACAAAAGATACTGACATGATATGTTGTAGATAAACATATGATTAATTCATGTTATCATATAACAATATAGATCACTTACTCGCTCAGGCAAGCACCATTTCTGTGTTAAAATTGGACCGTTCCCCTCTGCGATTTCATAGACAGGACCATCTTTGTCCAGGCTGGTCGGTCCGCTAGTCTAGGCTGCCGCTTTGTGAATCCTGTGCTTCGAGAATCGCGCTTTGAGAATCGCGCCTAATTCCTCCAGGTTTCCGTTTGGTTGCTGAGGTCAAAGGTCAAAAGACAATATACGGCTCTCCTATCCATTGGCTAAACTGTAATTATTCAGGGCGCGGTGTAAAAGTTCACAGCGGTAAAAGGTCACAGTGGTTTTGCCAGTCAAACGTAGAACATAGGAATATATTTCCCGAAGCAAATGGGAGATCTCCTGATGTGTATTGACGAGTGATAGATATTCTAGAGAATTTAGAGAGAAGGAATGAATTTGTATGAGAAAAGATAGACAGAGAGAAAAGAAGGCGAATACACTTCGTGACAAGGTGTTTGCTACTTTTCTTTGTAGCACGCCCCTTTCAACCATCTACCATATACATGGAGCTGTTGGTTATATCAGGACGTGTTTCATTTATTGTAATATGCTTTTGTTACTATTTATTTTATACTATATTATCTCTAGTAGGGGTTTTTTTTTTTTTACTTTTGTAGTAATAGTTAATGTGGTTTTATTATCCAAAATATGATATTGTCTAAACTGATGTTTTTATTTTTCACTGGAGGGTTTTTGGTCAATCCGTATTTATCTGGGGGGAGTCTTTCACCGATGTAGACTACTGGCTCGCATCCTTATTTATTTATTTTTGATATGTTAGCTTTCGTTTTTGTAATAAAGTGTTTTATTAACTTTTGTATTTCTGATGGGGTCTTAGTGCCTATGAGATTTTCTACATTCATTTCTACCTTGTGGTTACTACAGTATGTCTTAATGTTTTGCCACTGCTGGTCATATTTTTTGCAGCCCACCAGAAAGTGTCTAATTGTGTTTGGTTCTTGACACTCTTCGCACGTGGGTTCCTCTATCATGAAATATCCAGTTCCAAGCTTGAGCCTCAGCAATTTTTTATTAATTGGTATTTTAGTTCATCTTTTTTCTGACATTTTTTAATTGTTTTTTTTTCAGGACTATATATGAGTGTCTTGCTTTTTTACTTTGGTCCCATGCTGTTATCCACTCTTTAGTTATTGCTTGAGCAATTAAGCTCTTAATTTCAAACTTCCCTAAGCCTACTTCAATTTTGTTACAGCTAGTTCTTCCCTCTTTGGCTTCTTTGTCTGCAAGCTCATTTCCTGCTATCCCCACATATGATGGTATCCATGTTAGTGTTACACTGCATCCTATGGTGTGCAGATATGTATTGACCTGTAGTATTTCCTCTATAATATCTGGCCTGCTACATTCATTTCTGTTTCTGATAGCCAGTACTGATGAAAGGGAATCTGTGAGAATGGTTACTTTATTCGGTGGGGTTTCTGCAGCTATTTCTAAAGCTTTTAGGATTGCCACTAATTCTGCTGTAAAGATGGATGTATTACCTGTTATTTTGTATCTTTTATATATTTTTAATTTTGGTATTGCTATTCCTGCTTGTAGAGTGAGGTTTTTATTGTATAAAGGGTCAGTATAGTACTGACAATACAGAAATAGAATTTCTGCAGGAAAATGGTGAAGTCCCAGTGTATGAGAGAACCACTGGTATCATCCCGACCATTTGGTGATATATATGGATTTCTTTCTGCAGTTGTTGATATAATTCATATATTTTGTTTCTTCCATCGCTGTCATTATTCGTTGGTGCATATGATCTCCATTACTATATAATAGATCATATCTAGGTGTGCATCATGTATTGTGGTATATATATTATATATAGTATTGGTGAATCTACCTCTCAATCTTAATCTTCATCAGTTGTTGTTGATGGGTTTCCATTCCAGTAATGTCCTTTCTATTCCTTTCTGTAGAATAATGGCTACACCTTCATTGTGCTGTCCATCCTCTCTTCCAGAGTAAAGTACTGTTTCTCCTGTTGCCTGTTTTAACTTTTCCTGCCCCTGTCCATCTGCTCTCGCTTATCCCTAGAATGTGTAACCTATAGTTTCTCATTTCTGCCGTGACCTGTTTTAGTTTACCCATCTCATTCATTGTCCTGACATTCCAAAATCATATTCTTGTATCATGTTTTGCGGTCAGGACGTCCATTCTCATGTCAGTGGCTTCCTTACGGCTTTCACCACTGGCAGTCATACGAGCCTCAGACTCCGGATGTCCGTCTCGCAGCAAAGTTTGTTTATTCGTTGTTGTTTCCGTAACTTCAATTTTTTTACATAGACAGGGTGTCAGCCCTATGCTAAAACCCCCAACCTCGAGGACCAGGGTGTCTGCTTTCGTCTGACCCCTGCCCGCGCAAACCTGTCCAGCTTGGTAGAACCTTCCAGGAGTAAAACTCCCGCTGGCATAGCTCTGGGGGTAATCAGGGTACGCAAGCCGCCATACCTCGACAAGGTATTGACACCGGTGATGGCAGTTAATAGGTGTATGTTTTATTTATTATGTTTTACTCATGACCATACTCATTTTTACAAGACCATCGTGATGTATGATTGAGATAATTGTTAGCTCTCATGTTTTGGGGACAACTGGGTGTGTCATTTTAAGGTAATAAATGTGGGCTTGCAATTTAATGTTTCAATAATTAATGTTTGACGCATGAAACCAAAACAAAACTATGATATCCATTTTCTGCAGGTTTTCTACTTTTGATTTCTGTAATTTGTTCTGCATGTTGATTGTGATCGTGTTAGTGTAAACTGCATTAGAAACAAACCATAACAAAATACTAAAACAAACGTAAATTTTACACTATTTCAGACTATTATATCTTCTGTTCTAATTGTGATAAAATGTTTGTTCTTGTTCTAAAATTTACTCTAACATTTCTAGTCTAGCTTTATGCAAAAGTAAAGCCGGTATTTATAATAATAAACTAGCCTAAAAGCATTAATTAAGCCCTATCAAAAGTAAACACCGCCACATTTTTTTCCCGTTAGGAAGTTGACCACGTGACCTCTGTCACGATAGCTATAAATAGCGCGGTCAGGGAAAAAAACAAAACTAAAGTATCGCTCGCAAACAGCCGTGAGCGGTGAATTCCATTCCAGACTTTGTTCAACTATTATTCTCAATGTGGCTATCTGGTCTGTACAGGATCTATTTTGTCGAAAACCTGCTTGTTCATCTCTCAGTTGCTTGTCTATGGACTCTTTTAATCTCTCCAGGATGATTCTGTTTAATACTTTTCCTGGCACTGATAGTAACATTATTCCTCTATAATTTGTGCACTCTTGTAAATTTCCCTTCTTAGGCAACTTGACCAGATAACCTTCCTTCCATTAAGCTGGTATTTCCTCTCTCTCCCAGACTTTGCCAAGTAGTTTGTATAATATCTCTGTAGAGGTATCAATATCTGTTTTGATGGCCTCTGCTGGAATGCAATCTGGACCAGCTGCTTTTCCATCTTTCAGAAGCTTTATGGCTTTCTTTATTTCTTCTCTACTTGGTCGTTCACAGCTGATTTGTAGCTCCTCTTCTGCTGGCTGGATGTCTGGGGGATTAGTTGGAGATGGTCTATCGAGAAGTTCCTCAAAATGTTCTGTCCATCTCTTCATTTGTTCTTGTATATTACTAAGCAATTTTCCATTATCTTTTATGAGGCCATTTGCTTGCTTATATTTCCCTGTTAGCTTCTTTGTGTTGTTGTACAGGTCCCTCATATTTCCTTTGGCTGCAGCTTCCTCTGCTTCCCTTGCCAAACCATCAATATATTTCATCTTGTCTCTTTTGATGTTTCTTCTTACTTCTTTATTTGCTTCTATGTACACTTCATGAGCCTTGGCTTTGGAGGCTTCTGTTTAAATCTGCTTTCTTGTTTTTCCTGTCTTCTATCTTACTAATGGTTTCTGTTGTTATCCATGCTTTGTGCTGACGTTCTCTTTTTCTCAGTACTTCTTCACATGTCTCGTTCCATATATTTTTTACTTGTTGCCAGTGGTCTTCCGTATCTGTTTCATCTTCCAGCTGTTGGAGTACTTGGTATTTTTTGGATACTGTGATTGAAAATTTTTCTCTTATTTCCTGATTTCTTAGATATCCCACATTATACTGTTGTCTATAGCTATATGCTGTTGTAAATTTCTTGAGTTTTAATTTTGTTTTAGCCAACAGAAGATGGTGGTCTGATACAACATCTGCTCCTCTACATACTTTCACATCATGCAATGATGACTTAAACTTCTTGCTTATGCATATGTGATCAATCTGATTCTCAGTTCTGTGGTCTGGTGATATCCATGTTGCTTTATGTATTCTTTTATGTGGAAATATGCTTCCTCCTATAGCTAGTTGATTTGAAGCACAGAAGTTTGCTAATAGTTCCCCATTCTCGTTCATCATACCTAATCCATGCTTTCCCATGATTTCTTCAAAGCCAGTGTTGTCTGTTCCTATTTTCGCATTTAGGTCCCCATCAAAATTGTGATGTCCTTTCTTTTCTTATTGTCCAAGACACTTTGTAGTCTGGTGTAAAAGTCTTCTTTCACAGATTCTTCTTTATCGTTTGTTGGTGCATAACACTGGATGCTGTTTATATTTACTTTCTTTTTGGCTGATTTAAACCTTGCTGTTATAATTCGGGTCCCATTGCTTCCCATTCTATAAGTGCCTTCTGTGCTTTCTTGGACAGCATTAGAGCCACCCCTTCACTGTGGTGGGCTCTTTCCTCCTCATGTCCTGAGGACAACACCATTTCTTCTGTGATCAATCTCCTCTTCTCTATGCCTTTCCACCGTGTCTCGCAGAGACCCAGGATATCAATCCTGTAATTTGACATTTCTGCTGCTACCTGTGCAGTTTTCCCTTGTTCACACAGAGTGCGAACATTCCAGGTGCCAATCCTGGAGATTTTCCTAGACGAAAAAAGGTTAGTCGGCAACCCAGACTCCTTTCGGCTTTCTCTAGGTTGCTTCATGCGCCTCCTTTCCAGAGGACCTTCTTCTGTCTTGGGCGGCTGAGTTGATTTATATTCTTTATTTGACTTGTCCATGTTTGTTGAAGTTTTTGTGGTAAAAAGTTTTTACGGGATGGGGTAACCAGCCCCATGCCCAACCCTCCTTAGTCGCTCTTTACGACATGCCTGGTAGGGTACAGTGTTACTATTCTTTGCTCCCCTTTCGGGCCCCGGTAACACACGGGTGATGCAACCGTTTCCTTCCACCTATAATATTCCAGGCCATCTCTGATAAGTGCTATACTGGCTGGTAAAATACATCATGACAATACTGTTATAGTTATTTGAGTCCTAACAAAGACTGTCATGTTATATTCAGCTTGGAGTTATATGAGTCCTAACAAGGACTGTTAGGTCATATTCAGGTTGGAGTTATATGAGTCCTAACAAGGACGGATGGGTTATATTCAGGTTGGTTTTCTTCTTCAGCAATCATACCAGGAAATACAATCAGTATACCTAATTCCCTAACATATAATCATTATACATGATACATTCATAGTAAAACTAAAATCCTAAAATTATATTAAATATATACAGGTGTAGGTTATTTGGCATGGGAAACAAAGAGCCAGGGATCCAGACCCTCAGGACGACCCAGAGTCCGCTGGGAGGACAACATTAGACAATCTTTGAAGGACCGAGAACTAGAATGGAACCAGGCCAGGAGGAAGACAGCCGATAGGATGGTCTGGCGCTCTCTCTTCCAAACCTCTACACCTCACGGTAGAAGGGGAACGACTAAGTAAGTAAGTAGGTTATTTTCAAGTGGTTTCCTTCTTCAACAGTCATACACAATCATTATACATGATACTATAAAATACACACATGATATAGTCATATTAAAACTCCTAAAAGTGATATAAGTTTCACAATTATTTATAGTAAGTTTACATACCCTCTAAGATTAATATAAGCCAGATTTTGACTCGACTTAGTGAAGCAAGTCTGCCCGGCATGAAGGTAAGCAGGAATCAGTCTTGGCAGCTTTCTCTTCTCTAGTCTATCGTTCTGGCTGGTCTTCGTGTTTGTGTGTATATTTGTTGTTGTTGTTTTATTTTCTCTTTTGTATTGTTTATAGATAACTATTGTCCTTTACACTTGGTTTTAATTTGTATTAGTTTTTGTTCTTTTTGAGTTTTTTTTTTTAAACCTCGTTGTCTTTCCTTGTCTTTTGAGTAGTTATTAAGTTGTTGTTTTTTTTCAGTTTTTTTTTTCTGTTATTTTTTTCTGTTGTTTTTTTAAAATGATTTGTTAGTTCTTGTTGCTTAATTTCTATTTGGTTGAATGTCTTTTCTGAAGTACTAACCTTATATGTTTTCCTTTGTTTTATGTATATATCTTTTAAGTATTGATTAGGCATCTCCGGTGGCATCTATACTTAAAACCTTATCACCTGTCATGTCTATATTGTGTATATTTGACTAAAACGCACACTTATATATAAGTAGACGCAGGTAGATGCGACTGCGTAAGGAACCCCTTTTATTGGTTCGCAGCGTTTTCGCCTTTTTCGATTGCAGGGACACGCTGATTGGTTAGTTGCGTTTTCGTACATTTCGTTTTTTTCAGAGTTCGAACCATTAGTGTTTTATGCATAATTTATTCTGTCTGCTTTATCCCCAGTGCTCTTTAATATATATCTAGAACATATTATGCAGGAGGCTGTCTACGATTATAAAACAACCATATCGATTGGAGGCCGACCTCTTTGCAATCTACGTTTTGCTGATGATATCGATCTGATAGCTGGAACAGAATCAGAACTTTAAGACCTTACCTCTAGACTGGAGAAAGTAACAAGAACGTATGGGATGGAAATTAATATAGAAAAAAGCAAGATATTGGTGAATAGCCATAAGAAACATGTTCCAACCAACATTACGTTAAATGGGCAAACGTTAGAAGAAGTTAACACCTTTAAATATCTGGGGTCCACTATATGTAGTGATGGAAGATCAAGTAAAGAAATCAAGACAAGACTTGAGATGGCCTCAGCTGCCATGACAAGGCTGAATGTGATCTAGAAAAGTAACATCAGTTTTCCTGTGAAGATCAAATTATACAAATCACTTGTATTATCTATTCTCTTGTATGGGTGTGAGGGCTGCAGATACGGAGCGAAGGATTCAGTCTTTCGAGTATAAATGTTATAGAAGAATTTTGCGCATTTGTTATTAAGAGCACAAAACAAATGTCTATGTTAGAGAGAAAATAAACACCTATGCAGGCCACCAAGAACCACTTTTGTCAGTAGTGAAACGTCGAAAGCTTGCCTGGTTTGGGCATGTAACTCGTCATGACTCTCTTTCGAAAACGATCCTCCAGGGAACAGTCGAAGTTAAACGGAGAAGAGGAAGGCAAAGAAAATCCTGGGCTGATAACATCAAAGAATGGGCAGGGCACGGTTTTTCCACACTTGTACGCATTGCTGAGGATAGAGAGCAGTGGAGGACCCTGTCTGCTGATGCTTCCACCATGACACCCCTACGACCCATGACGGGTTACGGGTTGAGATGAGATGATGATTCTGTCTGCCGCCATCTTGCGTGAATCCGTGACTACGCGTAATTTATTCTGTCTCAGGGTCTGCCGGCAATCTTGCGTGAATCCTTGAGCGATGATTGGCTGTGCAAATTTGTATATCGATTGCGACCTAGAATAGTGTATTTAACGAAGTAGCGGGTTTACAAACATCTTTACGACACCGCTCCTAATTGTCCTTCTTCATCTTTTGACCCATCTGTATATATAGTTAGGCTATTATTTATATACCGTTCTATGTACCCTAGTGCTTTACTTTTTGCTGAGATTATGTCGTTAGATTTTCTTATGATCTTTGATAGGTGGGAGTCAGTTTCTGGCACTTTTAGTTCCCATGGTGGGATGTTTGCTTTATACTGAGCACTACTTTTTATTATATTAAATAGGTTTGGGTGTTGATCCACTTCATCCATTGTTTTCCACCCTGACGGATATGTATTATGGTTTAGTGGTATGTGGTCGAATATCACCTTAATATATACCCATGATGCTGCCAGGGTTTATGTATGAGCCTGTATCTTGTAGAGATGTTTCTCTTAGTGCAATATGGCTATCATTCGCATATTTATTCTGATAATCTTTGTCTTGTCTGTAGAATTTCAGACTCAGTTACTATTATATCTCCTCCAGTATTCTCATTGTGTCTTAGCTGTAGAATTTCAGACTCAGTTACTATTATATCTCCTCCAGTATTCTCATTCTGTCTTAGCTGTAGAATTTCAGACTCAGTTACTATTATATCTCCTCCAGTATTCTCATTCTGTCTTAGCTGTAGAATTTCAGACTCAGTTACTATTATAACTACTCCAGTATTCTCATTGTGTCTTATCTGTAGAATTTCAGACTCAGTTACTATTATATCTCCTCCATTATTCTCATTTTGTCTTCTCTGTAGAATTTCAGACTCAGTTACTATTATATCTCCTCCAGTATTCTCAGTTTGTCTTTTTTTCAAATATCAGATCTAAAGGTCTTTTTTATTTGGACATGCGCCGTAATATAATCGACTAAGCTGAACAGGACGCGCCTCGCCAAAAAGAGACAAAGTTTTATATTTAAAAAAAAATCATTTTGTCTTGTTTGTTGGATTTCAGACTCAGTTGCTATTATATCTCCACCAGTATTCTCATCTGGTTGTGACGGTATTGCCTCACCTGCTTTGCAGTAGTGGTCCAACAGTGGCAACAACTCAAGAGTATCTAATATGGGCTTCAAAGGTATCGACCTTCGCACAAGATCACTCTTGGCAGAGATGTAGATAGAAGGGTGTGTCACGGATTGACTGATAATTTTATTTTCCCAACACGTCCCATTTTTCTTACTCTTTTAATGTTTCTGGTTTCCTCGATTTTTTGCACTTTCGGTTTCTTTTCTTTCGGATTTTACCTACGTAGCCCATTATTCCCCTCTCAGACCCCACCCCGAGGTTTGATGTCGTTCTGGCCTTCATTATAATTTCACAACTTCGTCAGTAGTGGTCAGCTTATGATAATATTACCTAAGCTGCCCCTGGTAATTGTCTGAAGAAGCGAACCGCTATCCTACTAAAGTCGGTAGCGGGAGCAAAGGTGAGGCAGCCCTTTGAGGTCTGGGTACCCGCTTTCATCTCCGATTCAGGGGAGACAAAACTCACGTTCGTTCTGAGATTTTTGTTGTGGCCCTTGATCGCCGCAGTTAGCTCATAGAATAATATTATGTCTTATCTACGAAACTTTCTCTCGGTTGTTGTCTCTGATGTACACTCTAGAATAACATTTGTCTTACTCATGATTACGGTATACGCCGAACATCTGTGAAAACATGCGATGCCAGGTGGCCGGGGGTAGCGTCTTTTGGTAGACTATAAATCTAGATAGTTTTACTCAGTCAAGCACACTCGTAAATTTTACCTGCCCGTAGATGATCAAATGGGACAAAGGCAGATGTGGGCACAAAACTAGATTGTGTTGCCTATTCTCGACATCTCGTGGTAAGTGGACATCGTTTGTAATATATAATAAATGTTAGCTTTTATATATAACTGATAGTAGTGTGACTTGAATTATTTTAGGTGATTTCTCCCCGGTAATTAATTCAGTGATAATTTAGTGCCGTCTATCGCCTTAGTTAACTGGTGCTTAAGCTGTTAGGTGTCTCCTGGTGTTAATGTTTACAATGGGATAATGGTAAACTTACGCTAACAGATACTTACTAGGCGAAGAACCTCATAGTCTGTTCAGTGCTTACCATGGGTTAAGGAGTAAGCTAAAAAAGCTGTCATTACTTTAAGGAAATGCCAGTGGTGTAAGTTATTCACTTAAACCTGAATAGTGATGTGCGTGCGCTATAACACTTGAATTATAAGAGGTAGTCACTTATTACTTTCTGAGAGAAACTTCTAGTGGTTCAGTGTGGAATTACTATATGCCTACTTGTGTAGTTAGACACCAGTTTAGAACTTTCACTGCAATCCAGAATGCAGCCACCAGCCAGAGATATAATTATATCTTATGTTTAAGTCACAACGTATTATTATAGCAATAACATTGCATTTTCCATGTATTCAATTTTGGGAAGTTATTACTTTTCCCTTTTTGTGTATCGATCCCAAGGGGCGCATACCATTTATTATGTAATGTCTAGTGCTGTATTTTATGTAAATTCACTTAATGTTGTAAGATGAATCGCATATCCACTCATCTGGAACTACAGAGTTAGGTTTCCCTTATGTTGAGTTGGAAGAGGACAGAGTAGATTTTGCTGTCAGGGCATTTGCTGACAGGTACATGTATGTACAAGATATAATAGCCTATGCGGGTGCATGCTGATAATTGATAGAGTGGAAGTAACAGGAGGGCGATTCATATAGATAAAGACAGCTCGAGACGATCCTGGCAATGATAACAATAATTATAAATCCCGTAGTGGGGCATAACTGTTAATTATAACGTTATTGTAATTTGATTGTTTGCTTGAAGTAAAGGTTGGTTGTTTTTGGTCTCTCAGTTCCAGGGTACCCCATTGCTACTGCAGGATTCCAGTCAGGCGAAGAACGTAACATTCTCATCGATCTCACGGTTCCTGAAAGCAATTAGCACCACGAGTTGTCATCTGTACCTGAAGTACAACCCTTTTCGACGCCCATCCCTCTAATGGGAAATGAGCTCACGCAGTGTATAACGAGCCATAGCAAATCTGAAATCGTATTTCGCAGTAGTGGTTTCCTACTCGCCTCTTGATCACCAGTCAGAGCATAGTGGCTTCCAGCATATCGATCAGCACAGCGTCTTCAGCAGAATTGAAAGCACCAGACTGTGTGCCTAAACTGAGCTCTCAGTCACAAATAAAGTTCAAACCAGCCAAACCGGATTTAAACATCAAGTACGCAGGCCTAAATTTCACGTGCTGGATAATAGCGCAGCGGACCGTTGGTCCTACATTGACCTCGTCTTGTGTATGTTTCTGGTCATTCAAAATCCCCGCCCGTATTAGCGGTCAGCAGAATATAGACATTGGTGGGATTGTTTGTTAGCCTTTCTTATGTTGTTGTGCTGATATACTTATTTTCATATATTTTCTTCCTTCAAGAACCTTTACTAAATTTTACTCATTTATTAACGCGCTGTTCACGACCTTCATCCATACTTAAAATTGCAGCTATTACTATTGTCTCTATTTGACCAGAGAAAGGAGAGAGAGCGGGTGGTTCTTAAGACTATATAAGTGTGTTGAGGCTTGGAAAGAGAGATAGCTTTAATGAATCCTCTTCCAGGTTTGTCTCAAGTTCACCCTATTTTACACATTATCTGTGTGTTGTCTATAATTCTGTCAGTTCACTCTCATTGTCGATTTCACTACAATTGTCTGACTCGACAAATACTCTAAAACCTTAACTCAACCACGACAGGGTGATAACACTTCTATTGCAAAGGGAGTCTTCACAAGATATTCAGAATAAGCGAGAACGATACTGCTTTGGCTGAGTATGTTAACTCTGTAAATTCTGCCGACGCTTTTGTGAAGGATTTAAGCACTTATTACTTTCAGCTCGTTTAAGCCCCCACCCCTGATTTACTCAGTGGAATTATATTATTATAGTATAGCTCTGTTTAGAGCGTGTGTATTAATTTGACTGAGACAAACATGCAGTAACTTTAAAATGATTAAATCGAAGTTAAATTTGTAACATTACAAATAACAAAATTTAATAATCACTTTAAGTTTTAACAGTTGGAAAAAAATTTGAATAGTTATGGATCAAGAAAAGTTATCATCCCAGTCTTTATGGAATGTGAGATGTTACAAGCAGTTCAAGTGGCAGCATAGATTTGAACTTAGCTGCCAATGACGGTTCTGCTCCTTCTTATGGGTTGGTTCTTTTCACTCTGCTCACGCTCGTCTCTGATCAATGTTGTCGGGGGTAGCTCTTTTCCCAGAAATGTCAAGGAGAGTCTACCACGTGGGTCCTTCGTTTTAAAGCTTAGGCCACGGTTCCCTTCTTGTTCCAGAGATGGTACTTTCTGCTGGTACCACCAAAAACTATGGTAAAAGAATGGAACGAAACGCTCTTCTGAGAATGGCGTTTTCCACCCCATAGTTATGGGTTCCTACCTTCCCATACCACCATGCCAATTACTCAGACTTTACCCTCGATGAGAATTAAATTTAATCCCTCGGGATAAAACTTTCTTTACATTTAAATAGAATAGCTTTCATATTTACTTTATATTTAAATGAAAGGTTAATAATACAGATAGAGTCTGTTTACATATACATCTCCACTGATTGAAAAGTGTTCACAATATAAAATGAATATGTTTTCATGTATAATTACACTGATTGAAAAGTTTGAAACTTCCATTAACTTTAAAATGAATATTTTCACATTGACATTTACACTGGTTTAAAGCTTGAAAACTTACATTAATTTTGAAGTGAATGTGTTTAATAGGGGCATTTACACTGCTTTGAAAATGTAATTATTATAACTTAGAATGTACATCATTTCTGTCATCTTTCCCTCCCTGCTCCATAGGGAACCTGGAACTAATTTATGCTTTTAGTTCTCTTTACAAAACGACCAATAACGTAATCACCAGCCCGTGCAGTGGTGGTTCATGAATCATCATTCTATACGCTGAGGTTGCCAGCCTCAAATGACTTTGACATCTAATAGCGAGTTTCACATATTAAACTTCACATGGTAATATATATATATATATATATATATATATATATATATATATATATATATATATATATATATATATATATATATATATATATATATATATATATATATATGTTAGTTCACATGTTAGTAATAAAAAATGAAATGTAAATTACGCTAATCCTGACTCACATACTTTTGGCTCAGATGAATACAAGAGACTTGAATCGGCCTCTTACACGCGTCTGGCGTGTCGTTAATTTAATAAGTTTCCTCTCTGACTTCGTGTGGGCCTTCAGTTTCCTCAGTCCTGGTTTCCTTATTTAAAATGTTAGAGATTTCCTGGGCTATATTGTAAGTCCTGATAAATACTCCAATAAAAGGTGTCCAGAATGCTGAATTCTAATTTTTCACTGTAGCAGTCTGGTGTCTTGGCGAGCGATTTTTCAAGTGAAGTAGCTTGAGAAAATGATCAGATTATATTCCCTGCCTTCCCACGCCTTCCTTTGTTATGAGCTATCAAAAAACTCCAATCATATTCAAACAGGTCGGGTTATGGGGTAGTTTCAAAATATTCCGACATCGGATAATTTTGAACGTAAGGCAGAGGTCAACTCTCCCATATATGGTAATAAGATGTCCGATGCCCTTGTGTACAAACTTACATCGGTTAACTCATTACAACAGCGTGTTCAAATTGTAACCATCATTACTTTATCAGAAAGTACTCTTGTCATAACAAGTAAGACCGGAAACGCTTATGTTATAAGTCTCCGCCTTGTACACGAGATCTTGTGCTAATCTTAGCCAAGCTGTGCCACTCCCTTGCGAGTGCGAGTAATTATCTCAGCAAATCTGGGTAGCGTCAAGCAAATGTGATTATTATCAATCTACAGGGAGTGTCAAGCTATTCGACAACACTCAAATATCTGCTACTTAGCAGGAAAAAAAAAAAAAACAAAGAAAGAAAGAAAAGTGCGACAATTGAGAGCACATAATAAAAAATCAGTACCACAAATGTACCGATACTGTCGGAGTGAAACAAAGATCGATAGGGCCGCCCCGTTTTGTCACACTGGTCTTGCGTCTGCAAGCAGAACGACAAAGTTCCCGACAAAATTTAGATCGTTGAGCTGGTTTGTCAGAATTCACTATATATTCCACGTCTGGTGGTTGATGTTGTTTTCACAGTGTCTTTTGTTTTTGTTTACATCCACAGTGTATATTCTAGTGTCAATCAATGTTATTTAGTTTTACCTGACAAAGTTTTCTCTGCATTGATAGCGCAAACGTGCCATAAATGTATAATGTAAATACCTGCATGTTTATAGTTCAAAATGATTCCAACTTATTTAACTATTTCAGTCCACTTTGGAACTTGGCCGCTGGCAGATATTTAACCATTTTAGTTCATCATTTATGCAGCCCCACTAGCTACGTTTGCGAGCGGTTCACAGCGGACGATTCCACTTCAGTACAGGTATATGTCAGAGAGTAAGATGGAGATATAGTGTGACGAGGATCGACACGGTCTGATGCAAGTAAGTGTAACGTCATGTGGAAGAACTGAATTATAACTTGTTCGTACTGAGCTTGCGGACGCACGTGGAATGACTAAAGAACTAATTCTAATTCATATTTTAATGGAAAAAACTCAATAGAAATATTTTAAAAATGTAATAGTAACAAATAAATGTTAGCGTGCATGTTGTCGTGAAATTCTAAATCCACATATATAAATTAAAAAATAAATGTAAAGCCTAACAAATAAATTCTATAAAAGGAAGAAGAATGGTAAAGAACATGCTGTCACAATGACAGTACTCGAAATCCCCTTTGTTTTATGCTTCGTCTGCAAATTGTAACGTTTCCACGTTAATATTAAAGCCTATAGCAGCATACAAGCGTTTCCACAACACAATAAAACGGGTACTGCATTTCTAAGAAAAACCTTGAGATACGCAAGTTAATTAATGACCTAAATTAATCCTAACATTAATTATACTACGTTACCAAAACGAACGAACAGATGGACTAAGATGGAAAGAAGGGAGGGCTGAAGGCAGCAACGCAAGCAACACTAAACACGCGTCTCGCTATATTAATGGCACCCCTAACACGCGTGTAAGGCCACATGCACTAACTTTATTTCAGACGGACAGTGATAAAAACACTACCCTTCCCAGAGTTAGGTTTTAAAACCTGAGAAACGCTTATTGGGGAAACCTGACATTCTACTGTTTTATGTCCGAAATCCTGACATTAGTCTGACAGTACAGCAGGACAGGTGGCGGTTCTAACATAAAAAATAAAAAAACAACTACACGACTATCCTAGAAAATACATATTTTGAACGCAGCCACTTAGCTCCATTAAACTTATATATTTGGATTCCTTAAGACTTGCTGACACAGAATATGTTAAGTGTTACGCAAATAGTCCAGGAATTAATAAATTACAGGCAAAAGAAAATAATGAGGGTGTCAGACAACCTAAAAACTCGGAGTCGCTCAGTGAAAGAATTTTAAACCACCATTGTACGGAAATAGGCCACAAGTTACATTTGAATTGATTGGATGGAATGATATGTAAGGATAAACACGATTAGTCGGACTATAAATGCTATCTTTTGTTGTCAAGGGAGACGGAAGTAAGAGTACTTTTTTTCAAACGATTGGGTAGAGATGGCCTGATTGGTTAGGTCTGTTAATATAGTTAATTGATAGCGTTAGTTCGAGACCACTAGTTCAAATAAGCTTGATAAAGCAACAGTGCGTTGAAGCCAGCTCATATTTTTGCTAAATAAAAGCCTGGAACATAAGCAGATGGGAATTTGTGCCAGAATTCATTGCTAGTCAACGTATCTGTGTTTATTTCCATGAATTGTGGTAGGTTGAAATATTTGATCTCTTTTTTAATGAAAATTGAATGTACATTGATAATTTATGTCTGTATATATGTGCAGTTCAGTAGCGAACATGAGACAAGGCCTATATCTATATATATATATTGCTCCAACCTGAACAGAAGGTGTCGGAGAAAAGTAAAACTACATGGAATTACCAAATAGTACACTGACACCTACCTTATGATATGGAAGGACTTATAGCTGAAAGTGCAGAGGCGTAGTAACCATTAGGGAGGTTAATACTGGAGTAAACTGCTTCAGAAGAAGATAGCAGTTAAACTAAAGCTCTGAACTCTGTGTTTGTGATGTATTGTGCTCAGTCTAGCCAGATAGTATAAATTAGTTCTGAAGTAGGAGGTACATCCTTCTTGTTTCAGGGACTGTGGTCCTAGTTATTGAAGCCGCACCTGGTCTGAGCGTTTGCTGAATCCAGAGGCTGACAGCATACTCTTTGGTCCCTGTAGTACCCAGTGAGGTGTCTTCAGAACCAGTGAAGAAGTCTAGCAGAGGAGTCTTTGCCTGCCACCATTACGAAAGTTAAGCCCTTCGTGGCCAACAGAGCATAACAATTTGTACCCCTCCTTTTAAAATGAATTGTATTAATTAAAGAGGGGCAATTAATTGTTTTAATGTTCGGAACTGAGACCATCTCCAATACTAGTTCCAACATACACAAGCACATGCAGTCATGATGACCAATAAGAACATATCTTGAAGAACAAAACCAGTATTACCTCATCTTACCACATCACAACTCACACACATAGAATACTAATATTGTATGTCAATGCAAAGACCACATTTATATCTGTGTACATAATATTTGAAATTACATGTTATTATATTGCCTGGTTCACTGTGTAGTTGAATCAGGATCACTATTGTAGAAAAAAATCAATACATCTGTATATATCTGAAATTTATCATTGAATCTTTTAAGATAGTCTTCTAGAGTGTTGACTGTTTGTGAGTGTCACAGTGTTGTCAAGTGTGGTAGAATAATTAAATTGTTTATCTGTTTGTTGTTGTGGTGACTTACACTTCATCATTTGCATAACCCTAGACATATAACGTTGCCAACACAATATTCCAGAATAATTCTGACTGAGATATAAATATGTGGCAGTAAGTAAGGTTATCTGTAAAACACTACACATATTAGATACAGATACCTTCACAGCTGATCTCAGTCAGTACATTAAGTCCCCTATAAATATTTATATCATCCCACTTTACCACACATGTTAACGTCAAAACAACGTCCTGGGAGTTCAAACAGGCATTGTTCGTTTTAATGTGTGTTACTTTTACACGTTACACATGAAATATATTATTCCTTACACGCTTACCTCCATTATCTCACATCAAAACCATGAACAGACGTTGTAATAACGCAACCCTTGCCCAATTCAAGTCCACACTATACACACTCACACACATACATACACTAACACTTCCAACATATACATTTTTAATAGTTTTTTTCCAGACATAAGAATACATAAACAACTTTTTAACACTTGAAACAACCGTATCGTGACAAGTTTAATCATCACCAAATATAAACGTGTTCTACTCCTGTTGAAACCACTCGTCTGTCACGCGACATTTCAACACTTTCGCGGGTTCAATCGGAAGTGGCGCGTATTCTCGCGCACTATGATTTGTCCATTGAAAAACAAAGAGGAAGTTTAATGATGGGCTGCTAAAGCCTGAACCAATTAACCAGCCATGTTCATTGAGTGGGTGTTTATGTGAAGGAAATGAAAACAGTGTTTGTGCGTGTATGTGTGTGTGTTATGTTTGGACGATTGGTCATTGTGCACGCCATATAAGTGGAAACAAAGATTACAATGCAGGTTTGATCATTTACGGATAACTTTGATAAGGAAGAAAAGTAGCAACAAGCAATTTGTTCTCATGATTAAAGGAAGCCATATTCAAGGCGGGAATGAAGAATAGTTTAGTTTTTCTGTCCACGTTTGTCATGAAGCGTTGTGGGGAGCTGAAGTTTTAGTTCTTGAGTCAAGTGTTTTACATTGGTTGGTGTGAGCCCATGTCGATATAACAAATGTAAAGATAGTCCCGTAGGAAATTGAAATATTAGAGACTTCACCATATCAGGTTTGGCATCGAGAGGTGGGGTGACGAGTTCTCTTCCACGCTGCCTTTTTCTTCCCTAACTCAAAAGCAAAGTCAGATACAGCAAGGTGGACTGGGGCGTGACGATTTTTTTTTTTCCTTAACCAGCTGCAATTGGGCTTTCAAATCTTCGGCCCAATGACATGTCATTGCGAGGCTGGGGAGCCTGTGGACTTTTCTTCCAACCCGGTCAGGAGCTTCGCTCCTTCGCATCCACAGAGGGTTTATCTCAGGAGCCGTTCAGGTTATTCAGTCAAAATCCCGGTCGAGGACACTTTCAAATGCCCACGCCCGGGCTTGAACCTTGAACACCTGATCGGCAGCGCAATGTGGTAACCATTACACCAGCGCGGCTCCCGCGGGGGGCGTGACGATACCGCGAGAGATCAGCGCTCCAACCACTCTGTCAGTCGGGTGCTATGTTGATATCAGATTTCTGTAATATATTATCAATCTATAATATGAACCTCCTGGTGCTCTAAAATCAAATCTTTAACTATCTTTTGTTCACGGTCTGACGCAAGTAAGTGTAACGTCTTGTACAAGAACTGAATTACAACATCTAAGTACTTTGCTCGAGAACGCACCCGGAATGACTAAGAAACTAATTCTAATTCATTTTTTAATGGGAAAAAACTCAATACAAATATTAAAGACTCACCGACTCCCACACATTTTCTCTTACTCAAGCACACACATCTCACACCTGCGCTCTCACTCGCCCTCTTATAGTCACAAACACACTCTCACGTATTCTCATACAAACTCACATTCTCATACCCTCCCATATTCACAAACACACACTCACACACACAGACAACAAGCATTTAAATTGTTAAACAGAGATCCTGCGGTAAAAGGAGCAAACAACGAGAAAAGGAGAGAGAATGAGGAAGAAAAAAAAAGAAAACCTGAAAGAGTTGAAGGTAATCTTTCACTCCTGCAAACCTTCCGTTGGTTGTGATTGGTTGTCTAATTGCGTTCTGGTGTGGATCAATGTTTATTTTGTTCTTTCGGACGACCGAGGCCCCCAACTGTTTACTCTACTGGTACAGCGGAATGAATCGTTTTCATCGCGAACGTTCAATAAAGGGCCAAGAAGATCTCCCATTCCCGCTGGAGGCTAACACTCATGAAGACGTTTGGCCGGAGGCTGGGACATGAGGCATTAAGTGTATCAAGAACGAGAGAAAGATGAATATATCATCAACGGAGGAAATGGTACAGAAAATGTAGATGTATTATTTGTGGAAGGGTTATAGAGTGAAGGAATACAAAAATATATAGTGCAGGCATGGAAGAGTGAATACAAAACAGCATGGTTGATAGATGTGGATGGAATACAGACAGGAAACAACACCACTAACTGCATGAAACTTTCTCTGTTTTTAAAAATTAATTTTCGATTACATATCAGCATTTTCATTCTTTTTTTCAAACGAAAAGAAAAAAAAAATTCTTGTCCGGGGACGCCCAAAAATAACAAAAATTAATTCCCATAAAAACCGTCTTGACCCCTAGAATGTTCAATATCCAACGTCATGGTTACAAGTCGGCAGCTAGTTTTCGCGTAAAAACAAATAAATCAAGGGTAAAAAAAGGAAATCCTTGTTCTGGAAACTCAGGGTAACTGCGGGAGAGGGAGGCAGAGAAAACACACGAAGACAGGAAACATAGACAGACATGGAAAGGGATAACGAAGACATAGAAAGATCTTGAACGGATGGCACAGAACAAGAAAGCTTGACATAAATTTGTTGAAGATCTATGCTCCTTCTGGAGCTGAAAGGCCATAATGATGATGATGATCTCAATGGAAGTACTCGTGCAAACTATTAGTGAAATCACGTGACACATTAACATAAGTATCATAAATTCTGAAAACTAGAAAATACTTGAAAAAGGATAACAAGATTGAAGGGAGATGTTCACAGATAACAACAGTGATGTAAGTAGGAAGGAAGCGTCAACTGTAAGACGCACTTTGCATGCTTCTAGTTACACTTACAGAGAATCTGACTTGCATTTCACGATATATTACGTGCTATTCATTACACGCCTTTGATTTAGTTCCCCACCTTATGTTATCTTAGAAAACACACCTAGCTCCGTGCTATACATGAAACACGGGTCAAAACAAGAGGCAATAACTGTAATCTTACAAGTAATATTTTATTTTTAATTCTTTATTCCAGATACAAAATATTCTAAAAAAACGAATAAACGGAAGTTACAAGGGACATCTAAATTTGTTGACCGTTATGAAAGTTACGTGTTGAACAGACCGAGAATCTCAAGCTCGGTTATAACGTTAATGAAACATACTATTTATTTAATAACATTACAGTTAATTGTCTTTATTGTTACGTTTGATTCATGTCAATTAGCTGGGTAGGAGTAAAGAAATAAGTGTTAAGGGATAAGGAGTGACTGTACAAGCACCCTGTACATTGTGATGATTGATTAGCGAAACAATAGAAAAGCTGCCTCACACTTAGGAAAGGAAGGAAGTAAATGATCCCGTTACACGCCCATTGAGGCATATTGGGAATTTAGTGTTAGGCCAATATTTTCTTGACCATAGGCACACTATGGGTGACGTGGTCAGCATCACGCCGGCCGCTTTAACCTTCCCAGAGTTGCTCTGGTACTCAATTCATGAGGCTGAGTCTATCCTGGAGGCGTTTGCGGTATAAAAAAATTCCACCTTAACTGGGGATCGAACCATGGACCACCGAGCTAGGAAACTAGTGCACAAACCACAGCGCTACCGCGGCTCCCACCTGACGCTTAGGTAGCGTCAATAGATTTTTCTTTGCTAAAATAGAACCATTAAGAAAAGAACACGGACTGGTAATTACAACAACAACAAAAAAGTTAATCAGACATGGACACTTTTAACATTTATTATTATTGTTGCTGTTGACCACAATCAACATCATTTCACCCTGGTCAACCTTTAGGTACTCAGTTTACCCCAGCAACTGTCGAAGGGTACGAATGATAATTGTTCCTGCGGTTGCATACACGACTGATGCATGTTCTCAAACGTCCATACCTGCTATTCTTACTTCTGATGCCAAATTCCAGAAATCCTAGCTTGTTTTAACATTTAACGTTGAATCAAACTTTCTTGAATTAGCGACAACGAACAAGGGACTTTGAAAAAACACAAAAGTGGAAGAGTCTGCAGGATTACTTGCAGGGAACACTAGAATATTATATACTGATATATCGTAGTAGCTCTAGGTCGTTATTATTTGATTGAGAGTTTACTTTATCTCAATGACAGGCACAACTGTAAGGACGATTGACGTCTAGTAAACAACGATGGTGGTAACGTTTCTTACGTTTATTTACTCACAACTCACGACGAATATATGTACAGCATGAAGACGAAAAATGTTCTCTATAATGTAGCATGACGTCGCTATTTCTTTACCCTACATGGGTTTCATATCTTTCTGGAGTCATGCTAATTCATTAAATAATTCACCGGTCAGGAAGAATGATATATCACTGGATTGCAATCTTCAAACTTTTTCTCTCATTGATATCTTTACAAAGTTTCTGTTGGCTAGGATTATGACAACTGATCGAACCACCAGGGAATGATAACTTTATCCGTAAGCCACCATAGTTGTAGTAATCATTGTCTTGAAAATGGTCAGGGACAATAGTTTACACGGCCTGGATCCTATCAGCCACAGTACTTTATTTCTTAAATTCCCATGAGGCTACCAAGAATTGAAGCACCATTCTTCAATTCACATCTCTGCCAAGAATTGAAGCACCATTCTTCAATTCACATCTCTGCCAAGAAAATCTTGAGCTAAAGGTAGATATCTTTGAAGATCCTCAGTAGATACTCAGAAGTTTGGCCACTGTTGGACCATCACTGCAGAGCAAGGGGAGTAAATCCTGTGACAGGCACTCGGTTTCTTAAGATTCTGTAAAGGGTTTTGAGGCTTCTTAAGATTCTGTAAAGGGTTTTGAGGCTTCTTAAGATTCTGTAAAGGGTTTTGAGGCTTCTTAAGATTGTGTAAAGGGTTTTGAGGCTTCTTAAGATTCTGTATAGGGTTTTGAGGCTTCTTAAGATTCTGTAAAGGGTTTTGAGGCTTCTTAAGATTCTATAAAGGGTTTTGAGGCTTCTTAAGATTCTGTAAAGGGTTTTGAGGCTTCTAAAGATTGTGTAAAGGGTTTTGAGGCTTCTTAAGAAGCCGTAAAGGGGTGGAGGATCTCTAAAAGGTTAAAAAAACACAGCAGTTGAGTATTCTTGGGACGGTGCGATTTTGAATGTCAGTCTTACCAAGGGAGGATAACGGCCATGAAGTCCGCCAGGCTGATACTAAAACGTCTATGACCAATGAGGATCTTGTGGCATTATGACAGGCTTAGAGCAGTAAGAGATTTTTTGTTGCTCAGTAGCAGCTAAAGAAAGTACAGATAGATCCATAACAGATTCTGCCATAAGGAGTGTTGCGCATAGAATTTTGCTTGCACATTTTTCCAGATAGTCTAAGGTACATAACTCTTGGTAACTGAGGTTACTTTTTGACTATCGTTGTTACTTTTTCTTGTGACTTTAACTGCCGGTCTATCCTTAGATCGACGGCTGGCTGTTCTCCTTGTATGGTTAGAATATGTTAAGCTTTTCTTGGAAATGGTTCGCAACCTGAGTTGTGTTATTCCCTGTCCATATAAGGCGCGTTTTACTCAGTATCTTTCTTGGTATGTGCCCATCATCGGGTCGCTTGAGTTGAACTCTGGAGGTCTAGGCTTCTGCGCATGTCTAGGGGGAAGGGGTTTTTGGAAAGGCTTCCGTTCGGGAGAGTACCGAAGTTTTTCGTGCAGAGCAGATAGTTGTTTCAACGTCTGTGATCTCTTGTTGGGAAATGGCTATCCTCATGTGTGCTAGTTTGGTTACCGAGGATTCCCTTAATGATTCTTAACGCCTGGAGGCGTATATGTGTGTGGTGTTATTTCCGAAACAAGGTAAAGGCGCTCTTGTTATTGATATTTACAGTCTGCTAAGATTTTGACATTGTCGCTCACTATCTTCACGCATTGAGAGCCCCCTTCTATTAGGAAATTCATCCCAGGTATCTTCATACCTTAGAGTTATATGTATTCGGGTCACCCTAGGCCCAGAGAACAGTTTCTATGCTCCTGTGAACTTCGTTATGTCAGCGTTTATACCTTTACGGAGGTTAGATTTAGGAATGCCTACAAAGGTCAACCTGAATGGTACTCATAAACCCGCCATTTCCATATGGTTTGTGGTAGAATTATTTATACACCTGATCCACTAATATCAGGGTGGATTTTGTGACACAAGTAGAGTGATGATCTGAAGCTGAAGCTGTTGTAAGCTTTGATTCACAGGATTAGCTCACATTATATCTATATATATGCACGATTTGCTGATGAACTTTGTTTATGATGATTACCACGTCCTTCAGTATCTGTGACGTACCTACATGTTATTGTCAGCGCAACTTGTCATTGTGGCGTCCTAATAAATGATGGAAAAACGTCACTAGTGGTTGCAATATTAATTGACTTCCTTCGTAGTGAGTTAACATGACGTCCTGTGTGGAACTATACCTTCCTTTGTACCTGTTATGCTCCATACCTACCTCAAGCATACAGACCAGACAAGACACCCTACTTTACAGCCTTCAACATCCTTTTGGTGTCTACGGTGGAGTTTTACTCGGCTACCTCCTTGCAACAAAGTTAGACCTTCAACCACAGTCTGTAGCCAGTAGTAAAAATCCACCGCTACAGTTTTGGTGGCCATAAGCTGGTTTTGTTCTGGTATCCAGCACATACGGGGTCCCTTACCCGCTACATTCTACAATGACATACAGCAATCTATGTCATCCTTCAGCGTAGAAGTACATTTGCCAGTAAAGTGACAGTACCCGGCGTTGCTACATACATTACCGAATGTATCGATTTGCTGCTGTCAGACGGTCAAGTACCGAATGAATCGATTTGCTGCTGTCAGAAGGTCAAGTTCCGATTTGATCAAGTTGCTGTTATATGAGAAGGCCAAGTTCCGTACTGTAAGCAGAAGCTCAAGTCTATCATCATCCTAGCAGTTTTGGTGTTTCAAGTTCAGATGTTGATCATCGTTGGATCATCTATCCTCAGAATGCTGATCACTACCTGTTCTACACTGTACTGACGTTAGGATTCATATAAGTTAAGTGGCATTTTGTGTTGTGAACTGTGCCCTTATACTGTAACTGAGCCTTCTGTATTCACATCCTTGTTGTTATATGTTACATGTTTATGTTATTTGTTTATTTATATGTTTATATTTCTGCGGGCCTGGTTGGGTGGTGACTCTCATAGATAATACCACGTAATAGAGGTATCTATTGAGAGCGTGTCGTTAGGAACAGAGCAATTTCCTTAATTGGAAATTGTTAGCAATATTTATTGCTATTTACGTTTAGTTGTGACGACATGTGTTAGTGTTGTTTTCGTTATTTTTTCTCATTCTTTAGTTTTGTTTTGATTTGATTGTATTTGTAAGTCTCCCCTTCCTATTGTTTAGTTTTATACAACTTTATATTCATACACTGTGGTGTCAGGAGTTTTGTTTGATTTTTTCGCAGATATCATCACATTCTTTGTGATATTTTCTTTACTTTTTGCTGTACATTTTAGGTGACTTCTGCGAATGTTTTCGTATTGTTTTTGATCTTTGTTATTGTTTACATTGTTATAGGTTATCATTCACTACTGATGGATATGCTCATGCACTATTAGCTGTGTAGTGCACTGATGATAAATAACTGGTGAATAGTGTTATGCACTATTAGCTGTGAAGTGCACCTTTGATAAAAAATTGACTGATGATATTGTTATAAAGTTCATAATACAAGTTCTTTGCCAAAGACTTGTTTCCCACAGAGATTGGGGTAATGTGATGTGATTATACAAGTGCTTGATTTAAGACTTGTTACCATTAAGATTGAATTAAGATAGTTAATTATTTCAGGTTTTTGTGACTCATATTGTTAGACAATATGTCTACACTTGAGTACTTTATTGAGCAAGGGAAATCCCTTGGCAAGACTGGTGATATATTGGAAGAGTATGCAAATACTCAATGGACTAAAGCACTAAAGTCTGAGGAGAAAAGACAAAAGGAGGAAAATAAAATATTAGACAGAGAAGCTGAGCAAAATAAGATAGATGCTGAGAATCTGAGACTGCAGATGCAGGCAGATGAAAGAAAATTCCAGATGGAAATGGAAAAACAGAAATTGGATGCTGAGAATAAAAGATTGGACAAAGAAGCTGAAAATAAAAGACTAGAAATAGAGGCTGAAGAAAGAAGGTTACAAAGAGAAGCTGATGAGAGAAAAGCAAAAATGGAGCATGAAGAAAAACTCTTAGCTTTAGAGTTGGAGAAGTTGAAATTGATGAACATGGGTAATGCTCATGATCCCAATAAGGTGTCAGATAAGTCTAATGCTAGTACTTTTAAGATTAAACTACCAGCATTCAGTCCTTCTAGTGATGACATAACGTTCTATTTAGACAGATTTGAACGATCATGTAGAACACATAACATAGACAAATCACTATATGTTGATCAATTGTAAATATATTAAAAGGGGAAACTCTGAGTATGCTAAGCATGGTAGATGATGCTGACAAGAACAATTATGAAGTTGTCAGGGCAGCTTTGTTAAAGAAATATCAACTTAACGAAGACGGCTATCGTCTGCATTTTAAAAATATGTTGCCAGAAATTGGAGTAGAATTCTCTGAGTTTATTGCAAAAATACGTCTCACTTTTACACGTTGGGTTGAGCTGTCTAGGACACAACATACTTTTGAAGCACTAATGGACTTAATACTTAGAGACAAAGTCATGTCTTCTGTCAATGAGTCTTTTCTTGTTTTCCTTCATGAGCGTAAACCTAAAACCATAAAAGAAATGGAAGAATTCTGTTGCCAATATGTCACTTCGCACCCTCACATAACCATTAGTAACTCTAAAGTGAAAGAAGGTTTGCCAGTTGCTTCGGCAGCACCATATGGTCCAAACTTTGTTAGTAAATTCCAAGGTACTCAACAAAATTTTGATAGGAAGAGTAACCATAATTATGCTCAGAATTATGGCAAACAATCTCATGGTGATTCTTCTTCGAAGAACTGGAGACGAGCTGACAGTCCTCGTTATTGTCCTCCTAATAATTATAGACACTTTAGAAGAGGCTATAATAATAGAGGCTATTCCTCGCGGAGGCCTCAACACCAATTTAATAGATGTTCTCATCAATGTGGACATGATAATAATAACTATGGAAACTGGAGTTCAAACCAGGATAACAGTTACAATAGAGAACACAATGATAACTTCAGAGGTAATAATAGTCGCGGTAGATCTCAATATAAAAAAAGAGATATCAACAAGCAAACTCTGTACAACAAGAATCTCAGGGAGCCTGTAATCAGGTTGTTGATAATAAAAACTCTGACGCTGTCACATGTTCTGCCTTTGACTTTGGGAGAGCAAACAAATGCCCCAATGCAGTACTTTGTTTGAACCGACTACCGTAACTACTTTAAGCTGTGGTCACCCTCTTCCCGCTCTTCCTGCTGCATTTGCGCATGACGGGAGAGGTTCTCTGATCCTACATAAAGGTCTAGTAAATAATAATCCGGTCTCAGTCCTTTTTGATTCCGGATGCACCACTATTGGTGTTAGACAATCTCTTGTAGATCCATCTTGTGCTACAGGAAAAGTAATTAAATGTGTCACATTTGGCGGCACTTTAGAGAAATATCCTACTGCTGTAATTCACATTGCCACTCCTTTCTTTACGGGAGATGTGCACGCTTGTCTCTTACCTAATCCTATTGCGGACCTTATTATCGGTCGTATTCATGGAGTTAGGGAATGTACCCCACAGCAGATTGCTGCTTGGGAAGATAATAATATGCAAGCTACCAATGCGGTGGTTACAAGAGCACAAGCTCTGCAGACACCTCAAACTTCATTGCCTAGTAATAATGAAGTGCATAGCCAAGATATTCACTTGATTATTTCTCGCGACTCTTTCATAAAATTACGAGAAGAAGATCCTTCTCTAAAGAGATTCTTCATTCTAGCAAAAAAAGGTGATCCAAATCAAAATACAAATCGTAAATCTTGGATTACTGTGAAGAACGGCGTACTTGTACGTATGGTACAAGAATCGATTACGTCTGCACATTCTCAAATTCTTGTTCCTAAAAGTATGAGATTGCAAATATTGCAACATGCTCATGACTCACAATGTGCTGGACATATGGGTTTTTCCCGTACAAAGTCGAGAGTCCTTGCGGCTTTCTTTTGGCCTTTTGTGAACAGGGACATACGTATTTACTGCCGATCTTGCAAAGTATGTCAGGAGAAAAAGTCTAGAGGACCACGATATGCTGCGCCTATCCAGGCTGCTGACATCCCTATTCGGCCGTTTCAGAAAATGGCAATAGATATTATTGGCCTTTTTAAGATCAAGTCGGCCAGAGGACATCAATTTATTCTTACATGTGTCGATATGTGCACACGTTGGCCAGAGGCTATACCTCTTAAGAGCATTTCCACTGCCGATATCGCAGACGCTCGTTGGCTGATATTTTCTCGTTTGGGATTCCCCAGAGAAATATTGTCAGACCATGGCACTCAACTGATTTCTGACACTATGTCACAAGTAATGTCCACCTTACACACGTGTGTTACCGGGGCCTGAAAGGGGAGCAAAGAATAGTAACACTGCACCCTACCACGCATGTCGTAAAAGGCGACTAAGGAGGGTATGGGCATGGGGCTGTTTACCCCATCCCGTAAAAACTTCGCACAGTGGGCTGATCACCTGCTTGCCAACCAATCTGATTACGGAAACAATGATAGATTGTTTGGTCTGTTTTTGTTCCACAAAGACGCCACTAGGCGTGGTGGAAACAGCGATAGATTGATCAATTTGTTGTTGCCCTAAGACGCCACTAGGCGTACTGGCCACATACTGCTTTGCCGGTTGATGGCTAAGGATGGAAGAAGAGAAGAAGACACATTAAAAAATCTCTCAGTAGTATATATCACCCAATGTCTAATGGGTTAGTTGAGCGTTTGAATAGAACACTCAAGACTTTGCTTGGTAAGATAACTGAAGATCATCCTCAGGATTGCGACAGGGTTTTACCCGCGGCTCTCTTTGCTTATAGAGAGGTCCCTGATGAACACACAGGATTTTCTCCCTTTGAACTTGTCTTTGGCGCGCGACCGCGCGTCCCTATGTCTTTACTACACGATCTTATCACTACCGATGATATTAGCGATGACACTCAATCTTCATATGAGTATGTCATTGCTCTGAGGCAAAAGATCATCGAGGCATGCAAACTAGCAACTTCTTCATCTGAAATTGCTAAAGAAAAGGCAAGGCAGTTTGCAAATAAGAATAGATGTCTACGACAACTTTGTCCGGGTGACAAAGCATTCGTCCTACTCCCCAGTAAGGAAAATAGACTTCTTATTGCATGGAAAGGTCCGTATACAATAGTCTCAAGAATTTCCGATGTTGACTATGTTGTCGATATTGATGGAAAGCATAAAACTTTCCATATAAACATGCTTACGGAATTTCATGAACGTCCAGACTATTTGCTGCCTATTTTCCAGGCGACGGACGATTCTCCAGTACCTCATGGTCATTATTCATCCCTGTCAGTTATACAGGATGAGGAAACTACTTTCTCTGATGTCAATCTTCCTCTTCCTGTGGTTCCACTACATTCCACGGAATCTTGGAAAAACGTTACTGTTTCTCCTAATCTTTCCGCTGAGGAACATCGACAAGTCTCTTCGATGTTACAAACATTCCAGGATGTCCTCACTGACATCCCTGGACACACACATGTCATTAAACATGACATAATTCTTACTGACAATAATCCTATTAGGGTTAGACCTTATCCTATCCCTATACACTTTCAGTCACAAGTCGAAAAAGAATTAGATGAAATGATTCAATTAAAAATAATTGAACCATCGACTTCAGCATATTCTTCTTCCATGGTTATTGTCCAGAAGAAAAACAAGAACATACGCATTTGTGTGGATTATCGCAAATTGAATCAAGTAACAAAGTTCGATGCTGAACCGATGCCTTTATTAGAAGATCTACTTATTAGGCTTTCTAATTCTAAATTCTTCACTAAACTTGACTTGTCAAAAGGTTATTGGCAAGTGCCTTTAACAGATCGTGCCAAACCTCTTACTGCTTTCTCAACACCTAGGGGTTTGTTTCAATGGAATGTTATGCCTTTCGGCCTTATGAACGCCCCTGCTACTTTCGTACGCATGATGCGTCGAATTCTTTCACATCGTTCAGATGTCATTGCATACTTAGATGATATCTGTCTCTTTAGTGATTCCTGGGAAGATCACTACTTGGGTTTATACGAATTACTGTCTACTCTACGCGAGCATAATCTGGCAGCGAAACCCTCTAAAGCCTATGTCGGGTTTAGTGAAATCTCTTTCCTGGGTCATCGTGTTGGTCATGGTCTTTTGAAGACAGAAGACCACAATACTTCTAAAATACTGAACATCTCTGTGCCTAAGACGAAAAAACAAGTTCGTAGTCTCTTAGGTTTAGTTCAATTTTACGGGAGATTCATTCCGAATCTATCTTCAATTATGGCACCTCTTTCAACGCTGTTGAAGAAAGGATCGCCTAATCTGGTTCGTTGGTCTCAGGAATGCCAATGTTCATTGGACCAGATTAAAAATATATTCTCATCTCCTCCCATCTTAAGATTACCTACTATTGATAGGACTTTTGTTCTTCTAAGTGATGCTTCATCCACTGGGATCGGGGCAGCACTTATGCAGGAGTATTCAGAAACTCTGCATCCGGTAATGTATATTTCTAGAAAACTAAATGCCGCAGAGAGGAATTACTCGGTTCTAGACCGTGAATTATTGGCTATGGTTTGGTCAATTCTCAAGTTACAAAAATTCCTTCTGGGCGCACATTTCATTCTAGAAACTGACCAAAAAGCTCTTACAGCTATTCAAAGTAAGAACATGAAGAGTTCGAGATCCACTCGATATGCCATTGCTCTTCAACCTTTTCACTTCACAGTACGAGCTATCCGTGGTTCGGATAATGTGATGGCAGACATTCTGTCCAGATGCCCACATGATTCCAACTAATATTTCTATCCTATATTTCCGGATATACTGCGGATTCATGATACTTCTAGACTATAACATACATTAGTACATCTGTTCTCACTTTATGTGAATTAATGCTATTGTGCTTTGTCATTTCTTCTTCTGTTACCCTTTTCGGTATGGCAGAAGAAGGCTGAGTTGGCAATATAAGGGCCGAAAATTCACTCGGCCACAATTATTAATAACAATGTATTTTGTAATCTGTATTATAAAATCTAATGGTTGTTAAATAGAATTATATTGGTTGTATTTTCTCAGCAAGTCATTGATGTATGAGAAGATACCTTACTCCTTGTCAACCATGAAGCGTTATGAAGTGCTTACTTGCCTTTGGTACGACAGAAGATGTGTCCCTTAGTCTATGACCTGGTTCTTCATGGATCATCGACTTATTTCTTTATATATATTGTATTATAATATTATTACATGCTTCTGTAATGTACTATTATGTTTAAGATGTGTACATCTCTATAAGGCGGTATAGTAGAATAATGACACCGCTATTTTGATAATGCTTTAGTGTATTACATTTGCACATAAGATATGTATATATTTAGAGAAAGGTTTTCTCTAATGAGAGATATTCTCACCTGACACTCTATGTGTCCATTTAGCCTCATGTTAGGCGGTTTATCTATTTGTCCGCGCATCATTCGTGCGTTTTGAGCCGCTTCTAGCTTGCTCTCAGATATATTTTTTAAAAAAATGTTTCATTTCTTTTTTAATCGGGAGGATGCGGTAGTATGTTGCGCATAGAATTTTGCTTGCACATTTTTCCAGATAGTCTAAGGTACATAACTCTTGTTAACTGAGGTTACTTTTTGACTATCGTTGTTACTTTTTCTTGTGACTTTAACTGCCGGTCTATCCTTAGATCGACGGCTGGCTGTTCTCCTTGTATGGTTAGAATATGTTAAGCTTTTCTTGGAAATGGTTCGCAACCTGAGTTGTTATTCCCTGTCCATATAAGGCGCGTTTTACTCAGTATCTTTCTTGGTATGTGCCCATCAATGGGTCGCTTGAGTTGAACTCTGGAGGTCTAGGCTTCTGCGCATGTCTAGAGGGAAGGGGTTTTTGGAAAGGCTTCCGTTCGGGAGAGTACCGAAGTTTTTCGTGCAGAGCAGATAATTGTTTCAACGTCTGTGATCTGTTGTTGGGAAATAGCTATCCTCATGTGTGCTAGTTTGGTTACCGAGGATTCCCTTAATGATTCTTAACGCCTGGAGGCGTATATGTGTGTGGTGTTATTTCCGAAACAAGGTAAAGGCGCTCTTGTTATTGATATTTACAGTCTGCTAAGATTTTGACATTGTCGCTCACTATCTTCACGCATTGAGAGCCCCCTTCTATTAGGAAATTCATCCCAGGTATCTTCATACCTTAGAGTTATATGTATTCGGGTCACCCTAGGCCCAGAGAACAGTTTCTATGCTCCTGTGAACTTCGTTATGTCAGCGTTTATACCTTTACGGAGGTTAGATTTAGGAATGCCTACAAAGGTCAACCTGAACGGTACTCATAAACCCGCCATTTCCATATGGTTTGTGGTAGAATTATTTATACACCTGATCCACTAATATCAGGGTGGATTTTGTGACACTAGTAGAGTGATGATCTGAAGCTGAAGCTGTTGTAAGCTTTGATTCACAGGATTAGCTCACATTATATCTATATATATGCACGATTTGCTGATGAACTTTGTTTATGATGATTACCACGTCCTTCAGTATCTGTGACGTACCTACATGTTATTGTCAGCGCACCTTGTCATTGTGGCGTCCTAATAAATGATGGAAAAACGTCACTAGTGGTTGCAATATTAATTGACTTCCTTCGTCGTGAGTTAACATGACGTCCTGTGTGGAACTATACCTTCCTTTGTACCTGTTATGCTCCATACCTACCTCAAGCATACAGACCAGACAAGACACCCTACTTTACAGCCTTCAACATCCTTTTGGTGTCTACGGTGGTGCTTTACTCGGCTACCTCCTTGCAACAAAGTTAGACCTTCAACCACAGTCTGTAGCCAGTAGTAAAAATCCACCGCTACAAGGAGTTACATGTTAGAGACTTCACATATACCAGGTCTCAGAATTTTTTTAATGTGGAGTGACCAGGTCATTTTCATTACTGCTTTTACCTTCACTTACTCAAAAGAACAGAGTCAGGTACCCCATTATTTCAGATTGGTAGACTGAACACGAACTGGTTATAGAACCAAGTCTATTTGCCTAGTGAAGCTAGTGTCACCGTAGGGTTTGCCCAAGCATTGTTTATGCTTCTGGCAAGGTTATATGAACGCTTAAAGTATGTTACCGTAGGGTTTGCCCAAGCATTGTTTATGCTTCTGGCAAGGTTATATGAACGCTTAAAGTATGTCACCGTAGGGTTTGCCCAGGCATTATAAATACATTGCCAAGGTTGGGTGAACGTTTAAAACAGTTCATGAGGAAGAAAATAGAGTGAGGATTAAAAATAACAGACAACGGTTCACTCACTTCGCTTCCGTTAGTAAAACGTGAGTATTTTTCTGGTGAGTAGTAAATAAAGCTCGACCAATAGTTTGAGCTGGAAAACAGATTAGGGAACGAATCAGAGGTAGTGAAAGAAACGCACCAGGTAACAATGACTAGAGGTCAGAAAGGTGTGCGGGTTTCTGAAGGGCAGTCGGGTTTCAGAAGTTGAAGAAGCAAGAAGTGCTTTTGGCGGTTGCCACCAGTTTTAACAGATTCTGTGGTTGTACAGATAAGTTCAGAAGTTATACAGAAAATGCATAAGCTGTAGAGATAACTCAGAAGATTAAAGGATTCTGTGGTTAGACAGAAATAGCATAAGTTTTAGAAGGTTCAGAGGATGTGATAGCTTTAGTAAGTAACTATACCAGATAACTAAGAAGTTTCGTATAGACAGAGTAGAAGATGATTAAGAAAGTTCTTATAGTCACAGTAGAGAGTGCTATATGCATGTGAAACATGGACTGTATACAGGCGCCACGTAAAGAAGCAAAACCACTTCCATACAGTCTGTCTCAGGAAGATAATGAACATCAAATGGCAAGACAAGATCCCGGATACCGCCGTTCTTGACAGAGCTGGTATCCCTAGTATTGATACTATTCTGATGCAGTCACAAATTCGCTGGGCAGGTCATGTAGTCCGCATGCCAGACCATCGACTGCCAAAGATACTCTTTTATGGTGAGATGCAGAAGGGTAAACGCTCCCATGGTGGCCAAAAGAAGCGCTTCAAAGACACGTTAAAGACGTCATTGAAAACCTTTGACATAAACCCAGACACATGGGAAGCTGGTGCGCAAGACCGAACTGCTTGGCGCACATCTCTTCGTAAAGGTGCAGCAGCATGCGAATCATCCAGAAGAGCAGCAGCGGAACAGCGGAGACAAGCTAGAAAGGACCGTGAAATAAAACCTTCACATGAAGCAAACATTCCCTGCCCACACTGTCCAAGATCTTTCCAGGCCCGCATCGGGCTCTTCAGTCACCTTCGTACCCATAGACTAACCTAACATATTCTTAAATAATTGGATGAACAGAGTGGTCTTCATCACCCGTGATGGACGAACAACCAACCATTTCGGGAGAGATTCAGGGAATTGCCTGTAAGTATGGTTTTGAACTTATCATTCATATTGATGAAAAATTGCAGGAGAAGTAAATCAGAAATCCCAAGTCGACATGTCAAATAAACTGTATGACTTTGTTGACTAAGCAACCTAGAGAAGAGAGGTATTTGAATGATACATTGATGGTCAAGCTTGGTACTGTTATATACGAATTATTATTATTATTATTATTATTCCTTTGACCGCCGACCGACTAAGCAGTCTTCGGCCATAACACCTTGCGGCGTCATTAGGGCAACAAGAAATCGTCGACTTCTTTAAGAACTACCTGCATGCTCTTGCATGTAAGTATGGAGTATAGAAGACTTGTTACATGTTGTGGTGGATTTGATGTTAAAAAATGTTGTTATGTACTCTTAGTATACTGAATGAGGTCAGCTGTGAAGGTCCCTGAATATAACAAATATTATGGTAAGTTTACAGGGTACCTTTCTGCTACCACCCCTATGATCTCATTCAGAATTATTCTTTGACTAAAATGTATGATGACTACGTTTGGTGCCTAGGGTTATGAATATGTAGTGTAATGTTGCATTAACCAACTAAACATACAAACAATTATTTTATTATCCAACACAACACAACAGTACTTCGACAATCACATACAAACTACACTTTAAAAGACTATCTTTAGTAAGTCGGTGGTTGAATTTTGGGTAAAAGTTAAATTTTTTACAATTTATTGTCCTGGTTCTAGTTTGTTTTGAATCAGGACTGACAATCAAAAGTGAAATCAAAAGAATTATTTACATCAATTAATTAACACCATGGATCTTCTGTCCATAATACAAATGTTATTATATTATAAGTGTGTAGATGTAGTTTTCTAACTTAGGTTAATACTGGTATATAATGGTAGGTTGTTGGTTAACATCACGCACTATTGTTTGTTTTCTTTTCATTTGACACTGGTGGAATTTTTTATTAATATTCAGAGTCTTTATGTTAAATTAGAGGTTGAGCTTCCTGGTGCCGAACAGGCACTTATCTTCGAAGGATAACACCAGTAGATCTGTTCGTAGGCTCGCTGGACAATCTGTTTCCCTTCTTGAAAGGCAATGGCATCCAGCATGTGCCCGAAATATGCAAACAGTGTCAGGAATCGAACAGTTTCCACGAGCCTGGTACTACATTAATGTCAGTACCAAAAAACCCTGAAATAAGAAGGTTATGCGTCCTTCTTTATAACAAGTATACAATAATATTCCACAATTAATTACAGGCACATTACAAACAAACAAATAGGTTCAGCTCTTTATGACAACCTATGTTACCATTATATTTTTAGGTGACAATGTATACCAGTATTCCTCTCCCCTAATGGTTACAACGCCTCTGCAATTCCAGCAGTAATCTTTTTCCATACCATAGGATAGGTGTTATGCTCCTTGATGACAATCATATATAATCTTGTAGTACTACACCTCTCTGATAGTATATCATCTTCTTCTTCTTCCGTCCTTAGCCAACGACCGGCAAAGCAGTCAGTGGCCATTACGCCTAGTGGCGTCTTAAGGGCAACAGCGAATAGATTTTCTTTGCCGTTGTTCCCATCACTCCTAATGGCGTCTTTAGGGCAACGACAAATCAATCCGTTTGCCGTTGTTTCCGTAATCAAAGTGACTGGCAAACGGGTGATCAGCCCGTTGACAATAGTATATCATATGATGGATCAATCTCTAGGCTCTGCCTAAATCTGCCATGGACCCACTTACTTACAGTCGTATTGCAGTATCTCACATTCAAACTTTATTTTAAAATAAAAGGTTAATACAATCAATCTTACCACAAATTTCAATGAAATATACACAAGCGAACGATGACTGGCAAACAATTTATGGCACACTTTAGATCTGCCTTGTCCAGACTGCTATCTATAAGTTTGAAAAGCACCAGCCTGCTCTCATCGCTCCTTGTTCATCAGAAACTTTTCTCAAAATGGCAACGAGCAGTCTACGTTTCCGATAATATATAATGTATGGGCCAATGGGACCATGAACTCTTTTATTTTGAATCAAACTTTAAAAAAACAAACTCTCAAACTACTATGTTTACTACTGCAAATATATTTTTAGTTTTAGGTCAACCAATCCTATCGCGCCTTCCTTTAAACTACCGCCAATCAAATTACAGGTACCTTTTAGTCCTCATTTCCCCAAAAGCTTTTTTCAAAACATGCTATGAAAAAAATAAGCAGGCATGATTTTTGTTTTCGTCAGTCCGTCTTACAATACATAGTATTTTTGCCAATATCTTGGTTATTTATTGTACTAGTGCTTAACTGACACCATATTATTGCTCAGGAAATCATAAGGCATCCGAATATATAATTTTTATGGCCCTATGTATTATGGTTCATAATTCCATATTTTTTTCTATGTTAGTCGATCAAATCTAGAAACTGCCACCTGTTCAATTCGTCCTACAACTATTTTCAAACTAAAAACGAGAATCGTCCGTAGTCCGTTAGAATTACGTCATTTTTTATATGAGCTAAGGCTGTCTGCGTGACCAAATTGACGAACATTTTTTAGTTTTTGTATCGTAATTTGAAAACCGCCCAAGGCTATGTCGCTCGAGTTGGCTTTTTGAAATCAACGCGAGACGGCATACCCTAGGTTCTGTCTTTCCATTCCCTCCCCTCCTTTTCTTTTATTCTATCACTCTGTCGTCTTGAACTTGCAAAAGTGTTACATTTAATCTCAAGGACGAATTTGAAAAGACAGTACCCTTCATTCGGCTATTAGGCTTATCAAAACCCGCATACCGGCTGGCGTGGGAAAGAAGACGCTGGACTCAAATTTTATTTTCTATCTTATTTTTGACTTATGCACTATAATATTATTTAATTTAGCTATTGTATTTAGAATATCGTCACACATCTCCCCACTTTAGAACAGACTCCCTAATGTCAATTCATAATTCGAAATACACATAGATAAACTTAAATCATTATGCCTGATAACTACTCGGATTTTCGTCGTACGGGTGTCTACTTAAAAAATCTGCACCTACGTTTTTCGACCCGGGGATATATTCTATGATGAATTGGTATGGCTGTAAGAGCAAGGACCAACGTAATAATCTAGTATTTTCATGCTTTGATTGCGACAGAAATACGAGGGTTTTATTATCTGTTTGGACCTTGAATGATCTCCCATAGAGATAGATCTGGAACTTTTTTATAGCCCATATCAAAGCCAGACATTCCTTTTCACTAGTTGAATATTTTTGTTCCGTTGTGTTCAACTTACGGCTAGCATAAGCAACTGGGGTTAGTTCCTCTTCAAGTGAATTGGACCTTTGCAATAGGGCTGCCCCTAATCCGATGGTGCTAGCGTCCGTTCTCACAACAAATTCTTGAGTTAAGTCAGGGAATTTTAATATAGGCTTGCTTGTGAGTTTTTCTTTTAACTCTTGATAGGCCGATTCACACTGAGCGGACCAAGTAATTTTATCAGGATTTCCCTTGCGCGTTAAATCCGTCAGTGGTGCACATATCGAGTTACAATTTTTTATATACTTCTGGTAAAAACCACACAACGAGACAAAAGATCTCACATCTTTTTTTGTCTGTGGCCTCGGAGCTTTCTGCAATTTCTCCAATTTCTTGGGGTCAGGGGTCATGCTTCCCTGATATACTGTGTCCCCCAAGAATTCCAGCTCTTCACATCCAATTCAACATTTGGTCGGTCTAGCCGTCAAGTTTGCCTCCCTGAGTCTATCCAACAAAATATTCAGAGAGTTAATGTGTTCCTCAAATGTTTCTGTAGCAATGAGAATATCATCCATGAAATTCGTGATACATGGATTATTCAGGGGATCCAACAATTTTCGCATCATCCTAGAAAACACAATCGGAGCATTTTTTAACCCAAACGGCAGCATGTTGAATTCATAATGCCCTTCCGAGGTGCTAAAGGCTAAATACGGTCGAACCTCAGGTTTTACGGGAATCTGATAATAGCCTTTACTCAGATCCACCTTAGAGAAATATTTGGCTTTGTTCAGCCTAGCAAACAGCTGATTTGTATCAGGTAATGGATCCACCTGAACTTCTGTGACAGCATTCAGTTTCCTGTAATCTATAAACAGTCTGTGTCCCCCAGAGGGTTTCCTCAACAGAACCACACTAGAACTATACGAAGATTCACTGTGTGAAATAATTCCTTCTTTCAACAAATAATCTATCTCCTCCTTCAAAGCTTTTTCTTTAGCGAAGGGAACAGAATAGGCTCTCATACAGATTGGTGTTGGGTCTATAAGTTTCATATCATATTCCAACAAATTCGTATGCCCCGGTTTGTCCGTTAACACATCTGTATGATCATCCAGAACCTTTTGAACTCTCTCCCTCTGATTTTTCGTTAAGTGTTTACTGATTTTTACCTGTGCGGCTGTCTCACAGGGATGTAGGGGATATTCATGAGAGATGAGTGGTTCGTTTTTCATTCCCGTTGCGATAGACAAGGTTAGTAAGTGTGTCTCGTCCTGATTTTCTCTTTCCAGATATTTCTTCAGGAGATTCACATGATAGATTTTCTCTTTCCCCTTCTTATCTATCTTATAATTTGTTCTAGACACCTTCTCTAGAACTGTATATGGACCTTGCCATCCAATTTGCAACTTGTTACTACTACCGAGTAATAGAAGGAGCACCTTCTCTCCCACGGCTAAGTCTCTATCCTTTGCTTTCTTATTATAATAGGCAGCATGTTTTTTTCTGGCTTGTCTCAAATTATCATTAGTAAGTTTCCAGCCAGTTTTAAGACGAGTGGTCAGCTCGTTCACATATTGATATGATGAGGTAATATTTTCTTCTACCTTATCATCAGTCCACGTCCTTAACAAGGCTTCCAATGGACCTTTTATTGGCCTCCCGAATAACAGGGTTGCCGGTGCCATTCCGGTTGAACTATGGAGTACCTCCCGATAAGCAAACAGGGCGGCGTGAAGGTACTGGTCCCATGTATCTGGTTTTTCATGTGCCAACTTTCTAAGGATCGAAATGAGTGTCCCGTTAAATCTTTCTACTTGGCAATTTCCTTGTGGATGGTACGGGCTACAATGAAAGTGTTTGGATTGAAAGATCCTGAAAACGTCTTCCGTTATTTTCCCCTTGAACTGTGAGCCATTATCAGTCAAGATTTGGTTGGGAAAGCCTAACATTGTGAAGATTGTGAGTAATGCCTCTGCCACATGCTTCGAATCGATTGACGACAGGGCTACTGTCTCTCCCCACATCAAACAAGTGTCCACCGGAGTCAGAATGTAACTGTTCCTCCTCTTGGTCCGAGTGAGAGGTCCCACAATGTCCACTGCAACTCTCTCAAAAGGTGTTCCCTGTTGCGCACATATTCTTTTGTGTGTTAGTATGTGACGCACAGATTACTGTTAGTAGGCATACGAATGTATAGTATAACTATTTGTCTGATGAAGGGTATTTGAGAATCAATGATTCTTGGTCTAAGGGACAGAACCCTGATTGATCGATGTTGTATTCGGTTCTATGGGTTATCTGTTCTTGTGTCACAATCTGGCGTATGAATAATAGATTTACGTCATTTTTCGTCTGGTATGGCCAGAAACAGATTGGTCTTGCTTAAAATGTTTATGGCTCGAATTTATATTTATTTCTTGTCTATTTAAGGTGATTCGGTCTTATATCTTTATATCTTTGTATTTCTATGTCGGACTATTTTGTGAGCTGAACTCTGGGGGTGAAAGGCTTTTCTGCGCATGCGTCGATTCTGTGTGTGGACAGAGAAGGCTGTCATGTCGTGGCTGCTATGGCTGGTCGATTGGAAAGTTTGATGTGATCTCTGTGATTTATTCTTGGAAGGAGATTGTTTCTCTGCATGATGGTATTATCAGAGATTCTCCTAATGTCCATTATTAACGCCTAGGAATGGCGTGCGTTATTCGCTTGTGTGTGTGTTTTCCTAAAGCCAGGTAAAACCACAACCTTTTGCTGAACTTTTTTGCTAAGCCTAGATAAGAGACGTATTATCGTACATCTAGGATTGTTGACTACAGATGAAGTTGTTGTTGTTGTTGTTGTTGTTGTTATTGATCCAGCGGCACTTGGGCTCTCGCCCTTCGGCCCAATGCCATGTAGTGATATCTGCATGTTTTCGCAAGTTGTTCTGTATCTCCGTACAAGGTGTTCCACTTATCTGGTCTGGGAGGAAGAAGCATTTTTCTAACATCATCGAGTGCTGGGCACTCAAAGAGGTGGTGGTCAACAGTTTCATGGTGGTAGTTACATAGCTGGCACCCTGGAGGGTGTTGTGGTTGGATTCTGTTCAAGTGGTTGTTGAGTGGTATATGTTGTGTTCTGAGTCGAAAAATGGTGCTTTGGTCTCTCCTTGTGAGATGGTTGATGTTGTCGTTAGGATCAGGACCAGCCATATGTCTGTAAACTTCTCTTCCAGTGTTTCCCATGGCCCATCTGTTCAGCCAAGTTTCTTTGTTTATTGTTCGTATGAGTGTTTTGGCTGTTTGGAGAGTTGTTGCTGTGAGTGGTTGTTCTTGTTTTGTTCCTTTCTTTGCCAATCTTTCTGCTCTGTCATTACCTGGTGTTTTTGAGTGGCCAGGGATCCACTGCATAACTATTCTGATGCCATAGGAAGTGATAAGCTGGTCAGCGTCCTGGATTAGTTTGGCTAATTCAGTTTTACAATGTCCACTGCCTTCCAGAGCTTGTAGGGCAGACAATGAGTCAGTAAAAATGACAATGTTTTGAGCGTTTGAGGGAAAGGCATCAAATACAGTCTTCAGATGGTATACAGCTGTTTCCAGTGCAATGGTTTCAGCTTCATAGTTGGAGCAAAACTCCCCGCATGCATCAAACAGCTCGTCGGAGGATCCGTCTGGATAACATATGTAAACTCCGTAACCTGCTTTGATGGTGGCCTTAAATGCAGATCCGTCAGTATAGACGTGTATCCATTCTTCAGGGTAGGCATCAATGGTTCTTTGTGATGCACTCATCAGACTGACTGGGTCGGCCTGTTTGGTTGTTCCATCTACTAATTTCATCTGTACTTCTGGTGTTTTTAAGTGGGTATGTGGTGGTAAATTCCTTACTACTTTCTGTATTTCTTGTCTTCTTTCTGGGAGGTGGTATCCATCTTGTATTTCATGGACATGGTACAAGACTGACTTGTGCTTTATTCTTTGCTTGTGTGCCCAGTTTTCTACAAGGTGCCTGTTAGGGTGGTTTCGGTTCATTCTCTTACATCTTTCATAAACTTCTAAAGCAGCTTTATCTCTCCGTAAACTGGGGGGGTTCCATATTTGTGTGTATTTCACATGCAGCAGTTGGCGTTGATCTCATAGCTCCACTGATTAGCCGAAGGGCATTGCTTTGCACTCTGTCGAGAGACTCCAGGTTTGTCTTGGAGCGAGTAGTAAGCAATGAGTTATTATATTCTATCACAGAACGGACATAGCCAAGGTACAAGCCTCTCAGAGTATCCTTGTCTGATCCCCATGTAGTGCCAGCAAGCCTCTTCAATAGTTGTAATCGCCTCAGGGCTTTGTTCTTTATATTCTCAATATGGTTCTTGAGGTTGAGCTGCCGATCAAGTGTGACTCCAAGATATGTGGGATGTTCTTCTTTTGTCACTTGTTGTTTGTCTAGCCACAGACTGATATTCTTCTTGGCTACTTTATGGCTTTTGGTGAAGATAGTGTACACAGTCTTTGTATAGTTGACCTTTAATTTCCATGTTTTGCAGTACTCATGTAGTCTTCTAAGGTCTCCGTTTAGTCTTTGAGCTCCGCTTTCTAGATTCTCATGACTCTGCCATATCACCAGGTCATCAGCGTACAGAGCTTTTTCAGCTTTGATCTGGTCTGCTAAGTCATTGATGTAGATGAGAAATAGAGTGCAGCTCAATGAGGAGCCTTGTGGTAAGCCCTCCTCTAAGACTTCTTTAGATGAGATTGCATTGTTAATCTTTGTCTGTATTGTTCGATCAACCAAAAAATATTTTATCCAGTTGTATAACCTGCCATGTATTCCCATGCCAATCATCTTCATCAGGAGGCCTTTTCTCCATACGCGGTCATAGGCCTGCTGGAGGTCGAAGAAGATGGCCACAGTATGTTTCTTACTCTGGAAGCCGTCATGAATTCTCTGCGTCAAACGGAAAAGCTGGTCTTCTGTGCAGCTGCTCGTTCTGAAGCCTGCCTGTTCATGACATAGAATACTGGAGCTCTCAAGGAACCAATAGAGACGTGTGTTTATCATTCTTTCAGCAATTTTCCCCAGGCATGATGTTAAAGATATCGGACGGTAGCTTTTGGGTTCATCTGGGGGTTTGTTGGTTTTTAAAATGGGGACAATATGTGCATTCCTCCAGGCTTTTGGAAGTTTGCCTGATCTCCATGTCTTATTGATCAGCTTGAGGATTGCTTCTCTCCCAGATGAGCCCAGGTGGAGTAGCATTTCATTGTGGATCTTGTCCGGCCCTGGGGACTTTCTAGGTTTTAATTTCTTCAGGGCTTGCTCTAACTCCTTCATGCTGAAATCTTCTTCGAATAGGGAAGCATTGACCGTTGAGGTTTTCTCTTGTTTCCTTAACTGGTGTAGTTGTTTCCTGTCCAGCTCTGTGAGTTTACCTGCTCTATTCACATTGGCAAAGTAACGGTTGAAGTGTTCTGCTTTCTTTTGGTCTTCAGCGATTGTCTTCCTTCCATCTATCACTGGCTTTGGATTCATCCTTCTACTTTCTCCAGAAAGATTATTAACTAGTGCCCATGCTTTATTTCCATTCTGTCTGAGATCTAAGTTGGAGCACGTTTCTGTCCATTTATCTTTTTTGGCCTTCTTGACTGTAAGTTTTACTCTGGCACATGCCTTAATTGTACAGAATCTTTGCCTCTTGTGAACGTGTGGTCTCAAGTGTTGTTCTGGCTTTGTTTCTTTCAGATATAGTAGTTTGTATTTCTTTGTTCCAGAATGGTTTATATAGCTTCTGGCTGCCCCTTGGGATGGACTGCGCTGCTGCATTCAAGATTGATTTTGTTAGTTCTTCACTGAATGTTTCGACACAGTTGGTATCAATGTTTTCTAGGAGGCAATCCAATGTTTCCTGGAATCGTCTCCAATTTGCTTTTCGAAAATTCCAGCGAGTTCTCTGCTTGGAACATGCTTTACTAGGGGTTCCTATAGTGGAGAGGATTGGTTTGTGATCACTTCCAATGTCATCCAGAACCTGAGAATGACTAAAATCTATCAAATCAGATGAGCAGATGGTCAAGTCAGGTCGGCTGAGAGAGAGGTGGGCCCTGTGCAGCAAAGTTGGTGGGGACTCTGTATCCTGTAATACTGTCAGGTTAGTTGTTTCACAGGTCTCTTCAATGTACTTTCCTGTGTTGTTGTAATCAGGGTAACCCCAACGGGGTGAGTGTCCGTTGAAGTCCCCTACAAGAAGGGTTTTGTGATACTGTGTCTTGTATAGTTCTGGTATGATGCATGTTGTCTGAGGTGGGCTGTACACATTTTATATAGTATATTTGCCTCCATTGTGCTAGATATTGACTTTTTGTACATCTGTGGGATGGGCTGTTGTTAGCTGAGTGACATCTCCTTGTATGTCATTTCTGATGTAGGTTACTATGCCACGGCAACCAATGCACTTACAGGCGTAACTAGTGTATCCGGACAGGTGCAGGTCAAAATCTTTGTGTAAAGTTTCTTGTAGAGCAGCCACATGTACCCTGTGAAGATGTCGGGTTATTTAACAGCACTAGATCACTTGATGTATCCAGCCTGATTGATAGCAGAAATATATAGAAGCCCAATGAGGACATTTACGTATGAATTACGAAGTAATTCTATTTCATAATTTTCATCCTGGGTAAGCGAAGCTCACGGAGGAGAGCCATTTTGGATTCCCGCCATTGTAAGCGGATCATGGTCGGAGAACAGAAAAGGTCTTATTATCTGACGATGGTACAGAGATCTACATATTATGATAACCCACTGCTGTGGTTTGATATTGTTGCTATAAACTTTTGATGAATTTACGGCTTAAGAAACTTAGCCAAGAGAAGGTTCTGACAGTGAACCATTGTTGATGTTTATGTATCCACCTTTACTGACGCGATTAGTCAGTTGGAGCATGAAACGATAGATAACCAGAATATTGAGTGTTTGCCTACTATCGTTGCATTATATTGACACGCCACATAAATGCACATCTGATATTGTCACCCATTTTTCAAGTATACGATGATTTGTGTGCCAACCTGTTCAAATGACTGTACTCGTGATGTCGAAGTGTACGTCCATTATTAAATGTATGAAACTACGCCAGTAGTCTGCCCTTTATTGACTTCTGCTTTAATTGAGTGAGTGACTTGTCAACTCAAAAGAACTATACACACATTCGCGTACTTTACATCTACATTCTCACTCGATGTCAGCACTGTGTCGGAACGAGTTGACCTTCTATCTACGTGTCCAGTATGACCCTATGAAAGCAGGAACATCACAACAAAGAAATGCCTTTACCAATGTGATGGCCTCAAAAGCTACTTATCAATGTGGTAGGCCAGATTTCTGGGTCTAACCTGCACAGTGGACATTGCCAGAAGTCAGCTACTGATACCAGATCGTTTCTTGTGGCCGCATACGACGCACATACACACCAGCAGTACAAGTTTACAGTCGATGTCAGCTAGTCAGCAGTTTTGTTACGTGACCTGACCTGTCAAAGCAGAGGCAGTAACTAGGTCAGCGCTTGTTGACATTTGTGTTAGAACAGACACCAGGGCACAGCAGGGTATTAACTGTGTTAGCGAGAAGTGCATATATTTCAACGGTGGATCTTCTGGTGTGCTGCTCAAAATTGAACTTTGTAATAGTTTAGGCCAGAATTAATTATTTATTAAAGTGGCAATTCATTAGTTAATGGTAATTAGAAACTGTACCATTAATTCTAAAACTGAGCCTTCTTTACAACACATCATATTGTCATGCTATTTCTTCTTTAAGTATTTATGATTACATTATATGACATATATATATTTATGTTTAAGTGTTACATGTTATAGTGTTGTGTATATGTTGTGGTCGGTTGGGTAAGGTGGCTGATATAAGATTTCCCACGTAATAGAGGGCTTATATTAGTGTTCTGTAGGCGCGAATTTTCTTAACTGGAAATTTGCTAGCGACAATTTGTTGCTATTGTTGTTAGTTGTGACGACATGTTGTTTTTTCTTCGTTGTTTTTGTAATATTTTGCTGTTCTTTAGTTTTGTGTTTGATTTGTTTGTACCTGTAGGTCTACCCTTTCCTTTTATTTTAGTTCTATACAACTTTATATTTATACACTGTGACGTCATTTGTGTTGTTTATTTCCTCGCGGTTGTCATCACAGGTTCTGTGATCATTTTCTTCAGTTTTCCTATTTAACTTATTTGATTTCTGCGAATGTTTCCATGTTGTTTTTTGATTGTCCCTTGTTTATGTTGCTGGTTGACATACGCTAGATAAGGTATATTTGATCATACACCACTAGCTGTGTAGTACACTTGTAGTATAGAATAAACTTGTAGTTTATTACTATTATTATTATTATTATACAAGTGAGTATACAAGACCGTATTAAAGGCTTGTCTCCCACAGAGATTGGGATAAAGGGAGCTGATTATTCAAGTTTATTAAAACTTGCTCTCATTTACTTTGAAATAAATTTTATTGACTTTTTCAGGTAACTAGTCACATATTGTTAAACATTATGTCGACTTTAGATTACTTTATTGAGATAGGGAAATCACTAGGCAAGTCTGGTAAAGAATTGGAAGAATACTCGTCTGCTCAATGGGCCATAGCATTGAAGTCAGAAGAAAAGAAACAAAAAGAGGAAAATAAATTGAAAGCAGAAGCTGAACAAAAGAAAATAGATGCTGAGAATTTAAGGTTGCAAATTCAAGCAGAGGAAAGAAAACTTCAAGCAGAGGAAAGAAAACTTCAAGCGGAGGAAAGAAAACTTCAGGCTGAAGAAAAAAGATTAGATAGAGAAGCTGAAGGAAAAAGACTTAAGGCTGATGCTGAAAATAAAAGATTAGAAGCTGAGGCTCAAGAAAAAAAATTACAAAAAGAAGCTGAAGCCGAGGAGAGAAAGGCAAAAAGGGAACATGAGGAAAAACTATTAGCATTTGAGTTAGAAAAATTGAAATTGACAAACATGGGTAATGTTAATCAGTCATCTGGTGGTAATGGTAAACCTTTTGTTTACAAGATCAAGCTACCAGCATTTAATCCATCCAGTGACGATATAACAGTTTGGCTAGATAGGTTTGAACGTTCTTGTCGAAATCATAATGTGGATAGATCGCAATATATTATCAGTTATCAGAGATACTGAAAGGTGACACTCTGCACATCCGGCCATAGTTATTAGCAATGCTAAGGTTAAGGAAAGTATGCCAGTTGCTTCAGCAACACCATACAACCCTAATTACTCACACAAATTTCAAGGACCACAAAACAGGTTTGATAAAAAGAGTAACTCGAATAATTATCAAAATCAAGGTAATCAATCATTTCAAGGTTCTTCTTCGAAGAAGTGGAGACGAGCTGACAGCCCTCAATACAGGGGTTGCCACAATTATAGGAATTTCCGCAGAGGAAGTCATTATAGGAACTATCCAAGTCATCCGTCATGGAGACAACAAGACCATAGTTACAGAGATACTCATTATAATGAACATAATGATTGTAACCATGAGAACTATGACTCAAACCCAAATAGGGGTTACAATAGAGGAAATAATAATAATTGGAGAGGCAATGATAAGCGGGGTAGATCGCAATATAAGGGACATAAATCACATTATCAGGCAAACTCTGCACAGCAAGAGGCCCATGAAGCCTGTGATCAGACTAATGATAATAAAAACTCTAATAATATGGCATGTTCTGCTTTTGATTTTGGGAGAGCATCTCAATGCCCCCAATGCAAAACATTATTCGAACCAACTACGGTGTCTACTTTAAGTTGTGGTCACCCTCTTCCTGCTCTTCCTGCGTCAGTCGCGCATGATGGAAGAGGATCTCTTGTCTTACATAAAGGTCTAGTAAATGATAGCCCCGTTTCAATTCTTTTTGATTCTGGATGCACCACCATTGGTGTTAGACAGTCACTCGTAGATCCTTACCTTGCCACCGGCAAGGTAGTCAAATGTGTAACATTTGGCGGCACCTTAGAGAAGTACTCTACTGCTATCATCAATATTGCTACTCCTTTCTTTACGGGAGATGTGCATGCATGTCTTCTGCCGAATCCGATCGCTGATGTCATCATTGGTCGTATTCACGGAGTCAAAGAATGCACTCCGGAACAAATTGCTGCTTGGGAAGAACAAAATATGCAATTTGCTAATGCAGTAGTCACAAGAGCACAAGCTCTCAATATGCCTCAAACTTCATCTACTGAAGATACTGAAGTACATAACCAAGATGATCCCTTGGTAATTTCTCGTGACTCATTTATAAAACAGCAAGAAGATGATCCCACTCTAAAGAAATTCTTCACTCTGGCAACAAAAGGTGATCCAAATAAAGATACAAATCGAAAATCTTGGATTACAATGAAAAATGGGGTACTTGTACGTATGGTCCAAGACTCTACTACGTCAATGCATTCTCAGATTCTTGTTCCCAAGAATTTGAGAGTTAAAGTTTTGCAGCACGCTCATGACTCTCAGTGTGCTGGACATATGGGTTTTTCCCGTACTAAGTCAAGAGTTCTTGCGGCTTTCTTTTGGCCTTTCGTAAACAAAGACATACGGATTTATTGCCGATCTTGTAAGGTATGTCAAGAAGTCAAATCCAAAGGTCCACGCCATGCTGCACCTATTCAGGCTGCAGATATTCCTATTCGGCCGTTTCAGAAAATGGCAATAGACATTATTGGTCCGTTTAAGATCAAATCTGCCAGAGGACATCAGTTTATCTTAACGTGTGTTGACATGTGCACACGTTGGCCAGAGGCTATACCTCTGAAGAGCATTTCCACTGCCGATATTGCAGATGCTCTTTGGCTAATATTTTCTCGTCTGGGATTTACCGGAGAAATATTATCAGATCATGGCACCCAATTGATATCGGATACCATGTCTCAAGTGATGTCTACTCTGAAGATAGAAAGATCATTGAGTAGTATCTATCATCCTATATCTAATGGGATGGTGGAACGTCTAAACAGAACACTCAAAAACTTACTAGGGAAGATAACTGAGGATCATCCTCAAGATTGGGATAGGGTTTTGCCCGCGGCCCTCTTTGCGTATAGAGAGGTCCCCAATGAACATACGGGATTTTCTCCCTTTGAACTTGCATTCGGCGCGCGACCGCGCGGCCCTATGTCTTTACTTCATGATCTTATAACAGCTGATAACATTGATGAGGACACAAAATCTTCTTACGAATATGTCATCGCGCTTAGACACAAAATTATCGAAGCATGCAGATTAGCAACTTCTTCTTCTGAATTTGCCAAACAGAAGGCAAGGCAATTTGCCAATAAGAAGAGAACCTTACGACAACTTTGTCCTGGGGACAAAGCATATGTTCTGCTACCTTGTAGGGAAAACAGACTTCTTATCTCATGGAAAGGTCCGTTCGATATAATCTCGAAAATTTCCGATGTTGATTATATTGTTGATATTAATGGAAAGCATAAAACCTTCCACATCAATATGCTTACTGAATTCCATGAACGTCCTGAGTATTTGCTGCCTATTTTCCAGGCAACGGACGATTCCCCAGTACCACATGGTCATTTCTCATCCTTGTCAGTAATACAGGATGAAGAAACAAGTTTCTCAGATGTAAATCTCCCTCTTCCAGTGATTCCACTTCATTCTAGTGAATCATGGAAAAACATTACTGTTTCTCCTAATTTATCTCTAGAGGAACAGCGACAAGTTTCTTCTATGTTACAAACATTTCAGGATGTCCTTACTGACACTCCTGGACACACCAATGTCATTGAACATGACATTATTCTAACTGACCATAATCCTATTAGGGTCAGACCATTTCCTATACCTATACATTTTCAGATACAGGTCGAGAAAGAGTTTGATGAGATGATAGAATTAAAAATAGTCGAACCATCCAGTTCTGCATATTCTTCGCCGATGGTTATTGTTCGGAAAAAAGACAATAACATACGTCTTTGCGTTGATTATCGCAAATTGAATCAGGTTACGAAGTTCGATGCCGAACCTATGCCTTTACTAGAAGAGCTACTTACTAGGCTTTCTAAATCTCATTTCTTCGCTAAACTTGATTTGTCAAAAGGATATTGGCAAGTCCCATTAAGTGAACGAGCCAAACCTCTTACTGCTTTTTCTACACCTAGGGGTTTGTTTCAATGGAATTTCATGCCTTTCGGCCTTATGAACGCCCCGGCTACATTCGTACGCATGATGCGTCGAATCCTATCTCATCGGTCAGATGTCATTGCGTACTTAGACGACATCTGTCTTTTCAGTGATACTTGGGAAGATCACTATTTGGGATTAGGTGAATTACTGTCTACCTTACGCGAGCATAAGTTGACAGCGAAAACCTCTAAAGCCTGCATTGGTTTTAACGAAATTTCTTACCTAGGTCACCGTGTCGGCCATGGTTTCCTAAAGACAGAGAACCATAATACCAGTAAAATACTAAACATCTCTATTCCTAAGACTAAAAAGCAAGTGAGAAGTCTATTAGGTCTTATACAATTTTATGGACGATTCATTCAGAATCTATCCTCTATCATGGTACCACTTTCTACATTACTAAAGAAAGGGTCTCCTAATATGGTCCACTGGTCTCAGGAATGCCAATCCTCTTTGGATAAGATTAAAACTTTGTTTTCAACACCACCATTTTTAATGTTACCTACTACAGATAAGACATTTGTTCTTCGTAGTGACGCTTCATCCACTGGGATTGGAGCGGCACTAATGCAAGAGTACTCTGAAACTCTGCATCCTGTAATGTATATCTCACGAAAACTTAATGCGGCAGAGAGGAATTACTCGGTTTTAGACCGTGAACTTTTGGCGATGGTTTGGTCAATTCTCAAACTTCAAAGATTCCTTCTTGGCGCGCATTTCATAGTGGAAACTGACCAGAAAGCTCTTACGGCTATTCAAAGTAAAAACTTGAAGAGCTCGAGATCAACTCGATACGTCATTGCTCTTCAACCTTTTCATTTCTCGGTGCGAGCTATCAGTGGTTCAGAAAATGTGATGGCAGACATTCTGTCTAGATGCCCACATGATTCCACCTAACTGTTAAATCTTGGACTTTTTAATGTGTCTAACTTTACAACAGTTCTTTTTCTATATCAAAATATGTACACATTTGTAATATATGATATAGTTATTGTATAAACACTTAGCGGTTCACTAATGTATATTCACCGCTACTCTTTTTGATGATTTTTCTTTTGTCAATCATGAACTTATGGTACTTAATATGAAATTGTAATTGAAATTATTGTATGCATTGTGTCATTGCCAGTATTGTTGTATGCGTTGGTGACACCTCCCTGGAAATGTTTATACTTAGAGAAATAGTTTCTCTGAGATGTTGAGATATATTCTCACCGGTCGATCTATACTTCGACTTTGCCTTAATTTGGCGTTATAAATTGCTAATATTCCTCATCTGCACATTATACATGCGTCGTGAGCCTATTGTATGTTGCTCTCAGATAAAAAAAAAAGATTTTCATTTTTTTCCCCGGGGGGTGGGGTAGTCTGTTGCGCACATATTCTTTTGTGTGTTAGTATGTGACGCACAGATTACTGTTAGTAGGCATACGAATGTATAGTATAACTATTTGTCTGATGAAGGGTATTTGAGAATCAATGATTCTTGGTCTAAGGGACAGAACCCTGATTGATCGATGTTGTATTCGGTTCTATGGGTTATCTGTTCTTGTGTCACAATCTGGCGTATGAATAATAGATTTACGTCATTTTTCGTCTGGTATGGCCAGAAACAGATTGGTCTTGCTTAAAATGTTTATGGCCCGAATTTATATTTATTTCTTGTCTATTTAAGGTGATTCGGTCTTATATCTTTATATCTTTGTATTTCTATGTCGGACTATTTTGTGAGCTGAACTCTGGGGGTGAAAGGCTTTTCTGCGCATGCGTCGATTCTGTGTGTTGACAGAGAAGGCTGTCATGTCGTGGCTGCTATGGCTGGTCGATTGGAAAGTTTGATGTGATCTCTGTGATTTATTCTTGGAAGGAGATTGTTTCTCTGCATGATGGTATTATCAGAGATTCTCCTAATGTCCATTATTAACGCCTAGGAATGGCGTGCGTTATTCGCTTGTGTGTGTGTTTTCCTAAAGCCAGGTAAAACCACAACCTTTTGCTGAACTTTTTTGCTAAGCCTAGATAAGAGACGTATTATCGTACATCTAGGATTGTTGACTACAGATGAAGATGTCGGGTTATTTAGCAGCACTAGATCACTTGATGTATCCAGCCTGATTGATAGCAGAAATATATAGAAGCCCAAAGAGGACATTTACGTATGAATTACGAAGTAATTCTATTTCATAATGTTCATCCTGGGTAAGCGAAGCTCACGGAGGAGAGCCATTTTGGATTCCCGCCATTGTAAGCGGATCATGGTAGGAGAACAGAAAAGGTCTTATTATCTGACGATGGTACAGAGATCTACATATTATGATAACCCACTGCTGTGGTTTGATATTGTTGCTATAAACTTTTGATGAATTTACGGCTTAAGAAACTTAGCCAAGAGAAGGTTCTGACAGTGAACCATTGTTGATGTTTATGTATCCACCTTTACTGACGCGATTAGTCAGTTGGAGCATGAAACGATAGACAACCAGAATATTGAGTGTTTGCCTACTATCGTTGCATTATATTGACACGCCACATAAATGCACATCTGATATTGTCACCCATTTTTCAAGTATACGACGATTTGTGTGCCAACCTGTTCAAATGACTGTACTCGTGATGTCGAAGTGTACGTCCATTATTAAATGTATGAAACGACGCCAGTAGTCTGCCCTTTATTGACTTCTGCTTATGATTGAGTGAGTGACTTGTCAACTCAACAAAACTATACACACATTCGCGTACTTTACATCTACATTCTCACTCGATGTCAGCACTGTGTCGGAACGAGTTGACCTTCCATCTACGTGTCCAGTATGACCCTATGAAAGCAGGAACATCACAACAAAGAAATGCCTTTATCAATGTGATGGCCTCAAAAGCTACTTATCATCCCACTATGGGCATTTCCCCTAGAGTTGCTGGAGCAGTCCAATGCTTTGGAGCTACCCGTTGGCATTCTGGACAGGATTTTACATATCTCTTTATATCTTCAGTTATCCCTGGCCAGAAATAATGACAAGCTATACGCTGTCCTGTTGCGCTGATCTTCATATGACCACTGAAGGGAATCGCATGCCCCAGTTCCAACACTTTCTTCCTATATGAAGTGGGAAGAACCAGCCGTCCGTGACCATTGGATCCAGTTCCTGCCTTCCTATATACTTGTATCAGTTTATTCTTCATATAGAAGTCTCCCTTGCCTGGAGGTGTATGACATTTGGGCAATTTCTTAAAACAAGGCTTGAGGGTCTTATCCTCAGCCTGCGCCTTCCTCATCTCCTCTGTGTGAGTATTTATAGGATTATTCTCCTCCTTTTTGGACTGTGATCTGGTCTGCACTGTTGCCATGATCACAGGTCTCTTGGGATTCCCCAAGAAGACGTATCTACACCCTAATATCAAAGGGTAGATTGGTTCATTTATCACTGCTGCTTTGATGATTCCTTCCACATATCGCGTTTTTGTATTTATCCTGGCGATGGGAACTGTCATGGTCGCTACGTCCTTGGTTGCAGCGTGGATCTCCACTGTTTCTGTGGTGTATTGATCTGCTTGCACCAGGTGAGAACTCACAACTGAATCATAATCCAATCCAGTATCATACAAGCACCTTATGGTGACCCCATTACATATTACTTCTTCACACACTAGGGGGTGATAAGGTTCCTGCTGTTTAGTAGGGTTGGCCTTTACTTCCTTTCTCCCCGTTTTCATTGCAGCGAAGGAAGGTTTCCTTTTACACACTTCGGTGTTATGGTTGTCCATCTTACTCCATCTACAATATAATCTACCTTTATGAAAAGGTTTTCTTTCCTCATATTTTCTGTCATTGAATTGTGGGTTTTTATTTCTATAATCATTGGGTGGCCTATCAAAATGTTGCTTACCTTTGTTTCCCTGATCTTTGTTGTCAAATCTGTTAGAGTTTTGGGGAGCATAATAATTGTCTACCTGTTTCTTTTTTGTGCCAGCTACCTCTGCTTGGGCTGCCTGATACCTCTCAGCGACATTGAGTAACTCACCCAGCCTCTCTGCACCTTGTTCCATGAGAAACTTTCTCAAGTCTGGAGCCATGGACTCTCTCAATTGCTCAATAAGGATCATTTCTTTAAGATCTTGGGTTTTCCCCAGAGCAGTCCATTTCTCCAAGTAGGTCTCTAAACGTGCAGAGAACTGGTGATAGGTCTCACCCGACAGTAGCTTGGCATTCCTAAATTTTTTTCTGTAAAATTCTCCATTCTTTTCATACCTTAGCAAAAGAGCCTGCTTTAACATGTCATAATTGTCTTGGTCATCCCTGCTCATTTTAGCAAAAACTTCATAAGCTGTTCCCCTGAGACTCTGGGATAACTTTAGGCTCCACCTTTCTCTCTCTAACCCATACGTGGTAGCCAAAAGTTAAAACCTACCCAGAAAACTTTCTATGTCATCGTCTTTATCAACAAAATGGTCTAAATGAAACCCCATAGCTAAGGCTGAGGCTCCCTGACTAGCAGTGGCATCGGAGGTAAAGGGGCTGGCACCATTTTCAGGAGCATGGCCTTGTAATTCCAACTCCCTTAGTCGTAACTCGTGCTCCCTCTGCAATCTCCTATCTTCTGCTTCCCTTTCAGTCTTTGTTTTCTTCTCTTTCTGCAGCTAATCTTCTTTCCTCTGCTTCTCTTTCTGTAGCTAATCTTCTTCCCTCTGCTTCTCTTTCGGCCTTTTTTTCTTCTAATTGGAGCCTTTTAATCTCCGCCTCCCTATCCGCCTCCAATGCCCTAGCCTCTTTATCAGCCTCAATCTGCAACCTCTTAATTTCTTTTTCAGCCTCTAACTTTCTTTCTGCTTCTAATTTCCTGTCTTCCCTATCTCGTTCAATAAATTTGTCACATTCTGAGGTTACATACTCTACCAGCTCTGGCCCATCCATGCCCATCTCTTTAGCAGTCTGCACAGCAGTAGATCAAAACTTTGCCAGATCAGCCATTCTGTACTATGCAAACCTTTAAAATTTCTAACTAGACAAATTTCTAATTATGACTAACAATTTCTAATTATGACTAACAACAACCACAGGCACTGATAGCTCAACCATTATTTAAATTCCACAAAAGAATACTTTTAGTTTTATTTTACACGTAATTAAAAAATCCCGGGACCTGAGACCCTAATATAATTGATAATATTATAAGAATTTAAAAATCCCGGAAGCGAGCTACCCAATATATATGGTGGGTACCAGGAAAAATTTAAATCCCAGACGAGCGTCCCAATATATGTGGTGGATTTGATGTTAAAAAATGTTGTTATGTACTCTTAGTACTGAATGAGGTCAGCTGTGAAGGTCCCTGAATATAACAAATATTATGGTAAGTTTACAGGGTACCTTTCTGCTACCACCCCTATGATCTCATTCAGAATTATTCTTTGACAAGAATGTATGATGACTACGTTTGATGTCTAGGGTTATGAATATGTAGTATAATGTTGCATTAACCAACTAAACATATAAACAATTATTTTATTATCCAACACAACACAACAGTACTACGACAATCACATACAAACTACACTTTAAAAGACTATCTTTAGTAAGTCAGTGGTTGAATTTTGGGTAAAAGTTAAATTTTTTATAATTTATTGTCCTGGTTCTAGTTTGTTTTGAATCAGGACTGACAATCAAAAGTGAAATCAAAAGAATTTTTTACATCTTCTGTCCATAATACAAATGTTATTATATTATAAGTGTGTAGATGTAGTTTTCTAACTTAGGTTAATACTGGTATATAATGGTAGGTTGTTGGTTAACATCACGCACTATTGTTTGTTTTCTTTTCATTTGACACTGGTGGAATTTTTTATTAATATTCAGAGTCTTTATGTTAAACTAGAGGTTGAGCTTCCTGGTGCCGAACAGGCACTTATCTTCGAAGGATAACACCAGTAGATCTGTTCGTAGGCTCGCTGGACAATCTGTTTCCCTTCTTGAAAGGCACAGGCATCCAGCATGTGCCCAAAATATGCAAACAGTTTCAGGAATCGAACAGTTTCCACGAGCCTGGTACTACATTAATGTCAGTACCAAAAAACCCTGAAATAAGAAGGTTATGCGTCCTTCTTTATAACAAGTATACAATAATATTCCACAATTAATTACAGGCACATTACAAACAAACAAATAGGTTCAGCTCTTTATGACAACCTATGTTACCATTATATTTTTAGGTGACAATGTATACCAGTATTCCTCTCCCCTAATGGTTACAACGCCTCTGCAATTCCAGCAGTAATCTTTTTCCATACCATAGGATAGGTGTTATGCTCCTTGATGACAATCATATATAATCTTGTAGTACTACACCTCTCTGATAGTACATCATATGATGGATCAATCTCTAGGCTCTGCCTAAGTCTGCCATGAACCCACTTACTTACAGTCGTATTGCAGTATCTCACATTCAAACTTTATTTTAAAATAAAAGGTTAATAAAATCAATCTTACCACAAATTTCTATGAAATATACACAAGCAAACGATGACTGGCAAACAATTTATGGCACACTTTAGATCTGCCTTGTCCAGACTGCTTTCTATAAGTTTGAAAAGCACCAGCCTGCTCTCATCGCTCCTTGTTCATCAGAAACTTTTCTCAAAATGGCAACGAGCAGTCTACGTTTCCGATAATATATAATGTATGGGCCAATGGGACCATGAACTCTTTTATTTTGAATCAAACTTTAAAAAAACAAACTCTCAAACTACTATGTTTACTACTGCAAATATATTTTTAGTTTTAGGTCAACCAATCCTATCGCGCCTTCCTTTAAACTACCGCCAATCAAATTACAGGTACCTTTTAGTCCTCATTTCCCCAAAAGCTTTTTTCAAAACATGCTATGAAAAAAATAAGCAGGCATGATTTTTGTTTTCGTCAGTCCGTCTTACAATACATAGTATTTTTGCCAATATCTTGGTTATTTATTGTACTAGTGCTTAACTGACACCATATTATTGCTCAGGAAATCATAAGGCATCCGAATATATAATTTTTATGGCCCTATGTATTATGGTTCATAATTCCATATTTTTTTCTATGTTAGTCGTTCAAATCTAGAAACTGCCACCTGTTCAATTCTTCTTACAACTATTTTCAAACTAAAAACGAGAATCGTCCGTAGTCCGTTAGAATTACGTCATTTTTTATAAGAGCTAAGGCTGTCTGCGTGACCAAATTGACGAACATTTTTTAGTTTTTGTATCGTAATTTGAAAACCGCCCAAGGCTATGTCGCTCGAGTTGGCTTTTTGAAATCAACGCGAGACGGCATACCCTAGGTTCTGTCTTTCCATTCCCTCCCCTCCTTTTCTTTTATTCTATCACTCTGTCGTCTTGAACTTGCAAAAGTGTTACATTTAATCTCAAGGACGAATTTGAAAAGACAGTACCCTTCATTCGGCTATTAGGCTTATCAAAACCCGCATACCAGCAGGCGTGGGGAAGAAGACGCTGGACTCAAATTTTATTTTCTATCTTATTTTTGACTTATGCACTATAATATTATTTAATTTAGCTATTGTATTTAGAATGTCGTCACACATGTATAAGAATTATAGTTGTAGTAAAGTCTTCTGTGTGACACCCCGCTCAAATTTCCCCGATTCAAAAATCTAGTTAACGTAAATTTACACCCTATAAACCCCACTATTATATTTGAAAATTGCCAAGGACAAGGTCAATCGTACTGCTAAGAATTTGACACAATATTTGAAATTTTTCTACTATTATCGTTTAAAAGGGTTACCACCCGCAAACGCATTCAACCCCATCCTAATATTTAATGAAGGACGTAGCTAATCTATAAATAACTACAGCATTTGAAATTTGCTCCCAAGGCCATCTCCTATTCAAACCGTTAACGATTGGCAAGCGTACATGTCCCACCCCCAACACACACACACACACTTTTTCTACCCTTCCCAATTTTTATGAACGAACGCATGCAAGCTTGGCAATTGACCAAAACTGTCACCTCGTTTCGCACGAGGGGAGGAGAGGTGGATGAAAATGAAACTAAAACCAAATCTATACAGGGCGGAGGGGGAAAAGCTTAGATAGTGTATTGCTTTCTAAATAAAGAGAGTAAATAAAATGGATATTCTGAATGATAGCGCTAATATTATTTATTATCTTACCATAACAATTTCCCTTATATTACATCATCTTGCCTTAGAAAATCTATTTGGTTAGGCAGAAAGAGTAAATAATTACAATAAAATTACATAGATGAAAACGATGAAGAATAGTTAGATGAAAACTAGATAGGATGATAGAGGCCAAAGGGCAGTTTAATAATAAATTTTAACTTTTGAAATCGGTCCATAAATGGCTGAGATATGGCAGAAATAAAAATAAATAAAATCAGACTAGCAAACGCACTGATTAACACTCAATGTTTGGGGTTTTCAAAAGAGTCAAATTTTGGACGCGTTGTTTCATTGGCTAGTGGGATTGATAACATGTAACGCATTCTAGGCTAGAACGCCATTTGAAAATTATAACCGCAGTGCCAAGATGAGAACAGAAGGGGAGCTTTTCTGAATAAGTTGTTACCTTCTGGACGACAGCAGTCTGAATTTTGTGCCATCATTCTGCTAGTCATCTGGTTTATTGTGTGAATGATTCATTATTTGCGGGCTGCATCACCTATTACCACGTGAGACATAACCTGGAGCTGCAAAATACGAGGCAACTTGTCGGTTGCTTATACTTTGAAGTCAAACTGTAGTAGGTGCCCCCAGAAGACACTGCTGTGAAAGAGTGTGCAGTAGTTCCAGCAAGCCATCCACTTTCAACTGAAAAAAAAGATAAGCCCAAATCTTGAGGGCTGATGACATTATATTTTATTCTCCACATTTTCAATAAACTTTCTTGTTACGTGATGAGAAGACCAGTCCCTCACACCAGTGACATCTCTTAAGACATTATTACGTCAGCAGGGGATTCAATTATAGAAACATTTTAGTAATAACATTTATGGATAAGATGTCCTTCATATTTATTTAACTTTGTATATAAACACATTTCCTTTTGAGTTGAACATTCCTGTTTCCAAAAAAATTGAGGATCAGGAAAATAAAAATTGTAAAGTAATTTTATAACTTTAACCACTGTCTTACTTAAGTTCATTATATTGAGTTACAGTTGTGTTTAAGTTATCATCATATCACCACACATACATTACCCTAGACACGTAGCCATATTATATAATAGAACCTAAAATATTACACAGAGTGAGATCTGAGAGTGGTAGTGGTTAGGTACCCTGAGAATACGTCATCATCATCAACTATTAGACTCAGGGACTTACATGGCTTGACCTCACTCTGTTGACTCTTACTTTTTAACATCAATAACCTCTAAAACCACCACAATAGTATGCTTTTCAGGACCGGAAATAGAGGCAGGTCTGACCAAGTTTGGTCAGGAGGAATAAAAGCACAAGACAATGAGTTGGAAGTGCTGATCAGGAGTATTGAGGCATATTAAGCAAACTGAGGTAGAGTTTGAAGAGGCTAAACAAGTAAATGGAGATGATAGAAGAACAAAGGGAGATTAAGTATATATATACACGAGATAAAGAGTTTATGTATTAAGCAACTATGATACAACTGTATGTGAGCTCTATGAAGAATTACCTGCGTTATTGAAGAATATTACATGTAAATAAATGTTTTTGCAAGAGATAAAACATATGTTTGAGTCTATCCTTGAGGGTTGTTGTATGTAGGCCAGGTCAATAATCATTATAAAATCCACTATACGATCAGTCACTATAATAACAACGGAGAAGGAAGAGAACGAGTCGAGGGTTAAACAAAGGAGGAAAAAGTAGTTCATCCAGGAATCACCAACTCTGGCGGAGATGGCCAGTACTTATACACAATAGCATTAACTTGGAAGATAAACAAAAGAGACTTGTGTGTGTAAAATCTTGAAATACTTCACTAGGCCTGCCATCTGCCACTTAGTGAAATTCACCACGGTTACACACATTGAGGTGGATTGGTACCGTAAACAGTGCACAGCACGGTCACACTAGCTCTCTTACCGTGTTTGTCTGTATAACGGATGATCTTGTCTCTATTTACACGGCAACATACATGCTTGTTTATTTGTACGATTGAACTAATGCGTCTATTCAACTGAAAATACAAAAATGTTGTATCTATTTACATAGCAGTGTTGATGTGTTTCTTTTATATAAAACTTATTATTAAAAACAAAAACAAAATACAGAAAAGTATGCTTATCTATTAAAATTGCAAAACGCACTTTACAAAAAAAATTAAGTCTAATTAGATGAAATTAGATCCTCCTACGAGGAATAAATTTGTACAGATGTAAAAATTCTAAAAAGATCAGGTTTCTGTGTTTCATTTACCACGCAGAGTTAAATTTCTCCATCTGTCTGTGGATAACGAAAATAAACATTAACCTAGAAATGTGATTTATTTAATACCAAATCAATTTATACCGGTATTGATTACTGAAGAAAGTAGCGTTATGTTTGTTCCTGTTTATAAGAAACAGGCCAAGTAGTAATGGGGCAGAACGAACGAACTTTATTTTCAAAGGGTTAAGAATTGGGCACGCAGGCCCGTCTTACATTCTGCCCTTCTTCTCTCTGTCATCTTACAGCAGAGAGAGAGAGAGAGAGAGAGAGAGGGAGAGAGAGAGAGAAAGAATGAGGGAGGGAGAGAAAGGGGGAGAGGGAGATGAATAGGAAGAAGAAGAACAACAACAATAAGAGAAAGAAAGAAAGAGACGAGGGAGTAGGGCGAGGGAGTATGAGAGATATATAATGGGAGAGATGTAGAGTGGTGTGAGAAGTCAAATTGTTAGACCACTATTGTGGAGTAGGGGGAAAGGGGGGGGGGTGAGAAACTATACTGTCACAAATGGGAGAGATGTAGAATAGTAGAAAACCGAGAACTGAGGTCATGAAAAATATGGAAACGCGTTTATTTTCATATAAAGATAAATTCAACATAGAACAAAATTTGAGACAGACAGCCAGACATACCTGCAGACAGACAGAGAGACTGAGAGACAGACAGAGAGAACGAACGATCGAACTTTATTTTCAAAGGGTTAAAAGACAGACATACAGACAGACAGAGAGACAGACAGATATAGAAACAGACACTGAGACAGAGAGAGAGAGACAGACAGGCAAACCGATAGAGAAGCATACAGACAGATAGTTAGATAGATAGATAGATAAATAAATAGATAGATAGATGGGCAGGCATGCAGACGGGCAGACAGATAGATAGATAGATAGATAGATAGATAGATAGATAGATAGATAGATAGATAGATAGATAGATAGATAGATAGATAGATAGATAGATAGATAGATAGATAGATAGATAGATAGATAGATAGATAGAATGAACGATCGAACGAATGAACTAACTTTATTTTCAAAGGGTTTACAACTGGGCACGCAGGCCCGTCTAACATTCTGCCCTTCCTTTCTCTCGTCTTCCATACTGAATCAATTTATTCTCGCATGTATCTTAAATATTACTTAAATAATAAAATAACAAAACAAAATACAATAAAATAAGATGCCAACATTGTAACAGTACAATAACAGTTACACAGATTTACAGTGCCTTATCATAATTAGATAGATAGAACGAACGAACGAACGAACTTTATTTTCAAAGGGTTAAGAATTGGGCATGCAGGCCCGTCTGACATTCTGCCCTTCCTCTCTCTCTCTCGTCATGTATACTATATCCTTTCATCCTCACATTTACTTTAAGCATAATTAAGGCATTTATCATTATAAAAGTAATATTACATTTGCAATAATCATCATAATTAAAGTACGTTTTTAAAATAAAATTTAAAAATAAAATAAAATAAAATAAAAAATAATAATAAAAATAATGAATTTAAAAATAAAGTAAAATAAAAATAAACATAAAAAAAAAACAACAACAAAAAGACATAAAAATCGAATTCTTCGTACAGTAAATTAGTGATTTGAGACATATTCAGAAGTATGTCATAAGAACTCGTGAAATTTTCAAACGGTGTGGAACTGAATGACTCAGGGACTTTTTTTTAGGTTCATCAAGATGAGGTGGGGTAAACAGTTACGTTCCTCGTTGTCTTTGCGTCTCGAACGAACAAACGAACGAACGAACTTTATTTTCAAAGGGTTAAGAATTGGGCACGCAGGCCCGTCTTACATTCTGCCCTTCTTTTCTCTGTCATCTTACATCTGTATCCTTTCAAAAGCACATGTATTTTTAGCATTATTTAAGCATACAACATTATCGAGGTAAAATAATAACATACATTTGTAACATCCAGACATAATCAAATTTAAGGGGGGAAAAGAATTATTAATTAAAATAAATTAACAAAAATTAATACCTTAAAAAAAAAATTTTAAACAAAACATAAAAAACTAACAAACACAATCTAAACCATTCATACAGTAAATAAGACATAATTTGAAACGTAATCAGATAATGGTGGCATATAATAAGAACTCGTGACATTTTGGAAATCTGCTGAATTAGCTGGGACTTCATGTGTTGTCAGCGCATGCGGAAAATGTTCCCACAGGTGAGCAACTTTGAGTCCCAAGCAGATACTGCCACAGGGAGAGAATTGTCGACGCCTCCACTACACGAGATCCAGTTTTATGACCTATGCTCCTTAGGGAGGTAAAGCGTATTGACTGATAGACGAGGATCGTACATATAGGCCCGTCTTGCATTTTTCCCTTCCTCTTACTCATCTTTATTACTAGGTATCCAGACATTCTCCAACATACTTAAGGTATTAGTTCAATGGCGATGCAACATTATAAGTAGTATAAAAGCATACATTTACAGTATCTAATTACAATTAAGAAGTAAGGTATATTAAAATGAAAAACTAGATCATCAGACCCTCCATACAGTATATTAGATAATAATAATTCGAAACATAATCCCTTAGGGCGGCATATAATCTGCACTCATAATGTATTAGATAGATAGATAGATAGATAGATAGATAGATAGATAGATAGATAGATAGATAGATAGATAGATAGATAGATAGATAGATAGATAGATAGATAGATAGATAGATAGATAGATAGATAGATAGATAGATAGATAGATAGATAGATAGATAGATAGATAGATAGATAGATAATTAGATAGATAGATAGATAGATAGATAGATAGATAGATAGATAGATAGATAGATAGATAGATAGATAGATAGATAGATAGATAGATAGATAGATAGATAGATAGATAGATAGATAGATAGATAATTAGATAGATAGATAGATAGATAGATAGATAGATAGATAGATAGATAGATAGATAGATAGATAGATAGATAGATAGATAGATAGATAGATAGATAGATAGATAGATAGATAGATAGATAGATAGATAGATAGATAGATAGATAGATAGATTAGATAGATAGATAGATAGATAGATAGATAGATAGATAGATAGATAGATAGATAGATAGATAGATAGATAGATAGATAGATAGATAGATAGATAGATAGATAGATAGATAGATAGATAGATAGATAGATAGATAGATAGATAGATAGATAATAGATAGATAGATAGATAGATAGATAGATAGATAGATAGATAGATAGATAGATAGATAGATAGATAGATAGATAGATAGATAGATAGATAGATAGATAGATAGATAGAGATTACTTTTGTTATCATGGGCATGGTTTTTTCCCCAGGAAGATTTCCCCACCATAACGGTGTATCGTTGTCGTTGTGTTTCCATAGAAACACCAAACAATAAAGTATATTTGTAACTCTTATCCTAGTGACACGTTCCACTGAAGTAAGCTACTGCTATCTGCATCTAATTTCTAGTAAAGCGTCTACATACAGCAGTCCTCGCGGTCAAGTATTTTATATCCTGGCCTAGCAGAGTTTCCATCTTCAAGTTTATCGACTAGTATCAATTAAGTCATTTCATGACTGTCAAGCTGTGCTTCTTAGCTGACCACAGAGTCCTTGACCTGATACTCGAGAGAAAGGAGTAGAAGATGGTGACCAATAAAAGTTGGAGAGGAGATCTCGGGCCTGACACGGAAACTACGGACGTCTCTACGAGAAGTGGAGAGAAAATTGCCTGGTGCAGATCACGGTAGTGAGGTCTCATTGATGGTCTATAGCACAGGGAAGGGACGGGTTGGTTGAGTGAAAGAAGCTTGAGGCGGAGAGGGGGGGGGGGGGAATAGAGATTAAAGGATCACAAGTCCTATCTATCTATCTATCTATCTATCTATCTATCTATCTATCTATCTATCTATCTATCTATCTATCTATCTTTCGTCTGTTTGTCTGTCTGTACGTCCTCTTGTCCGTCTGTCTGTTCATCTCTGCTTCTGTTTATTCTGCTTGTCTGTATACCTTCATCCGTGTGTTAATGTATGTGTGCATTTTTTTAGCCTTCCATCTGTATGCACATGAAATTTATACACCCATCTCTCTGTCTTCGTATCTATCTATCTATCTATCTATCTATCTATCTATCTATCTATCTATCTATCTATCTATCTATCTATCTATCTATCTATCTATCTATCTATCTATCTATCTATCTATCTATCTATCTATCTATCTATCCTCTGTGTGTTTTTATCTGTCTGTCATTATTACAATTCTGTATCCCGAAGTAAATAATCACTATTCCTCATTACACATTCCTCCTGCTACGCATCATCATCAACATCATCATTATCACGATCATCATCCTCATCATCATAATCGCCCTTACAATCATCCTCCCCATCATTATCATCATCCTCATCTTCATCATCATCAACATTTATTTCTCGTTCCCTATGGAACTTAGAGCCACCATTGCTGCTGATCCCCTAGCAGGTAGCCTGCACAAAATATTCACATGCTACAGCAGCAGTGTTTTCTGTAGTAATTTATTCTACATGATGAGGTTGCCATCCACATACACAACCACACATTAGTGTCCTTGTAGGACATACCTGAGGGAGTAGTGGAGTTATTCTTTCTTTGTCTCATCAGAGAACCCATAGAATTACACGTGACATCGTTACACATTACTACAAACTTAACTACACGGGACATCGTTACACATTACTACAGACTTAACTACACGGGACATCGTTACACATTACTACAGACTTAACTACACGGGACATCATTACACATTACTACAGACTTAACTACACGGGACATCGTTACACATTACTACAGACTTAACTACATGAGACATCGTTACACATTACTAAAGACATTTGCGAGAATTGTTACTTGAGATTCATTTCAGTTCTATTTCAGATTACGTCTTCTTATTGTTGCTAGGAAACAGAGAAATCTGCTAGACTTCACGGCTGATGACGTATATTGACAAAATGTAACGACCTGAGACAACTTCATCGAGGTCTAAGACAGTGGTTTTCAAACCCAGAGTAGCGAAGGTTTTCAAAAGACCCTGCAAGGATGAGAGACAGCAAAAAATTGCTAACGGCAGTTAAATCACGTGTTGAAAACATATGATTTCATGTTGAATTGTGATACTCAAGTGATATCACATTTTATCTAATAAAATGGCAGTTAATTGTCTTTCTTTCATATAAATTAACTGGATAGGAATGAACTAATACAATTTAAAAACAGGAAGTGAATTTTCAATCGCCCTATAGATAATCCCTTCGGGGAACTGTTCATAATTATACAGACTGTAAGAAAACACTTTGAAAACCATCACAGAACCATAGCGTTGTGTTGTTATTTGCGTTCGCTCTCAGCCATATCTCTCTCTTACAATGCAGACAGTTAGTTTTGAGCGGTAAGTATGTTGTGTCGTAGTTTCCAGCTAAACTGTGATATCTGCGCCTTCCGGCCCGACACCTCCGATTTCAGCAAGCAATTTTTACGGGTTTGCTTCCCAGCCACCTCACGCCTCATGTCTATCAAATAGTGCAGTGAGATGGCTGCACTAGCGAGCTTCACTAGAGCCGAGACACAACTCTGCCCCAGATCGGGAAGGCGCCGTTTCCGGGAACACCACACACAGCCAATTGAGGCATCGTTCGACGTTCGAAGAACCAAAGAGTAAAGGATAACAAAAAAAAATATTTAGGAGGAGAGCGTAACAGCATCAGTTGAACTTTATTTGCCTCCATCATCCACCATCTTGACATAGAGTCTGCCATGGTCAACCTAACTTTCTGTTATAATTAGGGTTTTCAGTGTAACTTTATTTTCCATTTTAACTTTTATTTACATTAGAATGCTGCGCACAATTGATCGTACTTGTTGATAGCTATTTACAGCAGAATTTGTTGTCTGTGTTTACCTTGACTATTTACGCTTTAATAACTTTGATGCTGAGAGTTTTCACGTCAATCCCTTTTTTGCTGTTGTTTTCTTTATTACTGTTAAGTTATAATGGTCTTGGTTTTTAATTTTCGTGTGGTTTGTTTTTCTTCTGGTTAATAGTTTTCTTTGTTTTGCTTATTAAAATATTATATATTTTTGAAACTTCATTTATGTATGCTAAATATTTATTTCTATGTGTGCTTGTGCTTTCTTAAATAGTATTACTAATGTGGTTATTATTATCACCACAGTTTAAAAAAAATTATTATTATTATTATTATAATGTCGTAAATTTATTTGAGAGGAAGAGTCTTGGAAATAGTGGTCCTGTTTAGAGTGGAGAATGATGGAAAAGGCTGTGTGATAGTAAGGGTTTTAGAAGTAAATAGTTGATTCACAGAGTGCTGGGAAAAGTAAGGACAGACTGTTTTACGACAATTTGCCTCTCAATTCTACTCCAAAAACTCTTCTGGACAAACAATTATTTGCCAGTTTCCAGACTCACAACTGCGCTCACACCGATTTGGTTCTTCAGACACACAGACGCACGTGAATACAAACTACGATAACGAATATGGGAAAGTTTGGGTTTGGGTCTGCCAACACAAATGCTAAAAGTTTTATTCCTTTTATTTAGCATTTTAAAAAATCAAGTCACAAACAATTATCAATTTACATGCAGAAATCGAAGTTTCAAAATACAAAAAAAAAAACAAAAAAAAAAAAACAAGGAGGGTGGGGGTTTGTTGAAGAGTAGTGTTCAATATGCCCTTTCCTCTTGTACAGAAAAATGGAAAAAGGAACCCGGTCCAAATGACAGGTAGTTAACAGAAGTAGATAAGTTAACCCAACAGTCAATTAATCTATCCTGAAAAGAGGGATTAGGAAACTAGTCCTATTATCTTTAACTGTTTTCCCTTCTACTAAGCAGACAAGGAAGGGGAAATAACAGAGGTTAAGAAATCCCACTTATAAAGTGAACCATGTAAGGAATAACTAACAAAGTGTCTATCAGGTACAGCAATTAAAATAGTTGCACATAAATCTCCTTTTAGTCATGCACGCACGTTCTGGCCAACGCACAAACTCACACACAGACTTACCGATCTTGGAAGCAGGCAATCCATAGAATTATACAAAAAAACTCATCAATTAACACTTGACATATTGAGAGTGTCTGTTACTTCAATGTCCGGCCCCAGATTTAGCGAGGTTTGGCTGGTAGCAAATATTCCCGCTTATCGCCGGTCGTGAAGACTAAATAATCTTGTGGTTTATTTTTCTGATATAAAAAGAGTCTATGGGATGGCACCGTCGCAGTTAGATACTGGTGAGAATGGGGTGTGGCTTCTTAGATTTCACCGCTGGTGGTGAACCTTCTGCTTTAAAAAACCGAGGTGACTACAACTGTCCAGTGAGGTAGGTTTTAAATCCGGTGAGGAAAAACTAGGTACCGTCACAGTTCAGGTAAATATGTACTCTCTCTCTCTCTCTCTCTCTCTCTCTCTCTGTAGCCGTAATTTTAATATTTAAAAAAAAACTCTGGCGATTGTTCTTCTTCCAGTTACAACTTAATATACTTGGTGAGGTGTTTAAATTTGTCAATGGGGGTGCTTTCTTTCTATTAATTTAGATAGCTGGATCCCAAACATAGGATCGCCTCAAAGATTTAAAATTTAATACACAGTCTCATCAGATTCTGGAAGGGGGTTTAAGAACTGAGTCTGGGGACTCTTTACCAGGTTGTACTTCTTCTTGCTGGGATCACTAAGGTAACGATCACTCTAGATAAAAGATAGAAAACATGTAATTCATATCGAAAATCAAGTATCATTTCCAAAGCGCGATAAATTTACAGTTAACTATTTATACACTCGCGTCTATAATTTTTATAAAATTCAGGAAGAACGCCACGCGAATTTAATAGTTAAAACATACGTAAAAACTAGAACTAAACTCAATTAAATTTAGTTATAAATTCCCTCGCGTCTTTGTAGCAAAGTTAGATTTTGCTGGGGAGGTTATGATGGTATCCTAAAAAGAATGAAATCCGTGTATGTATTCACCGTGTGAGGTCAAGCACATGTAGGCCCCTGACTCTATAAATGATGATGATGAATTATGTGCAGGGAACCTAACGCTAGCTCCCTAGATCTCACACGGTCACTATTTTGGCTCTAGTGTCTGGTGTATGATGTACCAAGTGTCTAGGGAAGAAATGAAATGATGGTACACAACACAAAAACACTTTAAGTTTCTATGAGGAAGTGAATAAAACCTGTGGTTAAGTTTTTCTTTAAATTTGATAATTTTTTATATAATTTATTTTGCCTGTCCAGTCATATCGTTTGGACAGGTCTTTGAAAATGAGGACAAGATAGTTTACATAAATGATTAACTAAACTTGTGTGGACAATCTGCCCAAATAACTACAATGTTAATATATGTCTTTCCTGTTGGAATGTTCATAGCTTACACTTTATGCATCTAATAGGGAGAGTCACTGTGTATGAGGGGCTGTATTATCGTCATACCCCATCAACTTTCTGAGTATGATTTGAAATACCAAGGTTTATTTAAAACGAAACTGTCAGATGTACCCAGGTCCTTAACATATCACCTGGGGTTTCTTGTTGAAAGATAAGGTATTGTGTAGTTGCAGAAATATCGATATCACATCACACGCCCAAGCTCCTGCTGTTATCTCTTGTCACCAGCTGGCAACAGGAAACAAAACCTCTGCAACAAAAGGACACCCTGGCCTTTTACATCTGATCACTTATTCTTTTATTTAATTTCATACGTGGGTATGGGGTCAGCCTCGCGTGCATTTCAGGTGCACTCACCCCCTAATTTTTCATGACTCCCACCTTGCTGTGACCACCCCTCAGGTCCCTATGGCAGATACGCCACTGTACGTTTACATAGTTTTCCTCAATAATATAATGTGGGGTAACCACATTTCCTTTTATATATTTTTCTCATCTTTTTCTTTTTAAATATAAATGCTTCAGGCATGTTGAACAATGTTCCTTGAACACGGAGGCTTACTAATATACTCTAATACAATAATATTCAAACATAATCATGACAACATACATTAGTTAGATACATTTCAACGTGAGGACTCAACAATGTCTGCTCCCGGCACGTCCTTCACTTTTTCCCAATAGCAGTATCTAACTTTGGTAAGGGGATTAAACATATTAAATTCATAAAGCATTCTTACCACAAATCAAGAAATATAAACAAATGACGCTGACTTTGCAAAAAAAAATGGACTCAGTTTCTTCTGCTGCTCCGTCTAGACTGTGAAATACTTATTTAGTTATTTAATTTACTTTAAATTTTATCACAGCTGTTCTCAGCGTATCTGAATAAAAACTACTGTTCAACTGGCAATGAATAGTGAAAGCTTTTTGCTAATATTTAGTAGCACTGGCCAATCGAAAGCTTGCGACTACCAGAATTCAAATGCAGTTTTTGAAAAAAACAAAATTAATTCCAAACATACTCTGCGTCTGGTAGTCGATTGGCCAGTGTGCTTTAGTTATGCCAATACAAAACGATGTTAGTTTTTGGTAACAATTTTCCTACCGCTCCCCTCTCCTCCTATACTCTTGTTACCCAAGCGAATTTGAATTTATCTCAATGCCTCCCTTCTAAGCCGGTGTCCCCACTAACGTTATGAAAAAAACAAGCAGGAACAACAGTCTGTCTGGTCGTGCGTTCGTAGACATTTAGTATTTTCTCAATAATTTGGCTAATACTGGGACTATTATATTATTTAAAACACATTCTTGCTCGGTGAACTCTAAGCTATACTACCATATGATTTTTATGATCAGTTTCATTATGGTTTTAGATTTTCAATTTTGTCACCGGTCATCGTCAAATAAAAATTTTACACAAGACGGCGATCTTCCCCTCTCGCCATCTCACTAGCATGTATTTTTCAAATAACTAACTTGTTTTTGTGACGTCAGAAACATTACCGCGAGGAGAAATAAAATTGTCTGCGTGTTTGTGCCTGCGTCTTTTTTGCCTCTGTATATATATTGGCTTATATCCAGCGTATATATATGCATGGCGGACTGTCAAGCGAGGCGGGGTATTGGCGTGGCGGGTTAAGAATTGGCGTTAATAATTTGTATTGTATCGTGTAATACTACCAAAAAATGTAAGGATTACTACTTATTACCAGCGTTAAAGTTGACAGAATACGTTAATTCAGATAGTTATTTTGCGGCACACTTCCGCAAAATCGTTAATTATAAGTCCAGGCTGCAAAATGTATGCAGCAGATCTGGCAACATGTTAAATGATGGTAGTACGTTTTCGAAATCGAAACCAAAACGCGTTAGATTTTTACCGTGGAATCGTTCTATAGGCTTTAGCACTGCTCAAAAGGCAGCGTTGCTGGCGTGTGAGAGCATCACCGTCAGACACAATAGGGCTGGTTTATTTATTTCATTTTATGACTAAAATCTTACTGAAATGAGCGATTATTCTCGCAGATTTTACTACACACCTCACATCCTAAAACATGCAATCATTAGCAGGTTATAATCTGCGAGATAACTTAGCTCCATGAAGTCTTACGCGTTTTTCTGATCTTCATCATAAGGATGTCTACTTAAAAAGTCTGCACCTACATTCCGAGGGCCATGGAATATATTCTATCAGAAATGAGTATGGCTGCAATAACAAGGACCATCTCAATAATCTGGAATTTTCATGCTTGGCCTGTGACAGGAATACGAGTGGTGAATGATCCGTTTGGACCACAAATGTCCTGCCATATAAATAAATCTGGAATTTTTTTATAGCCCATATCAAAGCTAGACATTCCTTTTCACTTGTTGAATAATTTTTTTCCGTCTTGTTCAACTTGCGGCTTGCATAAGCGACTGGGTTCAATTCTCCATCCTGTGAGGAGGACCTTTGCAACAATGTAGCGCCTAGGCCCACATTGCTTGCGTCACTTCTCACGATAAATTCTTGATTCAAGTCAGGCAATTGCAACACTGGCCTGCTTGTAAGCTTCTCTTTTAACTCCTGGTAAGCCAATTCACACTGTGCTGACCAAATTATAGTATCAGGTTGACCTTTGCGAGTTAAATCCGTCAGAGGAGCACATATAGAGTTAAAATTTTAAATGTATTTTTCGTAGAAACCACACAACGACACGAAAGATCGCACATCTTTCTTTGTTTGTGGTCTAGGTGCTCTTTTTAATTTTTCCAGATTCTTGGGATCAGGGTTCATGCTACCCTGATGTACAGTATGTCCCAAGAATTCCAACTCTTAACAACCAATACAACATTTTGTTGGCCTAGCGGTTAAGTTAGCCTCTCTGAGTCTATCAAACAGCATATTCAAAGAGGTAACGTGTTCCTCAAATGTTTCCGTAGCAATGAGGATATCGTCCATAAAATTCGAAATACATGGATTTTTCAGGGGATCCAATAATTTTCGCATCATTCTTGAAAACACAATCGGGGCATTTTTCAACCCAAACGGTAACATGTTGAACTCATAATGACCTTCCGAGGTGCTAAATGCTAAATAAGGTCGAACCTCAGGCTTCACTGGAATTTGGTAATAGCCTTTGCTAAGATCCACCTTAGAAAAATATTTTGCCTTGTTCAGCCTGGCAAACAGTTGAGTAGTATCAGGTAATGGATCCACCTGACCTTCTGTGACAGCATTCAGTTTCCTGTAATCTATGCACAGTCTATGTTCTCCCGATGGTTTCCGCAACAAAACCACACAGGAACTATAAGGAGACTCACTGTGAGAAATAATCCCTTCTTGTAACAAATAATCAATCTCCTCTTTCAAAGCTTTTTCCTTAGCGAAAGGAATAGAATAGGGCCTCATACAGATAGGTGCTGGTTCTAGTAGTTTCATATCATATTCCAACAAATTGGTGTGCCCCGGTTTATCCGTTAACACATCTGTATGTTTCTCAAGGACCTGTTGAACCTTCTCCCTCTTTCCGTTTGTCAGGTGATTACTGATCTTCACCTGTGCAAACGTTTCACTGGGTTTCAGTGGATATTCGAATGAGGAGAGAGGGTCATTTTTCATTTCGGTTGCAATAGAGAAGGCCAATAGGTGTGTTCCTTCCTGGATTTGTCTGTCCAGATATTTCTTCAAAAGGTTCACATGATAGACTTTTTCCTTTCCCTTTTTGTCTATCTTATAATTTAATCTGGATACCTTTTCCAAAACTGTGTATGGCCCTTGCCATCCGATCTGAAGTTTATTGTTGCTGCCAGGCAATAGAAGAAGTACCTTCTCCCCTACAGCAAGTTCCCTATCCTTAGCTTTTTTATTATAATAAGCAGCATGCTTTTTCCTGGCTTGTCTCAAATTATCATTTGCCAGTTTCCAACTAGTTTTTAAACGAGTGGTCAGTTCGTTCACATATTGATAAGATGAGGTAACAGTCTCCTCTGCCTTCTCATCTGTCCAGGTCCTTAACAAATTACATATGGACTTTTAATTTTTCATACTTATTTTTCATGGCATCCGTCAGGTCCTTTACATTAGAAGCTTTGTAGTGAGGACTTTTCTTCCTAGAATCATCACTCACGAATCGTCCACTACCAATTCTTTTCTTGGGGTTTTCGTCCCACTTTAAGTTCATTGTGAGAGATCTTCGCTCTCTTTTCGTTTCCTCCAGTTTATATAATTCTGACCGAGGGATTGTCAGTATAGTCTGGGGTAAAACTACTCGTCGCATAGTGGCCATTCTAATACCTTCGAGTGAAGACTGTGTGTGAAAAGGGGGCTCCCATTCCACGTTGTCTACTTTATTACAATTATTTTTATTTCCAGGCCTAAGTTTGCCCCATGGCATGTCTAGGTCCTGATCAATTTTCCCACTTGTGGGTGTTCCCACATGAAATACGCCACATGCTTCTACAAAATTCTCAACGATGACCATCATATCTGGCCAATAATATTTTTGAGCTACTTTTTGGCAGATGGTACCTACTTTCTCGTGGTCCCCATCTTTTCCAACATGTAAACTCCGTATTACGTCTGCCCTATACATTTTAGGAAGAACCAGCTGCCCATGACCAGCTGAACCAGTGCCGGCCTTCCGATATAACAATTTACTCTTTATGTAAAATTCTCCTTTTCTGGGAGGTGTATGGCAGGTACGCAATTTTTGAAAGCACGGCTTCAGTGACCTATCTTGAGCCTGTGCCTTCCTCATCTTTTCTGGATGAGTAATTATAGGTTCATCTTCTTCCTTTCTGGATTGTGATCGGGTCTAGACTGCTGCCAAGACCACAGGTCTCTTGGGATTCCCCAAGTAGACATAACGACACCCCAATATCAGAGGGTAGATTGGTGCGTCTATCACTGCTGCTCTGATTATCCCTTCCACATAGCGAGTTTTCACTGTTATCCTTGCAATGGGAAGTTTCATGAGTGGTAGGTCCTTGGTCGCCCCTTGTATCTCCACGTTTTCTGTGGTATACTGATCTGGGTTCACCAAGTGCGCGCTCACGACAGCATCAAAATCTAGACCTGTATCATATAAACACCTTATGGTGACCTCATTACATACAACATCCTCACAAACTGGGGGGTGATAAGGTTCCTGCTGTCCAGCAGGTTTGTCCTTTACTTCCTGGTTCCCCCTTCTCATAGCAGCACATCCAGAAGGTTTACTTTTACAGAATTCGGTGTTATGGTTGTCCTTCCTACAATGTTTACACCACCTCTTTCCTTGGTTAAAATGCTTTCTTTCATCATTCTTTCTGTCATTGAAATGTGAGGTTTTATTTTTTAAAATCATTCCGAGGCCTATCAAAGTTCTGCTTATTTCTGTTATCAAATTTATTATGGTTTTGAGGAGCCTTATACTGATCTACTGGTTTTTTTTCTTGATACCAGCTACCTCTGCCTGGGCTGCCTGATACCTCTCAGCGACATTTATGATCTCACCCAGCCTCTCCGCGCCCTGTTCCATGAGAAATTTTCTCATGTCTGGAGCCATGGACTCTCTCATCTGTTCAATGAGTATCATCTCTTTGAGATCTTGGGTTTTTCCCCAAAGAAGCCCATTTCTCCATATACGTCTCCAACCGGGCGGACAACTGGTGATAGGTCTCACCCGACAGTAGCCTGGCATTCCTAAATTTCTTTCTATAAAACTCTCCGTTCTTTTCGTATCTTAACAGAAGAGCCTGCTTCAACATGTCATAGTTGTCTTGGTCATCCCTGCTCATTTTGGAAAACACTTCATAAGCTGTTCCCCAAAGACCCTGAGACAACTTTACACCCCATTTTTCTCTTTCTAACCCATAAGTAGTGGCTAATATTTCGTATCTGCTTAAATACGACTCAATGTCATCATCCTTTTCCACAAAGTAATCTAAATGGAACCCCATGGCTGATGAGGAGGCCCCCTGGCTTGCAGCTGAGTCGGAAGTGGATGGGCTAGTTCCATTTTCAGGAGCATGGCCTTGCAGCTCTAACTCCCTTAGTCGTATCTCATGTTCTCTTTGTAATCTTTTATCTTCCCTTTCCGCCTCCAATCTCCTTTCTTCTTTCTCTCGTTAGGCCTCCAATCTCCTTTCTTCTTTCTCTCGTTCCGCCTCCCTCTGTAGACGTTTTCCTCCTTCTCAGCCTCAAGTTTCTTTGCCTCCCCATCAGCCTCAAGTTTCTTTTCCTCCAACTGCAGCCTCTTAATCTCAGCCTCCCTATCAGCCTCTAATTTCTTAGTCTCCCTAGCATCTTCTAATTGCATTTTCCTTTCCTCAGCTAACCTATGTTCTTCCCTAGTAATAAATTTATCACATTCTGAGGTGACATAGTCAATTAAGATTTGACCCTCCGTATTCATTTCTTTTGCAGTCTGAACAGCCGCAGATCGAAACTTGGCCAGATCTGCCATTCTGATAAATGCAAAATGTTCTACTAACTTTCTAAATAAGTATAAATTTATCTAATTAATTCTGGGTTCTGACAGTTTCTTGACTTCCCAAATCTTGGGCAATAATGATTATGGGGATTCCCTGGGACAATAGAATGTTGTTTATGCTAAGACCCAGACCCCAATGTATGTAGTACTAGGAGAAATTCAAATGCCCGGACAAGCCTACCAATTTATGTAGCAAAGTTAGATTTTGCTGGGGAGGTTATGATGGTATCCTAAAAAGAATGAAATCCGTGTATGTATTCACCATGTGAGGTAAAGCACATGTAGGCCCCTGACTCTATAAATGATGATGATGAATTATGTGCAGGGAACCTAACGCTACCTCCCTAGATCTCACACGGTCACTATTTTGGCTCTAGTGTCTGGTGTATGATGTACCTAGTGTCTAGGGGAGAAATGAAATGATGGTACACAACACAAAAACACTTTAAGTTTCTATGAGGAAGTGAATAAAACCTGTGGTTAAGTTTTTCTTTAAATTTGATAATTTTTTTATGCATCTAATAAGGAGAGTCACTGTGTATGAGGGGCTGTATTATCGTCATACCCCATCAACTTCCTGAGTATGATTTGAAATACCAAGGTTTATTTAAAACGAAACTGTCAGATGTACCCAGGTCCTTAACATATCACCTGGGGTTTCTTGTTGAAAGATAAGGTATTGTGTAGTTGCAGAAATATCGATATCACATCACACGCCCAAGCTCCTGCTGTTATCTCTTGAAAAGCATACATGAAATTTCGGAGACTTCTTGGCACCAGCTGGCAACAGGAAACAAAACCTCTGCAACAAAAGGACACCCTGGCCTTTTACATCTGATCACTTATTCTTTTATTTAATTTCATACGTGGGTATGGGGTCAGCCTCGCGTGCATTTCAGGTGCACTCACCCCCTAATTTTTCATGACTCCCACCTTGCTGTGACCACCCCTCAGGTCCCTATGGCAGATACGCCACTGTACGTTTACATAGTTTTCCTCAATAATATAATGTGGGGTAACCACATTTCCTTTTATATATTTTTCTCATCTTTTTCTTTTTAAATATAAATGCTTCAGGCATGTTGAACAATGTTCCTTGAACACGGAGGCTTACTAATATACTCTAATACAATAATATTCAAACATAATCATGACAACATACATTAGTTAGATACATTTCAACGTGAGGACTCAACAATGTCTGCTCCCGGCACGTCCTTCACTTTTTCCTAATAGCAGTATCTAACTTTGGTAAGGGGATTAAACATATTAAATTCATAAAGCATTCTTACCACAAATCAAGAAATATAAACAAATGACGCTGACTTTGCAAAAAAAAATGGCCTCAGTTTCTTCTGCTCCGTCTAGACTGTGAAATACTTATTTAGTTATTTAATTTACTTTTAAATTTATCACAGCTGTTCTCAGCGTATCTGAATAAAAACTACTGTTCAACTGGCAATGAATAGTGAAAGCTTTTTGCTAATATTTAGTAGCACTGGCCAATCGAAAGCTTGCGACTACCAGAATTCAAATGCAGTTTTTGAAAAACAAAAATAATTCCAAACATACTCTGCGTCTGATAGTCGATTGGCCAGTGTGCTTTAGTTATGCCAATACAAAACGATGTTAGTTTTTGGTAACAATTTTCCTACCGCTCCCCTCTCCTCCTATACTCTTGTTACCCAAGCGAATTTGAATTTATCTCAATGCCTCCCTTCTAAGCCGGTGTCCCCACTAACGTTATGAAAAAACAAGCAGGAACAACAGTCTGTCTGGTCGTGCGTTCGTAGACATTTAGTATTTTCTCAATAATTTGGCTAATACTGGGACTATTATATTATTTAAAACACATTCTTGCTCGGTGAACTCTAAGCTATACTACCATATGATTTTTATGATCAGTTTCATTATGGTTTTAGATTTTCAATTTTGTCACCGGTCATCGTCAAATAAAAATTTTACACAAGACGGCCATCTTCCCCTCTCGCCATCTCGCTAGCATGTATTTTTCAAATAACTAACTTGTTTTTGTGACGTCAGAAACATTACCGCGAGGAGAAATAAAATTGTCTGCGTGTTTTGCCTCTGTTGGCTTTGTTCCAGCGTATATATATATATATATATATATATATATATATATATATATATATGCATGGCGGACTGTCAAGCGAGGCGGGGTATTGGCACGGCGGGTTAAGAATTGGCGTTAATAATTTGTATTGTATCGTGTAACACTACCAACAAATGTAAGGATTACTACTTATTACCAGCGTTAAAGTTGACAGAATACGTTAATTCAGATAGTTATTTTGCGGCACACTTCCGCAAAATCGTTAATTATAAGTCCAGGCTGCAAAATGTATGCAGCAGATCTGGCAACATGTTAAATGATGGTAGTACGTTTTCGAAATCGAAACCAAAACGCGTTAGATTTTTACCGTGGAATCGTTCTATAGGCTTTAGCACTGCACAAAAGGCAGCGTTGCTGGCGTGTGAGAGCATCACCGTCAGACACAGTAGGGCTGGTTTACACAGAATAGAATTCACTGCAAATAAGTTGAGTATCCAGAGTGAATCAAACAGGATTTCACTATGCTAGTGCTTCTGTCAAGGTCTGGCGAAACGAGTGATAAAGTTGCATTCTTCAGGGTCTGTATATATCTAAATGGAATTCAAGATGAGTGGGACCTGTTAGATTCTAGCGCCTCTTTAGAACCCAGGAAAAGTCGAAGTTTCTAGCCGTCGTGTTAACCGCGATTGCCTCCTAGCTTCCGATCTCCGTCTCTCCTGGTTCTCAATCTTTCGGGCAAGTCTGCCGGTTGCCACAGAAGTGCGAGGTCTGCAAGAAGCTTTCTTCGTCTACTCTTTTCGCACTGCCGTGTCATCTTCCTGCGAGACGTTGCTCTGTTCGCTGCCTCCGCTTTCTTCTGACCGCTCTGGTCCATCTTGCGAGCGGTTCAGTGTTCGCGCGGAGATGAGAAATTCCTGCGAGAAACTTGCTTCTCTGTTCTGGGGATCGTCTCAGTGTCTTAAGATCTCATGCCGCATACTTAATGAGCCCCGGTGGAATCGGTTCGCTCTGGCGAAACAACAAAGTTACAACAAATGTTCAGGGGTTCTAATGTTATGAAAAGCTAAAAGTCCCTTTAATCATCCATCAAATCAGGGAAAATTCACTTGTCGAACTAGACGTACGTCACAAATAATAATAATAATTATTACTTGTTCGTGGCGAGGGTCGTTGGATATCCTTCAGTAAGTGTACCTGAGGTAGAGGGCCACCAGGATTAGAGGATTTCTAGGCACATCCAATGCTGTCATCTCAGGGCTGTAAGGTCCATGTTGCGATAGTACTTGTTCAGGTCATACCTCGGTTGGTCGTGTTTTTTTTAATCAGTGTAGCAGGTCATGCCTATATTATTTTCTTTCTGGAATTCCTGGCAGCAAAACCCATCTGTCATAAAGTGTCATGTATCTAGTCGGAACATTTGGTTCAAGGGTCCTTTCAATTGTTCTTCAATCTGACACTTTCTTGTTGATTCTTTCAGAAATGCTTCGTATGTATACCATTTAGCACCTGGTTCCTATCTTGCATCCCACCTCTGTGCTATACTAACATATTTGACTCGACTTTTGCTGTTAGATCTCCTGAATCCTACTATTACAAGGTTGGTAATTGTCACGAGAGGGTAGATGTTATTGAAATTTAAAGTATCCTGGACACTAAGTTGTATCAGGTGATACCAGGATAGTGCCAGATAAGAGACTGGTCTTACAAGTAATACCCCCTTCTCTGAAAAGAGTAAGGGTGTATAGACATCAAAGGTAGGATCAAGCTGTATAAGTTCCTAGAGAAGATGGTAATGTATTATTCTAAGTTCCTACTTGCTCCTCTCCAGATCCTCCTCTGTAAATATTATCAGCTCTGCTAGGGGTATTAACTAAACTATATACCAACAAGAACTGTAACTTAATTTAAAGAATTTAAGTAAGTCTGCTGGTAAATATTTACAATTTATTTTTACAGATCCTATTTTCTGCTTGAAAATCTTTCAAGAAAATCAAATTTTAAATACATCATTGATGATGATAGGAAACTCTTTACAGAGCGATACAACAGGAAGCAATCTGATCATCAGAAGTGTGACAAGTGTTTCGGCCCCATATACTCCTTCTGCCCCATTTAATTAAATAAATAAATAAAACATTTGAAAATAGTTCTAAATTAGCAAAAAGTCACTCAAGTTGTAGTAAGTCCTTCGCTCTTGGTTGAACTAGCTTTTTGTAGAATATCTATATCTTTATAACACTGTTATTTCACTGTCATTTTATTTAGGCTATCACTGACTATACCTATGCCCACCAAAGTCATCAAAAAATGTGTCTTTATTAGAATCTTGATTTTAATATAGTGGTGTAATCAGGATACTCTGAACAGTAGCCTTGTTTGGCCACTTATCTTGGTGAATTGAAGTCTGTCACACTCCTGACATGGAAGGAAAGTCACATGAAGTTCCGACAGGCCGTGGATACTGTGTAACTGGCCCTATAGACAACAAGGGCGCTCGCACCACAGGGTCCAGCAGTAGTGGCTGACTCTTTAAAGTGTGTGTGGTTGACAGAATATAACCTGAAACATATTGGATTAACCACTATATTCTCTATTGCTATCCCTTTTTACAGATGTAGGGGATGTGAGACAGTTTTCTGACAAGGTGCTAGCAGACGCACAGGGCACAATAGCAGTAACAACCAAATCCAGTTCACTGTGAATACAATTTTCCTCTAAATCCTTAGTTAGAGCCATTTGTCCATGATCCGCCTCCATACAATGATTAGGTCTTGTATAAAATACTAAGTAATAGCTTAAACAATACAGTAATACAATTCCTTTTATCCTTTCCTTTGTTCCTGGTGTGTGTCCCATTCCATCAAGACATAATTCTTTAAATACTTTTCTAAAACTATAGACACACTTTTGCCACCATTCTCAATCTATTTGAATATTCACAAGCTTGGCTTTTTGCCTCCAGAAATTACACAATGGTTCGAAACACTTCTACACTTCCTAAGGCACAAGTCAATTAATTAACTAGAATATATATATATATATATATATATATATATATATATATATATATATATATATATATATATATATATATATGTATATATGTATATATATATATATATATATATATATATATATATATATATATATATATTCTTTCTTAACCTGAAGTACATACAGTCGAGCTTTTAATGGTCACGCAGTCTGCTCTCAGATGCAAAAGGCAAAGAGACCTCTCTCTGACAGAACTCGCGTTCTCGCTGTATTTGAAATTTTAGTATGGCCTATTTCCAGTTAGGGCACGTCCTATATATAGGCCAAGGCCGTACGACAGAGGGGTTTTTCTGCTAACGTGTGTTGTGTTCCGAAATGCAGGCACACATTGTCCAGCTGTACAAATCTGAAAAACTAGTAATCTACATATCCTCCTTATTCCTGGACCGATTTCCTTCATCTTAGGCTTAAATTACACTGTTACCACCAACAGTTTGGGGCCACACACTTTATGTTAAGGATACGTAAGTGGGGTAGGAGGAAACTGTTAATGTAATCGCTGATGAATGGCAATCAGCATAGGTCGGGCTTACGAATGGCCGACAGGTGTGTGAATATGTAGATGTCAACATACGCGAATGTTAAAGGGTTCTGGCATACCTGGACAAACTGGAACCTCACACCACAGCAAAACATAGGAGTCAGGGAATGTCGGAACGAGTGGTAACGTAATGCAGTTTGTTACGACAGACTCACGTAGACATCATGGGACGACATTTTATAACAAATCATGGAGCATCAACGGTTATCAGCATAATCATACAGCATCAGGTACAAAATATCCGTCACATCGGTTGCATAAACCACAGGCCTCAGCACAGTACACTGTTACAATAAATATCCCTCAGGAACTAACTTCCAACATCTTAAATATCTAGTAAGTAAATCCAATGGGGAAAAAATAGGCTGCGTAACAAAGCAGCTCACAGTATCTCTTATTTCATAATAGACCATGGTAAACATCCATTAGGAACAAAGGTTTGTATGAATATCTTCATCAATAAAAATACTCGCGGGCGGTATACTCCATGGCCTCGAAAAGATATTTTCAATATCACAAAATACTCCCCTTTACAAAAGAGACACACTGGAACGCACTAGCGAGATGGGACCACCATCTCGAAGCCCTGCCAGCAACACACTGTCCCGAGATTTTCGTCTCTCAGTACAACTCAGTAAAAATTACACAATTGCGCGGATTAACCGCGTGAGACTACAGTTCAGCTCAACCGTCTCTCCCCAAACTAACACTAAGAACATTTGATTTTTAATTCTTTTTTTTTTAAAGACTGGCACAGACTCAGCTTGAGCTATGTTCAAAAATTACAGAGCACAAAGCCCCCAACTAAAAAATAATCTCATCACCAAAGCGTGCTAACTAACGTGTGTACAAAAATCCGACCTATACATCCAAATCTTTAACACTTAACTCCCATTACCAAATTATGACTTAACATACACCCTGAATTATTCTTTATCCATCTAAATAATAGTCTTTTACTATCATACTACCGTCTTTTCCTATGCGTAGCCTAAACAACAAAATTTTGACTTGCCTTATGTCTCTATGCAGTCCATTCGAGATTTCTTCCTTCCCACGTTACTTCCCGTGGAAATCTTTTCTCACTCTATCAGATGAACATTCCTATTATAGAATTCTTGATCTCTGCCATGCTGTACTTCGCTCCTAAGTCTGTAGCTTACCTCTAATTGAACCAAGGTTACACAGACCTAAGCTCGCCATTGTTAAGCAGTACGTTTTGTAAACACGATACATGCAGATGCGATTCCATTGGTTCGTCAAGAATATACTGTCATAAAGTATGGCGCACTGTTTTGGTCAGAATGCTTGTTTTGTTAATACGACTTCACGACAGTAATTACTCTAACCCGTTTAGCTGTCTACTCATTCCCTAAAATCACAAGGATGACAGTGCCCCATAACAATCAAAAGATTGACAGGAAAGACTATCAGAGTGTACCATCATTATAAAAGACAGTAATTTGGACAATAATTGGGAGAAATATATTTCATAATACTTACTTACTTAGTCGTTCCCCTTCTACTGTGAGGTGTAGAGGTTTGGGAGAGAGAGAGAGCCAGACTATCCTATCGGCTGTCTTCCTCCTGGCCTGGTTCCATTCTAGTCCTCGGTCCTTCAAAGATTGTCTAATGTTGTACTCTCAGCGGACTCTGGGTCGTCCTGGGGGTCTGGATCCCTGGCTCTTTGTTTCCCATGCGTGTCGTGGTAGCCGATCTTCTCCCATGGCCAAACCATCTTTGTTGGCACTGTTCAGGTATGCAGGGGGTGGGATTTTAGGCCTTGACGTATCGTCTGGTTGCGGACCATGTCTCTTCTTGTTACTTCAACCGCCTTTCTCAGATACCTCATTTCTGAGGTTTGGATCTGGCTTTTGTGGGTTGTAGTCATTGCCCATGAATCGCATCCATACGTCAAGACTGGGACGGTGGAGCGGTATTCAGCCATCTTAGTTTTCTTACAAACCTCTGTCTTGCTGGGGAATCCTCGATTTATGGCCTGAAAAAGTCTCGCAGCTGCTGCGTTTCGAGTGGCCAACTCTTCTTTTGATGCCTCCCTTTCGGTCTATAATAGCTCCAAGGTATTTAAAGTGGTCGACCTGCTCCAGGACCTGTTCTCCTAGCTTAATCTGATGTCTTACTTCTTCTCGTGATATCACCATGGATTTTATTTTAGAGCTGCTTATGATCATCCCTCTCTTCTCAAGCTCTTCCTTCCAGACTTGCAGGTTGGATTGGAGATGTGCCTTTGATTTAGCAATCAGGGCAACATCCTCAGCAAATGCCAGCTCTGAAATACAGACCTGTCTCATCTTCCAGTACCCTACTGAATACTTTCTTGTTCTCTCCTTACATGCCTTGATGACATCGTCCATGAGGAGTATGAAAAGATAAGGTGACAGGATATCACCTTGTCTTACACCAGTGGTGGTCCTGAACTCTTCTGACTTATGGTTTGCTGTCCTCACATAATTTCTGCAAGACTCTGTATAGCATGAATCAGAGGTGCTGGAATGTTCTTCTTTGCCAAACAGTCCCAAAGTTTGCTCCAGGGGACCCAAACAGTCCCAAAGTTTGCTCCAGGGGACCCTGTCAAATGCCTTTTCCAGATCTATGAAACAAAGATGGATCTCACTCTTATACTCAAGGGCCTTTTCACTCAGCTGTCTGAGTGTGAAGATTAGGTCTTGAGTACTTCGGTTTGCTCGGAATCCGCACTGGACCTCATCCAATTGTGGCTCAGCTAGGCGTCGGAGTCTCTGCTCTAGGATTCTAGAGTAGATTTTACCAGGGACACTGAGAAGGGATATGCCGCTATGGTTTCCACATTGTCGATTGTCACCCTTTTTGAAAATCGGTGTTATGATGGCAATCTCCCAATCCTTTGGTATGGTCTTGTTGCACCACGCTGCCTGTAGGACCCTTGAGAGTAATAGGTCGCCTGATGCTGCCATGTACTTAACCATTTCTGGTGTTATACCATCATGCCCTGCTGCTTTGCCCATCTTGATTTTCCCCAGTGCTGCCTTCAGTTCTTCCATCTTTATGCCATCTTCACCATCATTGGTTTTCTCTTCTGTGCTAGTGGTTATCATTTCTGATGCTTCACCATGCTCACCATCCAGGAGTTCTGAGAAATATTCTTTCCATCGTTCCATTACTTCCTTCGGGGCAATAAGCAATTTGCCTTGCTTGTCCTTTATATATTTGAGAGGGCATTGTTTTTCCTTCCTCATGTTCTTTAGGGTCTTATAGAACAGTTTCTGGTTTTCTTGCGCATCTTTTTCTAGCTTTTCTCCAAATTCTTCCCAGCACTTCTGTTTTACTGCTAGCCCCTTGTTCTTTGCTTCTGTTCTGCGTGTCACATATTCTCTATATTTCTCCATTTGTCCTGTTGTGTTTTTAGCTCCTAAGTATTGTTTCCATGCCGTTTTCTTCTCTCTTATTTTCTCTTTGACCTCCTCTGTCTACCAAGGTGTCCTCTTGTCTTGTTCCCAAGTCGGACTTCACCACATGATTATGCAGCAGCTGTCTTTATGATGTCCTTGAATTATATGTCATAATAATAATCATTATCATTATCCTCCTCATCATTTCCCGTTTTCCACCTAGGGAGCAGAAATCCACCATCACAGATGGTCCTTTAGCAGAAAGCCTCCATAAAAGCTTCCATTTGCTCTTGCAGCAGTGGTTGGGAAATCTATTTACAGCCAAAATATGATGCGCACACATAAAAAGCGTTATACCACCTGATCACCTTTACTGGGATAGACAACAATCAATTAAAAAAACTGCAAGGTGAGACGAATCAGGGTGTGTTTCTGGTTCTCTATTTATTGGCGAATACATAAAAAATAGAATGTCGTGTGAAATAGCAGCTATCTATTCACGCGGTGAAACAGAGACCTATAATTCCATAAATTATGGCATACGAGTGATTAATCGATCACATGCTGAGAAAATCGAAGTATAATGTTATTGAGACGTGGCGCGCAAGTTTGACATACAATTCAGGACAAAATATACATAACAATGAAGACATATTAGTACATGGAGAAAGAAAAAATTGGGAGTACACGGAATGAAGGGAAGACCTAATTGTATATGGAGAAAATAATGACCTGACATTACACGGAGAAATGGAATGACATAATAGTACACGGAGAAATAGAAGGACATAAAAGTACACGGAGAAAGGAAAGTCCTCAGAGTGTATGGAGAAGAGGAAGACCGAGGAGTATACGGAGAAGGGGGAAACACGCAGGAGTAATTGGTGAAAAGGAAGATCTGTTTGTACACGGTAAATAGACACCGTTGTTGTTGTTGTTTAACTAGGGCTGCTGAGCTTCCCGCTCTTTTACAGCCAATACCATGTTGAAGACTCCTTGGTGTTGTCTACACTATAGATCTAGGCTTTTCCTGTGGCTTTTCTGCCATTCTGAAACGTGTTGAGTTGAAGTCATGAGCTCCAGATTCTCCAGCTTGGCTTGCATTTAAAGGATCGTCACATCTGGTCCCAAGCTAGGAGTAGGAAGTACGTGGCATACTGTGCATTCCCCACCATCCAAGGGGGCTCTCCCGCTATGCAGAGCTAAAATACTGTACTCTGGTTCTGGGCTCTCCCAAGGAATTGTCACGTCCCCTACACAGAGCCATTTCTCGGCTTCCCTGCCTATCACTGGGTCCATAGTCAGATCCTTCTGCATGTGACAAAACGGGGCGGCCCCTATCGATCTTTGTTTCACTCCGGCAGTATCGGTACATTTGTGGTACTGATTTTTATTATCTGCTCTCAATTGTCGCACATTTTTCCTTTTATTTAATCGTTATTTTTCTGCTAAGTAGCACATATTTGATTTTATCAAATCATTCTACACTCCCTGTAGGTGATAATAATCCCACCTGTTGGCGCTGCCCAGATTTGTTGGCTATAGGCGCGGCTGATTAACACGTACATCGGCCAGTGCTATGGGTGAACGCATCACCAAAGCTTGGAAAAGGGGAGACAACTTAGAGACAGACATGGATGACAAGATTACTTTAGATAAAAGTAAGATTGCTATATCTCAAACACATGATCATATGCGGTTACAGGTGTGTTTGGAAGTTTGTACACTAGGGCATCGGACAACATATTATCATATATGGGAGAGTTGGCCTCTGCCTTACGTTCAAAATTATCCGATGTCGGAATATTTTGAAATTACCCCATAACCCGACCTGTTTGAATATGATTGGAGCGTTTATTTAAATCTATGACAAACGAAGGTGTGGGAAGGCAGGGAATAATCTGATCATTTTCTCAAGCTATTTCACTTGAGAAATCGCTCGCCAAGGCACCATACTGCTGCAGTAAAGAATTAGAATTCAGAATTCCTTCTTAAAATACCGGACACCTTTTATTGGAGTAGTTATCAGGACTTGCAATATAGCCCAGGAAATCTCTAACATTTTAAATAAGGAAACCGGGACTGAGGAAACTGAAGGACCACACACGAAGTCAGAGAAGAAACCTATTAAATTAACAACACCCCAGACGCGTGTAAGAGGCCGATTGAAGTCTCTTTTATTCATCTGAGCAAAAAGAGTCTGTGAGTCAGGATTGGCGTAAGTTGTGATTTACATTTCATATTTATTACTAACATGTGAACTAATATATATATATATATATATATATATATATATATATATATATTTATATATATATATATATATATATATATATATATATATATATATATATATATATATATATATATATATATATATATATATATATATATATATATGTCAAACTACCAATTACTGTGGATTTAATGACAATAATTTAAGACTTGGCTCGCTCCGCTAGGAGACGACCACAACATGAAATGGCTGACACAGAAAGATAACACTTTCTATAGGAATTCCCTTTTTAATAGACACTGCCCACAGTATAGCCACACACGGCTGAAAACAGTATGGAATACATATGACACTGCCCGAGAAACATCTCTAATTAATATATCAAATTAATCTCACACATGACAGTATAACAGTACTATACAAACTCAGTACTGAAAATCGCTCACTATGGCGAACCAGAATTACAACAATGGTAACTCAATCCACTGGCAAATTATACTCGATGGCCTGACAATAATATCACTGAACACTAAACCACTCCAGAATTATAATTATGTCCAACAGAATTAACCACTTTAGCAAACTCTAGGCCATAATCCATACTAAATGAAAAGGGAACCAAAACACGTCCGTATAGGACAAGCCAGAAAATCACTCTCTCTTTTTCCCACTTAATCTATCTTCGACTTCCGTCCTCTTCACGTGACTCCGTCGTTTCTTAAAAAGTTATCAGGGTTGCCAAACCTCGCTGATAACGATGTCACCAACCTAGATTTTCTGCCACTAGAAAATACGCCGTGACATATATATATATATATATATATATATATATATATATATATATATATATATATAATATATATATATATATATATATATATATAATATATATATAAATATATATAATATATATATATATATATATATATATATATATATATATTATATATATATATATATATATATATATATACAGGGCCTGCTCTACCGACGGTGCAACACGTGCATTTGCACGGGGCGGCAAAAAATCTTTTTACTTATTTTTACAATCCCGCCAAAATATTTCGCCTAGGAGCCGCGCTGGTGTAATGGTTACCACACTGTGCTAGCGATCAGGTGTTCAAGGTTCAAGCCCGGGCGCAGCATTTGTAAGAGTGTCATCGACCGGGATTTTGACTGAATAACCTGAACGGCTCCTGAAATAAACCCTCTGTGGATGGCGTCACGGAGTGTTCGAAGGTTTCGTCTAGATTATTTTAAAATTCCTTACTTTTCTATTCCTTCACATTTTGTCTGTTTTCTCTACGAAATATTTGCACCTGCGGTCTGTTTTTTAGCTGTTTTTCAAGTCTTCACTAATAGTTCTGCCATACGATCCTAATGCAATCTTCTCCTACAAAGGCACTAAAGGGTATTTCTTTAGGGACGTCAGTACAATTTATTCGCTTGGTCGAAACCACAGTGGTTCCCAGAGGATTATATTTCCGTGTTCAGTGGTCAACTGAAGACCGCCACGATAAATCTTCCGGCATGGCTGAACGAGAGACGGGAATTAATTAACTTGGCACGAGAATCAGGAATTTATTTTTTTATCGACCGCTCTCTGTTGGCGGCTCGAATGTTTCAGTTGTTTTCGAGTGTGCATTCAAGGAAGTTGATTTTGCTGAGTGTTAGCGTGCTATGTGTTACAGTGATAAATAAATTTTTTAAACGTTTTATGGAAATTAGTACAGTGCTTCAGCCTCCATTCATTACTAAATAATACATTTTATTGTAGGGTTTATTAAAACAGTTTTAACATTCAAATAGATATAATGTCCGATAAAAGGAAAAAACTATCAGGTGCCGGCTAACAATGGACGAAAATGCACACACGAATTTGACCGTTATATACGGCGCGATGTGTCCAGAGATTAATGTGGAAGAACGGGAATATGTAGAGGTGTGTCCAGCTAGAGAGGCTCAGGCAGGGCATAGGGGGTGAAGTGCGGCGTTACTGGATGTATGCATTGGCAGAGTACACATGTCGAGATCAAGTGACGGCTACAAACAGAGCGGAATGTAAGGAGGGACGAAGGTGCGCTGCGGCGGGCAAGGGATACCAGGGAAGAAGAGATAGGTGGGTTCTGATTTTCACTAAAATTCTTTTTACACTAGAGGACTAAGCAACTGTGGAGCAGGGGGGGTCATAATATAGCGGACGAGATCATTGGTTATACAGATATGTATGACTTGCGCAAGACGCGGAGGGGGGGGGGGGATCGGAGTGGGAGAGTCAGTAGTTGCATTGCATAGGACTGGTAGCTGTGATTATATGCGCGGGGATAATTGTTGTAATCCTCTAAATGAGAAAGAGGTGTCACTGCAGCAGGGCTGATGAGCTAAATGACATGTGGGTGTGAGCGCCAGAGGTGGTTTAGTAGCAAGAGTAGTGGATATAGTATGCAAGTGGACTGCGATGGTACGCAGCGGCGGAAAGCGATCAGCTTCGAAGCGCCGGGCGCGGTGGACGAGGAGGTGTGGCGACTCCAGGAGCACGGAGAGGCGGTGTAGTGGGTGATATTGAGAAGAGGACATGGCGGTACCGCGGGCATGGCTTAATGATCGAGACATCAGGTAGCAGACGAGATTGATACAAAGTGCAAGGCCGGCGGGGAAGCGTGATCATGTTAGCAATCATGAATATAATCACTGACGCACGTGGTAGTAAGCAGCAGTCGATACAATAGGGATCTGCTCTGATCGAGCGATAAAGATAGATGTGGCTAGTATGGTCGGGGGCAGTGAGGTCTAGAGAAGGTGTGCAGGTGCATCGCACGAGGTCGATCTGGCTGTGTGCTAAGATAGCTCTGTTTGGTTTTGTGGGGGTGATAAAGCAGCGTTGGTACCGAGGTCACTGAATTCTGAGGGGTCTGATGTGATCGCGTATTCGTGACTGCACGCTACACACTGCTCACACTATCTTTTATAGAGTCATGGCGTATTCAGTGACATAGCGCACTACACAAATAGAGCGGGCCGGGATTCTTATGACTTATAGTATTGCACACACGGAGAAGCCATATTGCGGGAAAGTGTGACAGTGTCAGTACAACACATTTGAGCTGGATAGGGGAACATATCACGTCTCTCCGTATCTGCGCATGTTGAGTAACTCTGTTGCTTGGGACAACAACACGACTCTTCAAAAATATACTGTGCTCGTCAACTGATATGTTCACGAGTATGGTGCGGAGGCAACTTCTCTTACGTAGGCTAGTAGACTGGCCTTGCATTTTCGTGAGAGCTGCGAGAGAGCTTAGCGACAGGGTCACACCAAACACTGTAGAAGAAGGATATCACAATCTAGACACAGACATCACAATAGATCTACATTACTGTGTCACGACAGCGGGGATCACATACACACTACCCTCAGATACATCCAACTTATACTATGAGAAGATAACTTTAGTCAACACTCACGAGTAGAAAGAGCGTAAGATAAACACACACACTTACTATAGCATAGTGCAGACTGTACTTCTCCCCCATGTAAGTCTACATTGAATAATTAACACTTGCTCTTCTAATCAGCACTGAAATCCAGATGATTGTTCACTACTTCGATATCGCAGACATGTATCATCTTAGAGTCATTCACTTGCGCTAGGGTATTATAAAATAGGAACGTCTGCAGCTACAGTACTACCCTTATTGACACGCAAAGCAACTGCTCAACGTCACACAAGCTCTCTTGTCTGCCGACATCAACTCGCGATAAGGCTATTCCATATCAGCAAACCATGATCTGTGCGCCAGGAGCACTAGAGGACTCTATGATGCCGAATCGCGCGATACAAGCAAAAGCAAAGCTACCCGTTCAGGTGAAATGATCTTCTTAGACACGATCAACAGTATTATGACACATATGACAGTATACACACGATACACGACATATAACTCTCTTCGAGATCATACCCTTCGCTGATCTTGAACTCCAATCACTAGCATACTTAGTAGGGAGGAGTCAACACGACTGCTCGCTAGTGCAAGAGTATCTCTATGATCGATCTAGGGGTCTACTTAGCAAGCTAGTGAGATAACAACGGATGTATCAGACACATACAGACAGTGTGTTCATCTAGAGCGTGTGGATAGTTTATCACATTTTGCGAGGATGAACATTCAAGTACTCGTGAACGTATAGGAGCGAATAAAATACCTAATGAAGATGCTTACCAGCCAACGCGAGAGCACGAGCACATCTTCCTAGCGCGACTCTGAGAGGGTATAATTCGAGCAGCGGTACTGAGCGAGAGATCTTACTCAAATATATCGAGGCCAGTATTCTATATAGCCACTAATTAGAGATAAACATTTCTCTCGCGAGCACAGGGCATTCGATAGTACATGCAGAGAATAGCTACATTGAGTACGATAGACTCCATACTGACGAATACACTTTGATAGAGATCTGCGCATTCAAGATACATGACAGATACACAACGAGACTCTGCGAATAGACGCCTCTGAACAGATCATACAGATCACTTCTATAATATGAGATAGTCACTAGTCTATCATGAAATAGCGTGTGAGATAATGATCCCTTACTGTCTCACTAGCTAACACACAAAACACGAAATATCACACAGATGTCAGCTCACACACTATATACTCTCACATCTAGTGAGAGTCTGGTTAATAGCTGGCCCTACTACAACTTGAGTCATTAAACGAGACACATCTTATATCGTTGGCATACTTTAGATCAATACTCTCCGACTCCGAGGATCTAATGATAGAACCTCATAGTACATTTAAGAGACACGTGAACAGCCGAGAGCATCAATCAACATTCTTATAGCTTTAGTTTCATGTTATCACTCATACAGAGCGCTCTACACGAACAACACAAGCAGAAACACGCAGAGAGTACATTGAGATACACACAGACTCGATATCTTAATTTGTTACTTATAAGCGGTAAAATGCTAGCGCTTCAGGACAATCATACAAACAGTTGAGACAGCACACAGAGACATAGAGCTACCGAATCAATCAACTTTTGACATCAGTACTATACATATGCGTCGGCAGTCACACCTCATAGCTCTAGCACATCCCAAAACTAATAGTTCACAGCAACATGAGATTAATCTCTCTCCCTATCCCCTCAACTATCCCCCCACACAATCTTATCATTGATGTTCAATTGACGAGAGAACTCATATCTTATATGCAACTGTTCAACTATGTATATTCGATAGTCGAGAGTTCGAGACATACACTTCTACTGCTCTCATCTGAGATTCAGCATCTTTAGTGCGTCTAACATTGCATCTTGAGGGAACTTCACAGTTCACCCACTTATTGATTAAATCTCGCCTTTTTAATATAACTATCCCTAAACCAAATGAGCTCTTAAAACAAATTGTAAAAACCACAAACAAGCGTTTTTAACACATCAAGAATAATAGAGACAAGAGAGAATCAGTCATAGATGAGACAGCAATGATCTATATAGAGAGGAAAAATAAGAGACTTCTCACTCTGAAAACCACAGTCTATACACGCAAGAAGTTACTAGACTTCTCACAACAAATCTCATATGATCCGAGTCATCTATGTGTCATATTCTTCGAGAGAGATCAGAAACATGTAATTATTTTGAGCAACATACCAAATGTAAGTGAACACAAAGAGTACACTGACACCTCATAGCACTTAAGAACATACAATCTCACAACGAAACTCTCTATGGTGCCGAGTTCTAAGTCACAGGTGAGTGTCAGTGTGGAGTGTGTGGTTTTATTTCATTGAGTGAGCGAGTAGGGTGTGTCACATTATTTTATGAAACTAACTGACTAGTTCAGTTGACTGGATCGTTATGCACGACAGCACACACGAAGTGTTTACGCGGATTAGAACTATATGTGTGAGTTAGTACAGGGTTAGGGAGCGTAGATATAGTGGATCTCTAGTTAATACACTTTACTTGCTGTGATATTTCTCAGTTGAGATAATCGTCATAGTACTTAGAACATATTGATGTATAGTGGGGAGCGCGTGATGGATGATCATGTGGAACATATACAGTGAATAGGATTATGTTTCGCACAATGTGTGTCATTTGAGATGTTCTCAGCAGCATGATCTGAAGTTGTCGGAACAGCTAGACGCTATCATCAGAGTGGCGTGTGGGTAGTAACTATGTCTAGAGTAGTCTCTCACAGTATACACACACTATCAGAATGTATGTAGTGGAGGACTTACTCTCAGGAGGAGGGAATATAGATATAGAGATGACACTTATTATTGCGAATGCAGTGACGTGCACATACTTGGAGTGTACAGGAGTTGTGCAGGTACAGAGACATCTAAGATAGATATGCAGGAGATAGATACACTTAGATATGTTCTATGAAAGTCATCATGGTATACACACATATGAGTACGCACACGTGCAGGTAGACAATAGATTTGGAGGATGTTGTAAGTTGTCAAGGTATAGGGACAACTTAGGAGTCTAGTATACGAGGCGACATCTACTAGTACAACTGTGTCAAGAGCGCGATTTACGAGTGTGATGGATAATGGGGGGAGAGTTTTTTTGTTGTTTTTTTGGGTTTTGATGTGATATTGGATTATAGGTCGTTTTGACTTTATTGCGTACGGAGGCACTGGCGGGAATAGTAGGGAGCCAGGTGACAGGTTTAAGTCTTGAGGAGTAGACATGTGATATATTATTTACTTATTATGGAGCGGACTGATTGGAGTTGAGCTGTTTACTGTGAAAGACGTACAGATGTTAAGTAGTACGAGTCAAATAAGGAAGTAAGTCAAGAGTGAATAGCGCTATTTTGTGTGGAGGTCGGTGTGTAATGAGATTTCTATGTGTGAGAGGACTATTAACTTGTGAGTACACAGTATATTGATTTGGGTGTTTGAGGCACATATACACAAACTTCCATTGACAGAGACTTACTCTCATTTCTGATGTAGAATGATGATCTCTCGCAGATACACATGCGTGAGTCACTTTGGTTGATTGGTGGCAGTAGATCGGCACGATCTTTAGTGTACACTATATCATCTAGTCTCGAGAGGAGTTGAGAATAATAATAGACATCTATGACAATTCACATTGCAATCAGGTATTATAGGATGTATTTTCTAGATGGCCATTAGGTATGGTATAGGATATTAGAAGAGAGTGAGACGAAGAGTGATACACGTCAAGTGCTCAGAGATTGATATGTGATAAGACAAGGTCACAGAGTGAGCTGCAAGGTGGTTTTCGACAGAGTTATGCTGAGAAATTAGTAGACATCTCACTTGCAAGTTAATGTTGGCACACTGATTCTGGGAGAGGACATAGTGCACACAGAGTATTACAACTATTTGTGTTTTTTTGTGAGATTTTGGGTGATATAACAAGTCATGATATCTCGATACTATAGACTGAGGTGAGCACATATACAGTGGTAGCTAGAGTGATTGTGAGAGTATTGAATTTTTATGAAGAAGAAATAGTAGTTTCTTAAGTATCAGACATTGGGAGCGTGGTGTATAATGTGTGGGGGTGAGGAGGGGGGAAGTACATCACTACTTGAGGGTCAAGAGAGGTTTAGGTGATACTTTGATTTATTTTGATTAGGTGAGAGACTGTAATGTTAAAAAAATAAAAAATAAATTAAAAAAGGACAGTATTTTATTATGTGAATTGTGCATGACATTTGTTAGATATGATGGATGAGGAGTTGTGATGAGAAGGAGGTATTTGGAATATTTCAGTTCTTGATTTTTTTTTAGTGGGGGGAGGGTTTAGACATTTGTAGGTTTATTGGGACATTTTATCTGCATGGTAGAGTTTATTTTTAATATTACGTATTAATCGGAGTGAACCCATTATGAAGAAAGGTTCGTGATTTTTTTGATTCAATATGTTTTATTATATAGAGTTGAGTTTTTTTGTATTTTTTTTGTACAATGTATGGAGGACACTGGGGTGGGTCTTTGAGATGATGTTTGTTTGAGATGACTACTTTCTGAGAGGGTATGTTGTTTGCATGAGGTTTTGTATTTTTATAGATAGTGGTTTGTTGTTTTTTTTTATATTTTTTTTTTATTATGGAGCGAAGTATGTTTGTCGTACACGTTTTTAGAAGGTGTTTGTTTTCGGAGTAGCAGTTTGTACAGTTTATCGTAGGTCGGTCGACGATAGCTTTGTTAACAGTGATGTAAGTTTAGTGATGGACATATTTGGATGTTTGGGCGTATTTTGGTTGAGAATTTGTATGTGGGTGGTGGTCATGTCTGGATGTTTATTATTAATTTTGTTTATGGAAGATTTTTGTTTTGTTTTGTTGTTTTGCAGGTATCTCTGTTTTCTTGTTGACTAAAATTTTATCACACGTTTAAATACAAATGAATTTTATTTATATTTTTAAGATCAATATGCAGATGACAGATGGGAGAGCTTATTTTTTCACTTGTCAATGTCTTGTCGTTAAAAGGGTGATGGAAAGTCTGGAATCATTCTTCATGTAGATTATAGGTGTCTTTATTGGGAATATCACTCGTGTTTATGGTACGGCAGACGAATTGTGACAGGTATATTACATATGGGTCGTCACCTTCACTTAGTAGACATTGTGGGAGCCAACAGTGTGGGGGGTGTAATGGAGGTTTATTCATTGGGGAGAGATTTATATGTTGGGTTGTTTTTTATAATTGTGTAGAGGTTTGGTAGGGGTAGTGGATTTGGACATCGTGAGTGTGGGAGTTTACCGGTGTTGAATGTTTGTTGTGATTTGATTTGGGTTAGGAGAGTGTCTAACTGACCTTGCTAAATAAGGAAGAGTGAGCTCACTACACTCAATCTAGTCATCAGAGCTTATATCTGTTGAGAGATTCTCATACATGAATTCAAGTGGATCGTGACATAGTGATCAGATTATGAGACTATAGGCCGTCAGTCAGAGTTCGATCTTCAACTCGTAGACCATTTTACAGGTCGATCTGTTAGAGTTACAGACTAACATAGAGTGTATCGGAATTCTTGGTACACACGGGCGGTATCCTCATCTGATTTGATAAGTTTCAGATGATTCCGAGATTCTATCAATATCTGTGAGTAAGATTTGAGGCACAGAGTCTGAGTTCTCTATATTTCTTCAGATCGATGTACACATGTTGTGGTGAGGGATATCTCTCATGACAACTATGTACATTATGCGAGTAGAGGCGACGAAATTGATAGGTATAGTTCCTTTTTTTTTACAAACTCGAGTGTTTATAGTACAATGGAAGAACGATCTATACAGGATAACTATGAGAACACTAGGTTTAGAGTCTTGTTTTCAGTTCTTTATACAGTATGTGACACTTGAGATATAATTACTTGAATCTTATGTAATAGTCACATTCATAGGGCATGACTTTATATGTGATGGGTAGATTCATTACACTATCATAGCTATCATGATTTATCGTTCATATGGCGATCTAGTATGATTCTACTATTGTGAGTTAGGATTGTGTTTATACATAATCGTGTATTTCTTATGAGTAGGAGTATATATGTAGGTGTATCTATAACTTTACTGATGACTATTATGTAGTAATATACTGTACTTAGTCAGTCAGACTAGAGCGACGAGATACAACGGTGTCTCAGATGGAGTCAACTAGCACAGGAGTGTGTAGGCTGTTCTGTATATGGCGCGCAGAGATTTGAGAGTATCATGGATGTGGGACATGTGATACGGTTAGCAGTGATCACAGTATGGTAAGTTAGATGACAACTAGTGGTATGCAGTCTATAGCGACTCTGTATGTCGACACTCACATGTGTGAAGTAGACAGAGTACAGCGTGTACATTGTGAAGATTACAGTCTATGAGTTTGTCATAACAGTAGAGGCGAGGTAGTATATCTGTCTTGAACTGGTACAGTATTCACCAGGGTCATGATCACAAGTATCAGATCACATTGTGTACGGGGTCTATAGATAGTGTGATCAGGAGTGGACGACATCACATTCGTGGTTCACGTGATGTGATCAGGTAGAGTTTAATGCGTATTGCAGATGAACTAGCAGGAATTAGTAAAACGATGAGTCAGGACTACTTAGCGAGGGTCATTTATGGACTAGTACAATATCTGAGTATGCTTAGAAATATAGGAGGGATTATAGTACAAGGAGGGGTTGTGCAGATGTGAATTATCTTCAGTGACATTAGTGCGGAGGGTGACGTCACGGTGGGACATACGAACATTATATGGGTATTTTGGTTGCAGGTTTACCAGTGGATTATGTTCACAGGAATAATATCTGTGCGGTTATGATGACGTGTGTCTAGTAGGTGGAGGGGACAACAAAGGTACATTATGTCTAGGTGGATGGGTCACTATCTAGATCAGGAGTGGATCAGTGACATAGATTATTATATATACATGTATCTAGATGTGACTACATTGTGTAATGGCGATCTGCGTGTGTCAAGATGTCGTTGACATGAGTGACATGCTGTATGAAATTGATGAGGGTAGTATATGTTAGCTTAGGCGGGAGAGTGAGTGGGATTTTGCGTAGTGTGGATCTATGGTACTGTGTGAAACAGACATGATGGTGACACCAGATAGTTGGACATTGACAACACATGACAAGTTGACAAGAGGGTGCATTGTACTGTGAGGGAGGACATAAGATCAGAACTATCTATAGTGCCGGGACGTGGGAGGCGATTATTCCATGGGGTGTCTTGGGATATACAGGTGTATACATAGGGATCACATATATGTCAGTATGTGAAATACATGCAGATATTATGCTACTATTACAAGCTGAGAGGATGCACACACATGGGGAGGGACAGATGAGAGGGTATGGATAGACTCTGACACTTCTATGTGTTTGAGTGTGGTAAATGTGACTCAACATGGGGTTTTTGAGGATGCGGCATCAATACTGTGGATAATTAAATGGACAGTGACGGAGGAGCGCGATTAGTGTATACGGCACACACAACTGTAGAGGGTGTGTTGGACACGTGTGAATGTGAGATATTGAGCAGACACTCTACATTAGTCATGTGTGAGTACTATGACAGACACAGTAGTGTGGAGCGGGACGACCAACACATTTTTCGTGGAAAGGCATTGTGGGTGCATATTGTGGGGTGAGCCAGGGGGGGGAAGTTAGGATGGTCGAGACGTGTCACTTAAGTATGGTGGAGGGAGAGTTAGGGTGTATGGTGAGTGGGGACTGTATCTGGGGGGGGGAGGGGACTCATATCAGCTTGGACTGATTATAGGTATGGTGATAGACGAGTTTAATAGGACAGTGAGACGACTTGCACTCACCAGATGGAGATGGTGTACAACAGCTGGGTCGGGAGAGGGGAGGGTACTAGGAGAGATGGCGATTGTTAGTGATAGCTATGAGATACTGGACACTCTATTCTGGAGGGGACGCGTACATTTGAGTGAGCGTCATTAGGAAATTGTAGGGTAAGTAAGGATTGTTGTGTGGGTAGACCAAGTGATCGGGTTGTGCCAAGTACAGACTTGGTCACCGGACAGGACACATGAGTACAACTCAGTGATTTAGTGAGAGTATGGACTATTTAGTGTAGGTATCTAGGATGGACAGGAGTCTTATTTATAGGGTTTCTCATCCAATGATAGAGGTGAGTCAGAGTATGACACAAGAGGACGGGGTGAGATGTACATTGAGCTGATGTCATAATCAGTCAATGTATGCTGGTGTCTAGTACGGACTCTTGTCAATATAATGGACGTTCACGCTCCGATCATTGGATGATAGTAATCTTAGAGATTGACTGTTAAGGGGAATTAGATTCGGATAGGTTTGACAAGGTGACACGTGGGGTGGGACACGTGTGCAATCATACAAGGTGTTTACAATTCACTCTATTGGATGGGTCTGAGCTATTTTGGTTATGGAATAGGGATCACATGGGACTGAGATGAGGTTGAGTAGATTCAGTGTCTCTGACATGGCTTAGGTCGTGATATGGTGTAAGAGTGCAAATTTAGTATGGACAACATTTTTTCCATCCAAATACCCCCAATACCCCATACAGAACTACCCCCAAAATAATCCCTTTTTGTACGCATCAAACCACTAAACCCTCCAATTGAGATAATCTTTGTCCCATTACATCTGGGGGTCCATCCACCACGTTCACATGTGTTTATAGTACATACTGCCATTACTCGCCACCAATAAGTAAACAAGGTTTTTGCTGTGGCAGTTTGATAGGGATTTTAGGATAGAGAGAGAGGAGATTCCACCGAGCTTTGTTATTATCCCTTACATATGCAGTATAGGGATACTTCAGCTCAGAGGATTACTAGTGATGGGATTTAGAAGACATCGGGGAAGGATGAATGAGGAATGGGAGGGGAGTTGGTGGTACAACATGCCCCACCATATGACTACCACAGTGGGTACATCCCATACGATGTGTAAACCTCAGTTACATTCGTTGTCTATACAAGTATTAGGATAGCGAGGATTCATTGGGACTATTAGATTGCATGGATAAGAAAATTCATTCTATAGAAACAGTGGATTGATTATATAGGGGATAGGGACATTGATCTGATGTCACTACAATGTCAGATGAAGGCACAAAAGATGGAGAGAGACATGGTTAGTTATATCTTACATCAATTCAGAGGGTAATTCAACAGATGAAGAACGAGGTACAGCCAGTTATAGAGAATAGATGGTATGTAACAAGATTAGAATAGGGATTATACTGATTTATTGATCACACATAAACAATCATTCGGGTTTCCACTAATCATCCACGCAGGTCATTATTACATGATAGTGCACAGTAAACAGGATTTGTAACGTTATGCTGGTATAATTGTACACATCATTTTGACAGTGGCCTGATGTTCACTGGCAGTCGACACTCCCGGCTGCTGCAGTAGCTGCGCTTGATCAAATCTTGAAACCCTATTTTTCAGAGTACAGCTTGAGTTTACACCCCACCCCCCTAGATGATTAGAAGCTCCCCCACCCCTTTCCAGCTCTTCATTCATCTCTCGAGATATGACAAACAGGATCCCACTGACATCACAACTAGTAGTATGAGCATCGCTGACACAGTTTGCCCCCTGGAGTGCGGGGGACCTGCTAAGATGTCAAGTGCAGGGAACGTTTTATGAGGTGATACACGTTATGGGATTCGCGTGTCGCGACAAGATTTAATTTCTGATGGTATCAAGCTGGTGTTCTTTGTGGTGCACTGCGAGACTATAAGATTACAAGCACTGACTATTGCATGCTAAGAAGACACGAGTGCCAGGGGACCAGCATAGTGCGATGGTCATGTTAATACTGTGCTGAGCTTCACATCTACAGTATATTGCCCCCTCTGCTGGGTGGGAATATCACCACGGACACACTTTAGCATTTTTAAATATCCTCGTTGATAGTATGACTCCTTTTTTCCGAATACAGGAGGACACATGAGAATGACTCCGGTATACGACTGACACACTCATTAAGCATAGCTTACACTATACACTCACACCCTGAATCCCTCAGTGCCATCATGGAATCCCAACGGTCTCTGGTTACCAACGCCACAACCCTGAAATAGTTTTGGTTAATGACCAATAGTAGTGATACTCACACCATTACGTAGCAATGCAGTAACCAATGAATACTACTTATTCCTGACAAACCAGGTTTAATTGGAACCCCAAATGTAAACCCAAAAAAGGTCCCCACCCAACTACCCCACTACAACACGTAATACCCCTTAAAGATATTTACCACCCCCCCCCCCCCCCCGTAGACCCATGAAAAAAATCATATTTTATAAAAATAACTAAAATGAAATAAATTAAGAAAAAAAAGTAATGAAATGGGGGGTTGAGGAGGCTCGGCTAATACTTCACTTCCCTCCTCGCTACCAACCCCACCACCCACTCGGCACGGAAATCAAACCCCCGTCACCTCACGCTGGTAAAACCATTTCATTGAACCCCCGCACTAAATATAACGCTCCTGCGTACAACGCACCATCAATTGCATGGTAAAGTTAAATAAAAGTGAGAGCGAAGAACAGTTTAATTGATAAATATAAATTCTCACCCGGCAATTAAAAAGCAACTGACGTCCTTTATGCGCCAAGCGTGGGCCTCCATACCCACAAGTGAGAACAAACCCAGTTAAAAAAATTTTGATTACCTGTTTTGTTTGAGGTGTTTGTGCATGGAATTTTTTACGGTTTTTATTGGTGTAGGTTTTTTAGGTGGGTGGGAGAACAGATTATGGCCTTTTAAACAACCATCGTATTGAATAAATATTAATGCTCCACGAGTTCAAGCCTGGTCTACTCCTCCCACAGCGAACATATATACGGCCACAACTTTCTACCCCCCATCAAGTACTTATGCTCCCCACGGGGTTTGCGTGTTGCGGTTTGGCGAGGGGCCTACCTTTTTTTGGACACGCTGCCTTGCAACCCCATACTCGGTAGTATTCATTATTTTTGGTTTACAAAAACGCCCACCAAAAACGCAGAGCCATGCTCAACATGGCCCAGCACAAGTTGCTAAGAATAAAATGGGAAAATGTTCGTTAACACGCCCTGATAAAGAGCACTTTTTGCCCCGACTCGTATGATGACCAACACACAGACGCCCCCCCCCCCCAAAAACCAGAAGAAGCACGCTTATCCCCGTTCACCCTTCCAGATTTAGGCAGACTGGCCTGAACAGGACTACGAATAATTGTAAGAATTTGGGGCCACCCCCTGCAACTGGCTTTTCAACTCACATGTCAATATGTTTTTTACATCAACTTACACTTTTTTTTTTTTTTCGTCGGTTTGTTTTTTTTTTTTGACCGCCCACCCCTTTTTATCCCCTTTTTCGCGCTGAAGCTCGACCAATACTTGGCCCCCCGGAGGGGGGCTGGCACCAGACGCAATAGGGTTGCGCGATGTGTATAACCTAAATACAAATATCGAAATTGATTTTTTTAATTTTTTTTTTCCCCTCTCCCCGCTAGTTTTCCATGATAAGTTTCTGTCCCATGGTCCGGCCAGTGGGTGTGTCCTTTCTACAGGGAAGAGGAGAGTTTATTCACCCCTCATGCTAACCTGGCTTTATTCCCGGCCCCCCTCAACGCCCAAGTCGTTTTAAAAACGATGTTTACCCACAATGAGTAACCCAGACAATGCACCTTCGACCGAATAGCGATAATACGCGGCGCGGCGATCGCACACCAATGCAATCGCGGGGCCTACTTACGATACAAGACAAGAGGTACTGAACTCAAAGGCATCGTTACCTACCTCAAAAAAAAAAAAAAAAATACATCCGCTGCGCAATAAAATGCAACAATCCGAAAAAAAAATAAAAAACATTTAAAACCAATACAAAATAAAAACAAAAAAAAAAAGAAAAAAAAAAAATAAAAAAAAAAAAAAAATAAAAAATAAAAAAAAAAACAATAAAAAAAAAAAAAAAAAAAAAAAAAAAAAAAAAATAAAAAAGAAAAAAAGAAAAAAAAAATAAAAAAAATTTAAAAATTAAAAAAAAAATAAAAAAAATACAAAAAAAAAAAAAAAAAAATAAAAAAAAAAAAAAATTTCCCCTGGTATAAAAAAAAGAAAAAAATAATGTGGTAAACCAAAAAAAAAAAAAACATGTTTTAATCCTGAAAAAAAAAAAAAAAAAGGTAAAAGTTAACTTAAAAACAAAAAAAAAAAAAAAAAAAAGCTTGATTATAAAAATATAAAAGTAAAAAATAAAAAGGGCATAACATTAAAAAAAAAAAATAAAAAAACAAAAAAAAAAAAAATAAAAAAAAAAAGAAACCATTAAAACACAAAAAAAAAAACAACCAAAAAAAACGAATAAAAAAAAAAACTTTCAAAAAAAAAAACCAAAAAAACCCGACAACCCCGAAATTCAAAAAAAAAAAAAAAATAAAAAAAAAAAAATAAAAAAAATTGCACTTTAAAAAACAATAAAACCAAACAAAAAAAAAAAAAATTACAAAAAAAAACAACCCAAAAAAACCACAAAAAAAAAAAAAACCCCAACAAAAAAAAAACACCACCCCCCAAACCCCCATGACCAAAAAAACCAACCACCCCCCAAAACCCCCCCACCCCCCCAACCCAACACCCCCACCCCCACCCAAACCACCCCCCCCCCCCCCACCACGCCCCCAAACCAACCCCCCCCCCCCCAAAAACCCCCCCCCCCCCCACCCAAAAAAAACCCAAACCCACCCCCCCCCCAAAAAAAAAAAACCCTACCCCCCCACCCCCCCCCCCAA